>JABTTQ020000778.1:0-532838 GCA_016081115.2 Rehmannia glutinosa | reverse complement strand
AATGTACTGTCAGAAATGTGTAACCTACTAATTACATTTGAAACTTAATTAATCTTTTGTAAGTCAAAAATATGTTGTTCCCTAATGTTATTGATTGTAATTAATATGTGAAATAAGTGAACTTAATTGGTTCTTAAATCTGAGACTCAAATATGCGAATTTCAGTATAATTTTGTAAATCTAAACCAAATTGGTTGACATGATAAACTAATCTACATTTATCAATATGTATCATAATACCTTGTTATAAGCTTTTACTGAAATGCCACAAACATTTAAAAAAGTGTAAATATGATATCATATATATTTCCAAAAAAAAAAAAACCATGATATAATTTTCATTTCCATCAAATCAATTAGTTTGTTAAGTATTTGCCTACCATTTTTTAATAGTATGCATTTTGACATTTCATGCATGTATAGCTCTTCCCATGTTAAATTTAATTAGTGGGAAGTCCTTCCATATATATTTAAATTGATTTATTCCATAAGTGGCCCCTTTATTTAAAATTGCGAGTTAAGCAAACATATTATACATCTAAATCTCATGAAGTTTCCCAATCATATCTTTTCTGGAATGATAAGTAAATACCATCATTTTTGCGTCCCAATAGCACCTGTGACTATTACAAGGACTGCCTGTCCACCACTCTGCTTTGTAAGATCGAACTCTTTTCTCTTGTTACCCCAACGAAGTTCACAATGGAACTTAGTAGTATAAGGTATCAGGCAAAAAGCAAAACGAAATTGTTGCCCGATGCTAGTGTGTGATTTCCAAGATCATTATCCTTTGATTCACGATTGCACCAACAACGGGTCAGAGGGAAGCATTAATATTGTTGGTGATATATACCGCAACGTTATTAAAGAAAAACAACTCATTCCTCCTCAAAAGATATATAGAAAGTCGAAACATAATAAAAGATACTTGATCATAGTATCAAACTGAATTATTGTTTGTCAAGAATTATGTGTTGTATAAACAATTTGTTTCTTGTAACTCTTATTTATAACTGAATTGTTTCCCATGTTGGTTGAGCAAGTTTAACAAAATTGTGGCAATTTTACTGTGGTCCACTGAACTTGTAATATGATATGATTAATTAGATATAAAATTTTGGCACTTTGATTGTGTGGTCCACGGATGAACTTAGTATGATATGATTAATTAGATCTGCCGATATTATGATAATATGGTTCTTTCAACAAAAAAATTATGATAATATTTTCATTATTAAGTCCTTCAATACATGTAAAACGCGGAGTAAGGTAGTAGTTGAATAATGATAATTCTTGGCATATATTTTAAATAATTAAATAAGTTTATTTTTATTTTGTTACTAATATTAGATCATATTACTATAACTTGAGGAATACTCAAAACTGTCTGGTGTAATATAGAAAAAAATGTCATAGATATGATTGTCTGGGAAAATTTACTAGTCCACATATTATCTTTTAATAATCTTATACTTTGAAAAATTGTAGTTTGACTTTTTGTGGATCATGGACTACTTTCTGAAATATTATATTTGGAAAATATAATATTATATTTGATGATGCATAGGTAATTTATATTAGTGTTGGCACCCAAAAAATGTATTGCTTGTAAGTTATAACACTTCTGTGATAGTTAGCAGATAAGTTGATTTTGTACAATTTAGTCAAATATTAGAAGATATCCAATAGAGTCTTGGACCAGCTAAGTAAAGCTACTTCAGGAGACAGAAGACTCACAATTAAGTCTCTATATAGTTGAGTACAATTGAGTGCACTGATCGTTTAAAATATCACGAGCATTTAGGAGCTTATTTTGATATATATTTGATATATTTGCGTTTATATTTAGTGGAATTTGATTAGTTTCTAAACTTTTGTTGTGCGTGATACCATGTACTCTTGTATATTTTTATCAAAATAGAGCTAAATTAGATAAAAAACGATAGCACATTCCAAAGGATATGTCAAGAGCCAAAGGACAAATAAATCGTGAAGGAAAGGAGCATGAAAATAACAATAGGGAATTGCTTTTTAAACCGTCCAAACGCCCAGCGTCCAAAGATTTCAGCACTTTTAGTATTTTGGGCATAATGCTCTCTACAAAATTGATATTGAGTTGATTCAGGATGCTATGGAAATTTAAGATAAAGGGCTACAACTTTCATGAAGACCCCAGGTGCAAATTCACATGTTTACAACTTACATGACCCGTGTACTTTTACACAACATGCCCGTATATTTTGTTACGTGCCATTTTATACGCCCGTGCGACTTGCTATTCAAAGACAAAGTACATGGTCTAACCGTGCAATAATACACTACCGTGTATTCTGTCCCGGAAGAAAAATAGAGGCTGAAACCAAGTAGCCCATGTATTAATACACGACCGTGTATTCATCTGTCGATGGATTTTGTTTCCTAATTTTGTCGGGACTCTACTAGTGATCTCTTAAAGCATCTATAAAGGAAGACGAAACCCTAAATGTGGACACAACATCGAACACGAATTTATACTGGGAACATACAAATTTACATACTTCGGAGGAAAACACAAATCAAAGAAGCACCACAAGACCTTTCGCATCTCGAAAGCACAAGAGTTCAAGACTTTGAAGAATGATTCATCCCGACAAGAAGAGTTCTATCTCTTAGTTTAGATGTTTTGTTTGTACTTTAATTTAATGTCAAATTATTTGATTTCAAGTTTGTTTATGAATTTGTTTTCAAATATGTTAAAGCTTCATCTTTACGATCCTATGGCATGATCAAAATGTGTTTCATGTTATTTCTAATTTGATTTTTTCTTAATTGGTTTCTTGTATTCTAATTATGAATTCGGGAAAGTGCTTGTTTCTTATAGATTTGGGATCAATAATTTGCATGTCATAATTGTTAGGTCATAATTTGGGAGATGAGTTCTAACTTACGAAAAACGAGTTCAAACATAGGCGGTATAAGTCGGAGACTTATAACTATTTGTGGGGAGCAATTCAATTCTAAGATCTTTTAGGAGTTAATATTAATTGTTGAGTAGGGATCTACAATTGGTATTAATCAGCGTTTTGTTTGCCGGGAAGGGAATAAACTACTTTAGGAATTGAACCCGTAGATACCGCAAACTGATTTTGATGAAACATTAATGAAATTAATATTGATAAAGTATGTTGAGATCATGTACATAGGGTTGCTTTATATTTGTTAAAAATTGTGGAGTTCGTATTTATTAAAATATTCAATTGTTTTATTTGGTAGTATTAGGTTTAGTTTTAAAAAATTCTTGATTTCTACCGCTTCAATAAATCGAATACGACATTCTTGCATCTTTATGTTTTTCGTATTTAATCCACTCGAGGAATACGACCTTGTCCGCTGCTATCTTCTAGCTACACCGTGCACTTCGGTATAGTAAAAGATTTTCACGATCAAATTTTTGGATTGCCGCAAATTAAAAGATTCAACATAAATATAGTAATAAGGAGTTCAATCTTAATTGAAGCACAAGTTTTTAATCTCCTTTGTTCATTTGATTTTTGATTTTTACTTACTTAATTTTTAGTTTTGTTTGTTTCTATGCGTTGTTGTGTAGGGCGTCACGACACACTCCAGGTTATATAAACAAAAATAAAAGGACAATCAAAAGAAATGGCGGGCAAGGTTAACCGTGGAAACAATGGGAACAATGAGAATCAACCATTGATACTACAGGAAAGAAACCATCTCTCGAGGAAGATGTTGGCCTCGTTCATCGGGAAGACACCTTTGTTAGTCCAAGTAGCTACGAAAATCTATTGAGGCGAATAAATTTTCCGATTTTCTAATTTACACCTCTTTTTCGATCAATATGAATAAACAAGATAGAAGTGCTAAATCAACACACGAAATTTACGATGCTTCAATCCACATTGGGCCTACGTCCACTACCACCGGGGATGTCAAGTGGATTTGAGAAATATATTTATTAATAGATACCAAACTAATACAACATTTACCTTGAAGAGCACCACACTCTTCTTATGTCCACTAAGTGTCAATCGTGGCTAAATGCCACTAGATACCACTCTTCAATATTCTCTTTCTTCGACTCGCATCCCCCCTCCCCGGAGTCGGCAGCTCAAGGGATATTTTGGCTTGGCCTCCTTAATCTAGGCCCGCACGAGTCTTGAGCTCATCCTCGAGCCGAGCAACCTGTTTTGCCTTTCTCCAAATCTTCCACAAGCTCACCCGCGCTCGTGGCGTTACCTGACAGTGAACAAAACCAAAAGCCTCGATTTTTGAAAGGCTTTCACCGCTGCCCGCACGGCTTCCCGTGGGCCTCCTCGAGTTGCTTTTGAACTCTTCTCGCCATATCGACTCCTCTCACTTGGCCGATTCTTTCTTCAATTTTTTTAACTTTTGTGGCGAAGAGTCTCCTCTTTTCTCAGCCTCATCCTTTGCGGCCCGAAGGCATCCTTCGCCCGCTTCACCCTTTCGCCCTCCATTTTCTTCTCGGCCTCATTCACTTGATGATTCAAGGACTCTAGACTCCAAGGCTTAAGCTATGGGTGTCTGTAGATCTTTGTGATGCTTGGGCCAACTTGTGCCCCTCACCTACCACCCGCCGGAGGTCCCGATGACCCGGGAGGCTAATGCAATATTGCATCTTAACCTCCCGATTGGTCTCCTTACAAAGGTTCTCCCCATTCCCGTAGCCTTGTGCTCGGGGAAAATCATGGCGACTCATCCAGACTGAAGAAGGGCTGCCACTTCGTCATTTGGTGTGGAACACTTAGCGAATTCAAAAACCACTATGTCCTCGCCCCGCCATCCCCTCGTAGGATTTCTACCAATTAGGATTGGGAGGAACAAAGTGACCCTCGACCACTGGAGTCATCGAGAATATGTCTTTCTCGGAACCTTAGTCGCCCCACCCGAAGAAATCACGATGTGCTTCGGTCCTCGGAGTCTCTCTCGGCCCGAGGATCTCGACCCCAGAGTCCCTTCTCTTCTGATGGGCACATCGCCTCGGCCCGACCTTCTTGCGCACTTTGCTAGATTTTGGCCCGTTGCTCTCACGTCTTTTCGGTCCTACTTTCTTCATCTTTTTGAGGTGGCGAGAACATCCATTTCAAACCCGGTGGCTACATAAAGATAACAAGAATATCGAAACTTGTAAAAAATGAATAAGTATGCATAAAATCTTTGTGCATGTTACCTTGGTATCTCTTCTCTTCTCGGTTCTTTGAGGTGCAGCCCTCTGCTCAGCCCTTTGCTCGGTCCACTACTCACTCCTCACTAAAACCGGATTTTAGCTCTCGAATCGGATCTAATGGAGCTTGTAAGTTATTGCACGACTAGCTTGGCGAAAGTAACCGAGGTGAGAAACTTTATCTCTTGACCCTTCTTTGCAACCCTTGCTATCTTGTCAAGCCTCTCCCCTGGAAGCGGTGTAGCGCCCATATGAAGGCTCGGTTCACTGCGCATAAAGAATAAATAATCAAAGATTAGAATTTTTGGAAAAAGTAAGAAATGAAGAAAAGTACTTACGAAAGTCATATCAAAATTCAAGATGGGGAGCAAAATGCGATCGCCCCACGGTGGGGCTCATCCACTCCCCATCCATCCGAACCATTTGTCCTTCCAGTCCTTTAAGGACTCGGGAAGCCCAATGATTCTCCTGGGGTATCCAGGTCGGGTCTGCAAGTAATACTACTGATGGTCTCCCCGCCAGTAGGGGTGGGCATTGGGTTGGGTAGTCGGGTTTTCGGGGTTTGGTCGGCAACCGAATTTATCGGGTAGCAAACATAGCTACCGTCTTGACCCGATAATATCGGATACCCGACTTTTTGGGTACGAAAAACCGGTACCCAACTAGTCCAGGTTTGGTACTAATTTGAAAAGATTTTTATATCCAATTATCCTTTTGAGATTGCATAAAAAGCTTCACACCGGCTTACTTTGTTGATATTTTATCCTATTATTTTATGTCATGTTTTAGTAACATTATATATTCTCTCACTCTTTTTCATCTTTTTCCTATTCAAATAAAACTAACTTTTACTTTTTCCTTCTTTATAAGGTCTTGAGCCCCCACCACCCCCCAAAAAAAGTATGTTGTTGTCGGCTAAAGTAGTAGGCTAGCATCACATGGGTTTTGGGCACCCAATTTGATCAATCTATATATTAAAAAAAATCTGAAAAACAAAAGTTAAGAGGTAAAATGACAAAGGTTACTCAGCTTTTTCAAACAACTCGAGAAGAACATAAACCATTTTTCAAGCTGCAAGTCTACCTCTACCATACAATTACACAAAAAACACATGTCGCGATAAAGGAGAAAGGGGCTTACCTTATCTTTGCTAAAGTCATGCTCACGGCTTTGCACGTGCCGTGAACTGGGGAGTTAAATAAGAGATTACGAAGAGTGACGACAACCTAAGCTTAGCTTCAACAATTGCCCTTTTTCTTTGTTCTATTTTTTAAAATAATGGGTACTCGACGGGTGTCGGGTGATAATTACACACCACTTCATTAAGTTCGAATCGGGTACCCGCTAACCGATTTTTTCAAAAATACCCGCTCTAATCGGGTATTACTCGATCGGGTCGTGTTGGGACTCGAATGCCCGCCCTCTCTGCCCTGCTGCCCGGAGAGGCTTTCTATATGAATAAGTCGTTAATCTCTTAACACGTGGGCCTAGGGAAGCCGAGCCGGTGAAAGAGGATGACCAGGCCAATCAACCTCCCCAGAGAGCGGATGCACCTAGGCATGCGAGTCCCCACCTCCTAAACCACTTGGTAATAAGCTTCCTGAAGGGGAACCTCGGAAGGACCGTCTTAATGATGTGGGCGTATATGGCAAAGACATCCTATTGGTGGGAGCTCGGGCACTCATCATGGTTGGGCGGCCAAAAACCACACCGTGTCGGGAATGTTGTGACCCCATGTAATGCGTCTAGCTCGAGAATGGAGCAAAGATCTAGGGAACCATATTTTGATCGATCTCGGTCGAATCTTGGTTAGAATTTTTGGAGGACTCCGAGCCACCCCTTGCTCTGCCGGTCCAGGGCCCCTCGGTGGTCCAATATGATGTCAAAGGCCCCATGCATCCCCTGATTCCACTTGCCTAGCAGCCTCGCCTCTGCTCGGCCCCACGCCTTGTCCCACTTCGTGGGCCCTAACCACCTCACTCATGCTCGGCCTGGCACCCTAGCTTCCCTTATGGGCAATTCTTCTGGCCTATATGCAATTTCCCCCCGTATGGCAGCGATTGGAACAAGGGATAGAATTTCATCATTTTCTCCCCTCCTCAAAGGAGTTTTGTACTCGAAACCCTCATCCAAGTTAATTATATCTACTATAATATATTCCCTCTCTTGGGATACCTCCATTTCGAAAGGTAGGTCTTCGACCTTAATCTCATAACTATGCTCTATCTTTTGTCTATCTAAAACAAATATCATTAAAAGGAAGAGAAGGAAAAATTACCTAAAGAAGCTTGGAATGTTGTTTCTCTCAAATGCCGACTAAACTCGTTCGATCTTCTTTTTCTTTTTGGTAGGGTATATCGTTTGATGCAAAAGTGAAAATGAAGAAGCGCAAGGGCCTATAAATAGGCGGAAACGTTTTCAAAAGATCGCCCATTCGAAAAGGCGCGACCTTTAAAAAACATTCAATAGGCGCGTCGCTGGTACATGCGCCTACGGTTCAACTACAAACCGCCACGTGTCTCCGTATGATTGTTCACATTAAATGCGCCTTTTCGGCATTAAATAACAAATGACAACTATCAGCCTCTTCACATCCACTCAATCTCTCTCTCTCTCTCTCTCTCTCTCTCTCTCTCACTCAAGTTCCGGCCACCGCCTCGCCAAAGACGCCTCCTCCCGGTCTTGAACTTAGGGGCCATTGATGATACCCGGCATAGTTGGACAAACATGCATATGTGGCAACCCAGGACCCATCGATGTGGACCGACCGGACTACCTTTGCCGAGGGAATGCAATGCGACCATACCCCAACCAAAGGCATCTTAAGGGACGAACCCCCCTCCCCACACACAAAGTCAACTATGACCGAGCTGGAATCCCAGTGGTAAACCAAGTTGCTACCTGGCAAAGCAACAATGGGACAAGTCAACAAACACTTTCTACCACATGACAGTCATGCAACTCATGCATAGAAATAAGGAGACAAGTGTCCCACTCACATTTTAGATGTAATGATTGCTAGGCTATTAAACGTAATAGAATAAATAGTACTCATTTATGAGCAAAATGACAAGAGAAAACTCTTATATAAACTTGTAGATTCAAATCTCTGCCAAGCCAGAGGCCGACCAGATAATTTATGCTCGGTTATTTAATAAAAAATACACTTTATAGCCATTTCTTATATTTTCGAGTGAGCATTTTAATATTTAGTTTATTGTTGAGCGAATCCAGGCATCAACAGAAGGTATACCTACAACACATATGGGAAAAACAGTTTTCAAAACCTATTGCTTAAGTATATATATATATATAATATATATATATATATATATATATAGGTATTGGTTCAAATGAGACCAATATCCTAGGGTGAGACCGTAAGGACTCATCTGGTACATCCATTATATTTTTTGAATGGTTGAGATTAATCCACTTTTTAATGTATATTTAATGTTTAAAAATAGTCAAAATGATATAGAGTAATTACACCTAGTGTGTTAATTATGGATAGATTTTAATCCCTTTATTTTTCGGTAGAAAGAGATTGGCGTGCCTCCCGAGTGCCGATTTTTTTGGAAATGATTAGCATGCTTAAATATGGATAGATTTTAATCCCTATATGCAACATAATATAAGTACCAATACATCATTATAATATTAAATATACAATAATAATTATAATATTCATTAAATATGCAACATACTATACGAAACAATACATCATAATACTATTAAATAAGCACTAATAAATATTCAACATAATATACGAAACAATACATTATAATACATGATGATAGTATTTATTTTGTACTATACCTTTTATATGCAACATAATATACGTAACAATACATCATTTTCCGGTAAATATACAATATTTTTGTAACACCAACATAGTTTACATTTATGGGTTCATATATTTTTGCATTCATGCAACATTACCTTCAAGCAAAATATGCAACATATTATAAGTATACGTTCATCATTATTCAATTAAATATGCATTAATTCAATGTGCATTTGCACCATGCATTTTCATTATATATGCAAGCTAACATTTATGATTTATTTATGCAAATTTTTCGAATATTACCAAATGCATCATAACATAGTTATATATGCATCAATATAATACTAAAATGCAACATTACGATATGGTTATACTTGATTGCATCTCCTAAATTGTAGGAAATATATATGGTAAGTTATAATTGATTGTTAAACGATGATCTTGTGTTTTTGTTTTTGGTACAAATTAGAGTGTTTTGGAGGTGGTTATAATTGATTGCACTTCCTAAATTATAGGAAATGGATATGGTAAGTTACAATCACTCATATCTTGTTGTTGGGCGATTTTAATGGATTTCACATATATGCCCCCTGGCCGAAATTGATGATAAAAAATGCTTCTATATTTAATGTTTCAATCTCATCCATCCATAGTTAAGTTACAACGGTCAGATGAGTCCTACGGTCTCACCCCAATATATGGTCTCACAAGAACCAACCCCTATATATATAACATTAATATACTCCAAATTTCTCCACAACTGCATAAATTTTTTTCCATTTTGAAATAACATTAATTTTTTTCATCATATATTATGAATAAAATCTTATTAAATTGACAATTTGAAAACAAACGAGAAAAAAATATATAGTACAATTACGAAGATCGAGCAACATGAAAATTTGTTTTTATATTTTCGTTTACATCTTTAAGAGTTTGTTTATTATAATATATTTAATACTAATTAATCATACGTAAATTAGATTATTAATGTATATGAAAATTAAAATAGACAAAAGTAGTAATAAATTACAATAATATAAGTCAAGAAACCATTTTTTCTTTCTTTTTTAAAAATCATTTCAAATTGACGTATATAGTATTTAATACTAATTACACGTACATAAATTAAATGTCATTAATGCATTAGCATAATTAAGATAAATAAAAATTAATAATATAATTACTAATATGTTGGACATATATATGCATTTTTCTTTTTCGTTTTCATTAAAAATCATCTAATTTTATTTTTAACAAGAGGAAATAGGTAGAAAAACAAATTTGGAAACATATTTGTTATTATTTATCAGTATATATAGGTTAAATCCGAATAATGATACACTACAAGAAAAACAATCAAATTCCAATGAAATAATACCAATGGAATAACAAAATTGTTGGAATTTTCAAAATTCTAAAGGAAATACCAATGTTCTGAGATCTTTTGTTGGAAAATTCCAACATAAAGTCCAACGATAAGCAAAACCATTTTGTCTTGTTGGAATTTTTTTCCATAGGAATTTTATTTGGAATTTTGTCATTCCAACGCCATTATACCAATGATGCTTTTCCATTGGAATTTACGCTTGGAATCGATAATTACAATGGAAATTGGCCAAATACCAACATATTTTGTTCGTTGGAATTCCCTTATTTTTTTTTTTTGTAGTGATAGGACTAAAATAAAAATACACATGGATTTAATTGTATTAGGAATCTTATAAATTCCTAAATCCTAATGTGGTCGTAAGAATCTCGAGAGAGGTGTTGAGTTTGTTTGTGCTTAGTCTCTTGTTTGCAAAGTTGTTTTGGTCATGTATCTTTGCATTAATTTTAAAATTAGCGTTCCAAATTTGTGCATGTACCGCATTAATTATTATATTTACGTTTTCTTTTAAAAAAATAATAACTTTTTTAATTTTTGATCCGTTTTTAAGTATAATATATCAAATTAATCAACTTTTTATGACCTTGATTTAACATCCATATTACATATATAAAATATAAATAACAAAAACATAATAAAGAAACCTATATAAAAATATCTACTCATCATTTTGTAATATGTAATGGACATCAAAAGTTATGCATTTAAGCTATTGGACATCAGTTTGTATATTCATATATTTTTTGCTATTTTTGATCTCTATATATAGTTGTTATTTGGGCTTAGCCCATTTCTTAATAATTATTTAGAATTATATTTAAATTGATTAAATTCAATTAAAAACTTAATTGAAGAAAATATCTCAAAATATGTATCAAATTTTTAAATATCACATGTATCTATGCATAACATTATTTATTTATGTAAACAGAAAATTAAGATTTATTTAATATGAAATTATACTCATAATAGTATTTTATATATAGAAAATTACTTTTTATATAATAACATACTTTTCATGTTGATTGAATTTTTTTTATATTTATTAACGTATTTTGATACTCAAGTTTTAAAATTGTACATTTTGAAATTAGATATGAGTTTGTATGTTTGATAATTTTTTGATATATGTGTATATATAAAAATAAAATATTTTTTTTTTGAAATATTTCGATTTTTCTTAAAATTGCCTTGCTAAATATAATTCATGGTTTTATTTAATTCCTTTAACAATTTTGATAATTTATCAGTTTTTAACCCCAAAAAATATTATAATTTAAAATAATTTTATTGTTAATTTTATTAAAAATACAATTTATTAAATATTCAGGATTAGGGTAGTAAAAAAGATTCAACATTGAGCAATTAAAACGTTTTCAAACTTTTACTTTTTCATAGATAAACCTGTTCCATAAATAGATAAAATTCATGTTCCCGAACAAAATATTTCGTATTTAAAGAGATTTTCTTATAATCTATAATAATTATTTTTATTGTTTAATCGTATGATTTTATAGTATCTTTATATTTTAATTATTTTTTGAAATTTTAAACTTTTTACAATCATTATTCTTTTAAAACATAAATAACATAAATCCATAATTTGTGAAATAAAGAATAAGAACAAGTAAAAATGAAAATATTCTTAGGTTTAATTTTTAGAAATAAAAAATAATAAATTATAAATATATTAATATTATTAATAAAATATATATATATATATATATAATATACATATTCGGGAATATATATGAGAACAGAGAATTCCCAATTTATCTAATCGAGATAGGAAGGAGACCGGACATATAAATAATGTCCCCTACTATTCCCGATTCTAATGAAGCGAGAATTTCCTCATCCAAACTCATATCCCCGAATTAACCAGGGATTGCCCGACCAATTTCATTTGGTTACCAACGGGGATGGTTCCCGTGGGGATGATGCAAGAGATATAATTCATTGAACTATTAGAAAAATGTACATGTAACAACGCAAAATAGAGTCCCAACAGACATATACCCGTGCATCGCATTGCAAAAAAACTAGTTACATATATATAAAAAAGACAATGGAAGGGAATAGTTTGTGGTTGCAACATTGTGCCCTAAATAAGCAACATATTTTTCCTCAATAAGTAACATATTTTGTACAAATGATGCGCCAATATTAATTCAAGTTTGACGTGTGTAAGGAAAGAGAGAATTTGAGAGATACTGATTCAAACATATCCAAAAAAAAGAAACATATTTGTCCTCAATAAGCGAGATATTTGTCTTCAATAAGCAATATATTTTTCCAAAGTGGATAAAGCCGGGAGATACGGTTTCAAACAAAGCCGAAAAATCCGAAATGTGAACGGGCACTACCAAAAATAACTCCTTTTTTTTTACTGATATTCAAAGAAAATTACCTACTTATCCTTAACAACCATTAATTAAATATAAACTAAAATAAAAATCAATTATATCTGTATTCGTTAAAAGAAGAGGTCAACGATCCAGATTTGGTCTCACGTATTTATTTAAATTATATGGACTCACCAGATCTAAATCATATATATATATATATATATATATATATATATATGGATGGGATCTCATGTGGCAGTGTGGACAGATCTCATCCCTACATCCTAAACAATCAATGGTTTAGATTAGCCCAACAAAACACCATTTTATAATTATTTTTAATGCCAAAAGGGCATTTCCGTAATCCACAAAAAATAGGTAAATTAATACCATAATTAATAACCTAAAAGGGATCCTCTTGATTGCAATCTTGCCATAACAGAATAGACGTTAATTTAGCAACAAAAACACACGTTTCCTATCATCTTCTTCATTCTTCATCCATCCAAAATTCAGCAGCAAAGACCGAGTTTGACGTCCCAAAAACACAGAAAAAATCACCTATAGTCGAAAAAAAAGAGCACAGAAACCTTGCGAAATGGGCGATGAGTGCGATGAATCACAACATGATGAAGTGTTGGCGAACAAGCTTTGATGAAAGCTGGATTTCAGGCCGTTTTTTCCTAGTATGTGTGTTTATGTTCGAAAAATCTCGCAATATCCTTATTCATCCTGTTGGTGTTTTTGTTAGAAAATTGGGAATCATAATTGATGTTTATCTTAGTATAAATAAATGTACAGAAATGTACACATTATATATTAGGTTGGTGTACAAATATATTTATTATTATTTTTTTTTGAAAAAACAAATATATTTATTATTGTGTACATGTAAGCATGCAATATATGTTGTGGGATGGCTGGGGTGATGATGAATCTTTTATGTGAAATCGTTGTATACACATATTGCAATATATATGCCTGTAAGGCAATTTTTCGTGTATAGATATGTATATTTTTGTGTTAATTTAAAATATGATATTATGTGTTCGAATGTTTATTTGAAGCTATACATTAACACATATAGTTGTATACAACATTCGACAAACTTGTGTATTTCCAACATATTTTGGTGTATATATACGAATACTTTGGTGATTTAGAATGAGAACAAACAATGGTGTTCAAATAATTCCATAATAGTATAAAAACATCTTATTTTGGTATACATTGGCTTCAATATTGGTGAGATAAGTATAAACATTCAGTGGATATTGTTAGATTTTTTACTTAGGAAAATGTACGCTAATAGTGAAACTATTATACAATTTAAAAACTATTTTTGTGTATACATTTCACTTATTTGGTGTGCATATACTTTGCAGATACTAGTGATGAAACAATCGAGCACCTCGAAATACGAGAGCGCCTGGTAATATCACCCGGCAATACCAAATATTGGATACCTGAAGTTGAACAGGATAAAATACCGCGAACAAGATGGACAACATGACGGGGGCGTTGAAGAACTCTTTGAGAATTACTGCGGCTCTACTTCTCAAATGGAGATCTCAGTATTGCCACCGCAACAAGCTTGTAACAAGGGCAGCGGGAGCCGGTTAAAAGCAGACTACAAAGCCAAAGGGAAAAGGCAATCCGTGCAAGCACGAAACTAAAGAGGAAGTGTGGCACGTGTGGCAAAATTGCATCTCACAACAACCGAACATGTCCCGAACAACCTACATAATACAACTACACTTTTCCCCATCATTTTCAAATTTAAATGCGATAAAAAAGCAAGTATCGATTTTTGACTTATGATAAATGAACGTCATTTATATTATAATTGAATGTCATTTATATTATAACTGAATGCCATTTATATTCTAATTTTACATCATTTTTAGTCCATCTGGCTTTTAATAAAAAGATACTCTGTAACCTAAACACTTTTATGTTATAAATGCTATTGAGTGCACGCTATCCGTTGATGATACACAACTTTTCAAAGGGTTACAATGACTTCCAAAGGGTAAAAATAATTGTAGTACTTCAACAAAATTTCAAAAATATAGTAAATTTGGGGCATATTGTGGTGTATATATATGAATACTTTGGTGGTTTATAATAAGGAAATTAATTGTACAAATAATTATATTATAGTATCATAAACTCTTATTTTGGTATACATTGACTTTATATTTCATGATAAGTGTAACATTCAATAGTACATTGTTGCATTGAGTTCCAAAATAAAAAGTAATTATATTACTTGAACACAAACTGCTTAAGAATTATGCATACACACGATTCGTTAAAAACATCTTCAATCGAAAAACAAAAAGTACTTGCGTATTAATGTATATAAACCAAAGCAAGAACAAAACATATTTTGCATATCGACAAAACGCGTGCGTTTACACACTAACAATACGCATAAACCGGAAAACATGTTTGCTTAAGATCATTCAAAATAAGTAACACATAATCTTTGATAAAATGCACGGGTAAAAAATATTCTAGTCGATGTAATAAATAAAGTGTACTTAGAAGCTCCGTTTAACAAAATGAACTCCTCAATCGATAAACCAACTACTTTCCACTAACAATTTTTTTGCCAAACCAAACACCCCGCCTTTCTCTTAGTTCAAGTCATGCATCGAGTGCGTGGCGTCTGGTCCTCAAACGTGCGAACTTCGGCGGCGTCGGCCTTGTCAAATCCACACCCCATTTCTTCAAGGGTCCTCCCATGTAGTCTCCATATGACGCATGGCATAGATCCCACATCGATCGTGTTTTTCTCCACCCTCCACGATATGGCGAGTCTTATTGGGAGACATTTTTCAACATTAAGTGATGATAGTAGCACCCACGTGTTTGGAGATATCGAGAAAACAGATCCAACTACAAAAGGAAAAATGAAAAAACAAAGAATTAAATCACAAAAATAATAAATGTTACCATCAACCTAGTAAACCAAAAAAAAGAGAAAAAATGTTCCATTATGTGCATCTGTATGTTAAATAAAAACTAATTGTACACCACACGAAACCTATGTGTACACCAATTCATAGCTATGTTTTCATCAAATTAACATACCCAATTAAAAATATAAAAATTGAACTAACCATATACCAAGTAATTTCTATTTGTATACAAACTTATTGTTATTCTATCACCGATTTAATATCCACGTTCTAATTCCCAAAAATACAGGAAAAAAATGTAAGGTATTTTACCAATTTCTCCGGCATCCGTGCATACTTGCTGCAACCGGTACCACCATCTGAAGAGCTGTCCAAAATGTGACAGTACTTCTTCTTTATGTTGACGCATATAAAACATATAAAACATGTTGTCGGAATTGGGTAAAAACCCTTTTCTAGTTTAACTACAGAACCAAAGAATCGAAAAAATGGAAACAGGGGCTTACCTTAATGTAGATTTACAGAAGGTTTTTGGAGATTTAATACCCAACTGAGTTCCGCCCGTACACAGAATAATCCCTTTGGCACGATTTTTCCAGAGATAAATGGTGTTCCAGCCGTGTGTGAGAGAGAATTTTGGGAGAGATGAAGAAACTGGAGACGTGTGATAGTGGGGGTTTGTGGGGGGGAGAAATCTTTTAGAATTTTGGGAGAAAATACCCGACCAAAAGAGCGGGGGAATTTTGGTGATTGAATCCCAAAAAAATAAGAATCGTGGGGAGTTACCAAATTGAACGTTACTTAATGTTTATAATTTGACTCTTTTGCCCTTAAATGGGCTGATTTCAATTTTAAAAAAAAATTCAAAAAACATCAAGCCTTTGGATTAAACATGTTAACGGTCTAGATCTGTCCACACTGCTACATGATAAGGGCCTTGCCACATATGATCCTATACCTATACATATATATATATATATATATTTTAATCTAGAAGCAAACGTCTTTGTCTACAAATTATGTATTATTTAATAACCTTAAATTGAAAAACTTATAGTTTGACATTATTAAATGGACTATTTTCAAACATAACCTTTGATAATTATTTGTTATTTTTTGTGGAAATTTTGATTTAAGCAAAACAAATTCCAATGTGTATATATAATGTGAGTATTACAATATCTTTAGTGATAACATATCTCATTTGTTTTAACGTTCAAGATGGACTTTTAGTATTTCTTGATAAACGTCGTAGTGAATGTATCGCAAAATAAAATACTATTATTTAATTTCAGATGTATACTATATGAATTTAACTTTTATTACAAGAATATGTAGAAGAATATTCCATAATCGTATTTTCTATTATTCCTAGTTGTTAGTTTGTTACGTTTTATCGTTGCAACACTTTTATTTCTCTTTTATGCAGCACGTGTCATCAGCTGATTGGTAGAGTTTGAAATTTTGTGAGACATTTGGGTCACATTTTTCACCCTGATGAGCTCACCTCTATGAAGATATATACGTTGTATTCAACATTCTCTGGTTAAATGAAAAATATGCTCATGCTGAGCTTAGTTACTTTGTTATTTCTGGTTATTTTACATGGTATCTACAACATAAGCTTCCAATTTAATCATGGAATTCACGCCGCCGCTCCATTTTGGGAATGTGTGGCTTTTTTTCTTTGATTTTGGCTCCAAAGCAAGGTCGATATCAAGGAAGGAGATCCATTGTATTTGAATGGCTCGGATCATCCTGCATGTGCTTCGCTTGTGACAATTTCTCTCACACTTAATAAATATCTCTCTTGGAAATGTGTTATGTTAAATTGCCTTGGGAGCCAAAACCAAGCTAGGATTTATTACTAGGAAGATCCCAAAACCTAAAACTACTTCCCCTACCTATTCTTACCGGAAGAAAGTTGATTATATCTTTGATCTCTTGGATTTTGAACTCTTTATCAAAGATATATTAGATCTTTTTTATATGCTAGAAATGTTAGGAATTATGGGATGATATAGTAGTGCGATTTGGGGTTGTAATGGACCTCTTCTTTACCAATTGAAATGGGACATAGCCAATGTAACTCAAGGAAGTTTATCTATAAATGTGTATTTTACCAAGCCAAAAAGGTTGTGGGGTGAGTGAGTTGTCTTGATCCTCTACCACCTTGTAATTGTGAATCAAACAAGTTCTTTGATGAACGGGGACATGAAGGATAAACTGATACAATTTCGGATGGGACTCAATGAGAGTCATGAACATGTAAGGAGTCAGATTTTACTTATGGATCCTAACATCAATAAGGCATACTCCATGTTACTTACTGTTGAAAAACAACGGAATGCACAGTTGGAGGTTAGTGAATTAGTAGAAAATTCTGCCATGATGAGCAAAGTACCTGGCCCTGTGAAAGATACTCCTAATAGGTTTGAAACAACTTTGGCCCTCCCCACAGAAACAGAGGATTCAACAGGATGACCAAAGAGGAAAAGGCCAAACTTATTTGTGAACACTGCAAAGGGCCCGGGCACGATGTTAGCACTTGCTTCAAGTTGCATGGTATTCCGGGTTGGTTCAAGAAATTGAAGGAACAACGGGGAAGACAATCAGTTGCCAACTTGGTGGATTCTAATGGGCCTTAGAACACTAAACCTAGTTCCCCCACAGAAAGGCAACCTCACCATGACATTAGTAATATGATACAACAAGAGGTAGCTAAATATCTGGCAAGAAGAGTGGTGGGAGGCAACAACTTTACTTCAAACTCTAATCTCAGTTTTGCACATTTTGCAGATTTTGCTGGTAAGCATGCTCCTATTGATGTTCATTTTGGGCTGTCTATGTTTGGAAATTTATATAATGGTTCTTGAATATTGGATACGGGAGCTAGTAGATACATATGTTCTAATCCTTCACTCTTATCTCACATCACATTTATCTCACCTCATGCCACCATATGCCTACCTGATGGTACCACAAAAACTTCACGCATACTGGCCACATAAGTCTTTCCCCACACCTACATCTTCATGAATTATTTATTGTACCTAGTTTCAAATATAACTTAATGTCTGTTGCACAATTAACTCAGCAAGCCAACCAAAAATGCATTTTCTTTCCAACTTATTGTGTCTTTCAGGACCTACATAATGAAAAGATCTTGGGCATTGACAAACTACATGGAAGGCTTTACATTTTTCAATAGACTCTTTTTCATTCAGCTCATGTTTCTTTAGCTTTTAATTCCAATCCCTCTTCCCCCTACTCAAATACTTTGTAATGGCTGTTTTGAATTGTGGCACAAAAAACTTGGTCATGCCTCTGTCTCTTTGTTACATCATATTGGTTTCTTAAAATCTTTGTGTAATGTTGATACCACTAAACTGTTGCAAGCTTGTGATGTCTGTCATAAATCTAAACAGCATAGGTTGTTTGTCTCCACTAGCAGTATACAAACCTCTGATGTTTTTGAGCTCCTACACATTGATGTATGGGGCCTTATTGAGCTCCTAGCATTACTAACACCCTATTTCTCCTCAATATTGTAGATGACTTCAGTAGGGCAACCTGGACTTTCCTCATGTCCTACATAAGTCATACACCTAAAGTCCTCACAAAATTCATTGCCATGGTACACACTCATTTTAAAAAATCTGCCAAGTTCATTCGAACCGAGACAATGGGCTGAATTCTCAATTTGGATTGCTAAAACCTCTTCTCTGCTCATGGCATCATTCATCAGAAAACTTGCACTTACACACCCCCACAAAATGGGGTAGTTAAACAAAAACATAGACACCTCCTAGACATAGCCCGAACATTAATGTTTCCATCTAATACACCCTCTCACCTTTGGCCCTACTATATCCTCACAACTACCTATCTCACTTATAGACTTCCTGTTTTTGTGTTAAACTATAGGACTCCTTTTGAAGTGCTCTAAGCTAAACCTCATGATTACTCCTCTTTAGAACCTTTTGGCTGTCTTTGTTATGCTACCAATGCCCTCCCTCATAAAGACAAGTTCACTACCCGAGCTCACAAATGCATTTTCATTGGATATTTACCTAATCATAAGGGCACGGACTCTTTGATGTAACCACAGAGCAAATTCTCACCTCTAGAGATGTCATTTTTGTAGAGGAACAATTCCATTGTCCTGTTCAGACTCCAAACCTAGCTCAAACACCCTTACCAATTCTACCTTCTCCTGGAGATCAATAATCTCCAAGGCTTGAGTCCCTTCCTCCTCCCACAACTCATTCCATCCAAACTAATATCCTTGCCGCCCCTAAAAGAAGTTCTAAGGTCCCTCACAGACCATCCTACTAGAATGATTTGTCACAAACAATGTAACTGACTCCATGTCACCTACTGCCAATGCACACTGTCTTCATGTAGACTCACCTATACCCTATGTCCCACACATTCCTTCATCATATATATTCACTTCTTGCACCACATGTGTCTTTCTTGGCTAATGTAGATAGTATCCAAGAACCTTTATCTTATTCACATGCTAGACTTAATAGTAATTGGGTGGAGGCTATGTCCAAAGAACTTGAGGCATTTGAACATAATTGTACTTGGTTGCTCATTGAACTGCATCCTGGTAAGAAGGCAATTGGAAGTAAATGGGTCTATAAGGTTAAAATGAATCTGTATGGAACCATTGATAGATATAAAGCTCGATTAGTTGCAAAGGGTTATCATCAAATTTAGGGTGTGGATTATTTTGACGATTTTCATTTGTGGCCAAACTTGTCATAGTGCGATTTGTCAATGTTGTTGCTACTCAAAATCGAGTGGGGGATACACCAACTTGATATTAACAATGTCTTTTTTCATGACACTTTAAATGAAGAGGTTTACATGAAACCTCCTAGAGGGTATCTGGTTGCCAAACCAGACAGTGCATTTTGTGACACGGGCTAAAAAGGGTGGGGAGTGATTGTCGGTGCAAGAAGGCACGGACAAGGAGCGACTCCTGGTAGGCTTCTAAGCGGATTAGGACATGAATGAACCAATCCCACACCCGAAGAAGAGAAGATTCTAAGGTCAGTATATGTGTGGGACTATACGATTGAGGAGAGCTTAAAAGATTTGGGCGGGCCGTTACGAGATGGTATTGTAGCAAGTTCCTCTTCTAGTACGGTGTGGTTCGGGACAAACCAAGTGGAAACTGGTGGACATGTGATACCCAGGGTCAAAGAGGGTGGGGAGTGATTTTCGATGCAAGAAGGCATGGACAAGGAGCGAGTGGCCGGGCGGGCTTCAGGTGGAGGGGACATGAATGAACCAATCCCACACCCGAAGAAGAGAGATTACGAGATTGTGTAGGTATGGGACTATAGAGTTGAGGAGAGCTTAAAAGATTTGATAGGTACTACTCATACCAACAAGATGCATCTTCTTTTCTTGTGCTCATCTCATAAAAACTCCGAATATGGGATGGGAGACCCCCGGGAAGCTCGCTCTCGAGGGTACGCGTGAGTGAGGACAAAGTGCATCGAAAAACTCGTGTTGGTTTGTGGGGACATCGTCGATCCACGAAGGTGGGCCATTACATGTTTGCTTAATAACAACCTCTACGGCCTTAAACAATCATCCAATGAATGGAATACAACTTTTTGTGCTAGCTTGATTGCTTATGGCTTTAGACAATCCTCCCATCATCACTGTCTATTTCTCAAAGGTGATAAAACTTCATTCCTTGCTTTGTTGGTATGTGTCGATGACGTTCTCCTTACTGGTTCTAATGAATCTAACATTGAATAACAAGCACTACCTCGATGGTATGTTCAATATTAAGGACCTTGGCTGCGGCTACGCCAAGTATTTTTTGTGGGTTGAAATAGCTCGTTCTGAGTAGGGTACATATCTCTGCCAACGGAAGTATATTTTAGATATGCTAAGGGATACAAAAATGTTGGATTGTAAGGTTGCCATTACTCCTTTACCATAGGGCATTAAACCTATGCATGGCGCCGAAAACCCCTTCATAATCCCGAGCAGTTTTGGCGCTTAATTGGGAGACTTCTCTTTAACTTTAACTTCTTTAGGCCGGATATTACATTTTCCACACAACAAATGAGTCGTTTGTTGGTCATCCCCACACTTCTCATTGGGAAGTAGCCCTCCATATTCTTCGTTATCTCAAGGGTTGCCCTCCATTGGTTTATTTTACTCGCCACCACCGCTTGTAATCTCACTACTTACACCGATACGGATTAGGGCACTTGTCGGATACTCGCATGTCTCTCACTGGTATTGTGTCTTTTATGGGAATTATCTCATTTCTTGGAAAACCAAGAATTAAACTACGATCTAATACTGTTCGATCCCGACTCAATGCGAGAGCTGCCTTTACCGCGGCCGAGTAGGTTGCCGTTCAACGATCGGCAAGAATCAAGTTTCAAGTTCCGATTTCAATCCTCGAGTGAACTTGTAAAGCTTATCCTCTTGATCGATTGTCCCCAGAGCATACTTGGACAATCGGTGAAATTGACTCAGATCTTGAGCCACAATCAGTTCCCTTGCCTTAATCTATGGAATTCATCCCGTCTTTCCTTCACGACTGGGAATATCTTGTTCATTGAACTCGGCCAAGAAATTTCCCCATGTTCGATTACTCGGTCCTGTTCCCATCTCCTTTCAACCCTCCACCGGTCTCACCGCCGGGGATTCTCAGACAAAATACAAATGAGTGTGACTCTCTCGCTCGTCGGAGTATTGAAGAGCATTGAAGATATTTTCTAACTTCTCTATCCATTCTTCCGCTTTCACATCGTCCGGCTCTCCCAAGAAGGTTGGTGGGTCGAACCGGGAATCGCTCCAACGTGCGATCGTTCGCCTCTCGGGCGGGTTCGGGAGCACGGGTTGAGGCTCGCACTGTTGCCTCATAAACACCAAAGATTTTTGCAATGCTTGTGCGATCAGTTGTCTCCTACAAGGTGGAGGAGGTGGTGGTAGTCCGGAGAGGGTACCCGATCCCCGGGTACATCATCGTCTCCTCGTGGAACGCGACGAGGTCTCCCACGTCCTCGATGTTCGTCATTACGTATCTTGGAGCGTTAGTTGCGATTTGCGAGTAAATGAATACAATAATTATTCGCGTAAAGCAAAAGATATCGTAGGGAAAGTAACATCAGACACAAGACACTGAATAAATAGCAAAAGGTATATCCATTAATATAAAATTGAATACACCCAAAGTACATCAATGAGAATACTAAGTCGGATACATGGAATCAAAATACATCGAATCTAGTACAATAATGTAAGGTACAACACTTTGGATTACACACTACAACAACAAAAGTACAACCGACAATCGCTAGCTAATCGGTGAGATCGCCATCATCATCGCTCACATCTATGTCTATGATCGGGGGGTCGGGTCGGGTTGCGGCGCCTCAACCTCGGGCCAATCCACAAAGTCCAACCACTGCTCAAATCCCTGAGCCTCATCGAGTGGAGCAGCCTCCGGCTCTCCAATGTCGATTGGATCCTCCTCGGGATCCTCCTAGGGATCTTCCCGGCATCAGTGCGGTTCGCCTCGGGCGTGGCAATGGTGAGCATTAGTCGCTAAAGCGACCTCTAGTGCGGCATCCCTCTCGAGCTAGGGCCTGTAAGGTCCTCAATGACCGTCATCCGCTTGATGAGGGTCTCCTCCAAGCGATCGCGATGCTACGGGATAGACGGGCATCAATCTCCCATTTACTCGGCGACCGTCGCTCGTCCTCTTCATTTTCTCCCTCATGTTATCCAGCGCTCCTGGATACTCAGATTTGGTCCTCCCGCGCTCTTATGGTGTTATCGCGGTCCTTGATGACAAATGGTCGATTCGTTCTTCTCATCTTGGCTTATCGCCAAGCGGCGAGTCAGTCTCTCTTGCGTTAGCGCTCTGGGCTAGTTCTTTGGTCGCGCGTTCGCTTTCCCGTGCCAATGAATCATCGATGCCGGTAATATTCCCGCTCAGACGGGCATGGAATACATCCCACCACGTGGGCGGCGTCGGCTCCATCCGATAAAACAAACTAAGGCGGATCGATCAAAGGTAGAGGAAAGATAAGAAAGAATAAGGAAGAACGAGTAAGGGAAATCGACCAAAATCAACTAAGTCAAGACAAGTATGATTATGAATCTCAAAGTATGCATTCTAACTTAGTTCAAATATCAATAAGACGGTTCTATGCCAATTTGAAATCGATTTCACACTTAATTAGTCAAGTCGCGGTACTACCCAAAACACAGACCGAGGTCCTATCTGGTCGGCTCGGTGTAAGTTTCCATCTTACTAGCCGAGCTCTGATACCACTCTTCTTTATCACGCCCCAAATGGGACGCGACGAACGATCCACAACTTAAATACAAATGAACCAACAGTCCGGACAATACCAATGAGAACCCAATAAAACAGAGTCTAAATAGCAGCGGAAATAAATAACAGATACAAGTTATCACTTAAAGTCTACATTCCAACATCCAAATTACAACCCGAAATTCAACAAGGTAGTACTTAAAGTCAAAGGGTCATACGCCCCTCAATTACAAACCCGAATTGATTAGGATACAAAAGTCCAACAACAACATAATAAGAAAAGAGTCCAATCAACATCAAGAAGCGTAAATCCAACCAGAGACAAGACAAGGTCTCAATCCGAGCCGGTTCAAGATCTCCAACGAAATCCTCATCTAAGGTTAGAAAACAGGTGGGAATGAGACAAAAATCTCGATGGATGGGGTGATCGTGGTGCGAGTGTGGCGCAATATAGTTAATGTGAGAAAACGATTATATGAAAATGCGTGAGTATGATGCATGATTTCACACACACGATTCACAAGCGTCGTGATAAAATAATACAATAGTATTTATACGATTCAAGAAAATAGTTCATGGTCACACAGCACTATGTGAATCGGTCAAGACAGGTAGGATTGCGTACGGAAGTGTAACGCCAATCCTATGCACGGCAAATAATGGTTGCGTGACGGACTTGTAGCGCCAACCAATGCAAAACAGTAGCGGCGTCGTGACGGAAATGTAATGCCAACCAAAACGGGGCGATAACTCCTAATCGTGTGGATCGGAGGGCAAATGATTCCTTCGTTCTTCCTTGTAACTCCCGGTCGGTATGGTCCAAGACCGCACCTTATCGCTCCATAGGCAAAGACAAAATCCCGGTGGAGCCGGGCGAGGCTCCGGATCTGTCATAATCATGATTATACCTCGATCTACGACCCGCTTCCCCGGACAAACTCCGTCCCCTCGATTGCGGGATTAGGGCGATGGGGCGGAAAGAGTGGAATAGCGGCCGAGCTGCCGGTTCCATCCCCCGACGTATCCATTCCGAGAGTCGTGAACTTCGACACACCAAGTTGACTTTCGGCGGAAAGTAATTATAATTACTGAAATCAACCAGTGCAATCGAGTATTATTGATTCGGGGAAGCGATTTAGGGAAATTTTTGAAAACGCGAGTGTCAATTATGGCGTTGGTGGAGTTTTTGGATGAGGATGATTATCGGAAGGATAAGCAACCTTCGATATCTTGAAAGATTGGGTGGAACGTGAGTCCGTTATAGATTCAAAATCACAAGGCGAGGAAGTCGCTCCGCGATCGGGTATTAATCGGTCGAATTGATCCGATAAGTCAGGGGTTTTTGGGAAAGTAAAATATTTTAATTAAATCTCCAAGTCAGAGAGTCCAGGGCTATTTTAGTAAAAGAGAAAATAATTTGAGTTAGGTCCTTTATAAAAGAAAATTTGTAATTTAGCCCCGTTTTGTAAAAACTAACACTTTTGGGGTTAAAAATTGAATAATTAAATATCCCGACCTTGAAAAATTATGAGGTCAGTTCCTAAATTCTCCAAATTGTCCAGAGATTCAGGTTTTTAAAGTTTTATGGTCGAGTTTTTATAAAAATCTCACATTGGCCCCAAATTTGTAAAAATTATCAATTCGGACCTTAAGTTTTAAAAATTCGGAACTCACAAACTGGAAGGGCTTTTAATGTGATTCTAGTTGGAAACTGTCACTAAGGTTGGTAGGATATTGGGACAAAAGCAGTTTTTAAAAGCAATATGTGTAGGTCCTTCAACTTTTGAAAATATCATTTTTGTCCAATTTTAAAATAATTGCCTTTAAGGCTTTTAGGGTCCAATTATTATGAAATTTGAACCTTGGGTCCAAAATACAATTAATTTATTGTTAAGTTAGTATTCCCAGGTGCATGGGCTGCATAAGTCCTGGAAATTTCATTTGGGTCCTCAAGTTTAATATTTTTCACATTAGTCCCTCAATTTTAGTAAAATTATTTTCCAAGCCCTAACCACTTGGATTTTTGGAATACTTTTAAAATATGTGATTCCCAGTAACTTAAAAGTAAAAATTTCAATTTATAAAGTTTAGGTCTGGTACAGTTGTAAAATTGCAAAGTAGCCCTTAAACTCTCAAAATTTTACAATCTAGTCCTTGGGCTTTTAAGGGTTGATTTTATTTATCTTAAAACTCTTAAAACATTATTAAAATGTCCAAAAGTCATTTTTGAACCTGAGTACAGTCCCAAAATTCGAAATTTGCAGAGGGGTCCTTTAAATTTTATTTTCTTGCAATTTAGTCCACCAACTTTCTATTTTTACATTTTTAAGTCCAAAATTGAAATTTAATCAATTATGCTCGACTTTCTCAGGTTATAAGTCATACAAAACATAGATTTTACAGATCATACACATGCATGTCCAATACATACAAGAATTCATCAATTAAAGCATTAAAGTGTACATGCATGCACCTAAAATTCAATAAATAGTAATTTTGAGCAACTCTTGAGATTTTTTATGATTTGATATATAAAATTGACATGCAATACATAGATTATATATATCTCAAGGCTCATGATCAAAATTTCTACATGCATTTTAATAAAACACCTAAAAGTTGGAAAAATAATTTTCCACCCACCTTAATTTTGGAAATTGTGAAATAAAAGGATAATTTCATAATTTTTGGATGAGGCTTCTTAGGTCAGCCCCTAAGTCAAGAAAATATCAAAATTTGGAGTTAGAAAAATGAGAGAAAAATTAAGGAGAAAAAGAAGGAAATAAGGAATTGAAAAGGACTACACTTTACCTTGTGTAGTAGATGTTTGGAGACTAGTTGAAGCTCAAAAATTGGAATTTTGGCTCAACTCCAAAAATCTCCTAAGGTCAGCCCCTATTTCTCAAAAATGGAAAAGGGGTGTTAAAATTTGGAAAAAATAGGAAGAGTAGGAAAGAAGGGGTCTAGTACACAATTTTACCTTGTAGTCAAATTTTCTCTATTATACTCTTCTTCAAGCTTGAGGTCCTTCTTCAAAATGTTGTCAAGCTCTAACCTTCAAAGTCTTCTAAATGTACCTCCAAAACCAAATCCAACTTAAGTTAAGAAGGTGGAAGAGATGAACAAGGTGATATCCAAAAATGGATTGAAACTAAAATTTCTTACCTTGTAGTATAGTGGTTCGATTTTTATGGTGTATGAGGAGGAAAATGTTGAATTTTTTCTAAGTATGGAAGAAGAAAGTAAGAAGAAGAGTAGAGAGAAGTTGGGAGTTTTTAGAGAGAAGGAGGAGAAGGCTTTGAGTATTAGAATGTGTTGATGAGAAATGAAATGAAAATTTTGTGTAAAAATGCCATAATGGCCGTGTAGTATGAGAGAGAGGGAGAGGAAATTTTGATCAAATTGTGTCTTGTAATTTGTCTCTTGCATGGAGACAAAAATGCAAGTCAAAGTGTGGGTCAATTTGAATTTGAGAGGAATAAGAAGAATGTTGGGAAGAATGGAATAAGTTGGGAAAAATAATAATAAAGAATTGGTGTATAAGATGATGTGTATAATGTTTGAATTAATGATATAATTATACACAAGATGACTAATATATGGTGTATGTGTACAAGAGTTGGATGATATTTTTATCCCAAAATATCCACCATGGCCGTCCAATATGAGGGCAAAATGGTAATTCCATATATTTTTTTGTCCCAAATTTGATGATAATATATGAAATATATCAATCTTCAAAATAATTAGTGATTTCCTTGATCACTTGTAAGTCTCATGATCACTTAAACTAAATCAAAGTCTTAATTCTATAAGGTAAAAGTCTCCAAAATAAATAGTCTCTTAAAATTCTAAGGTGACTAATAAATACAAAAATAGTAATAATGATCAATCAAGTGATCATAAATGAGAATAGAATTAATGATGATCATGATCACAAGTAATTAAATAAAATGAAATAAAATACAAATGTATATATTATTAATAATTACCCGTCAAAATGACGTGGTAAAATAGTCGATCAAAAGCTTAAACAACAATAAGGTTCAACTAATAGCTTCGGAAAAATCGGGGCCTCACAGGCAATGCTAAATTGAAGCATAATTTAATCATTTTGTTATGGTTTAGAGTTGTGTAATTGATAAATTGTGCCAAGTTTATTTAGAATTTGAAAAAATCAAGATACAATATTTTGGTCGATTCTGCAATTACCAATTGTATTTGGTGTTTTAGTTCATTTTTTGGTAAATAAAACCTAATGTAAGGAAAAAAAGAAAAACAAAAGTGCAATCGAGATCCTCTATTCCATTTAGTGTTTTATCTTCTATTTTCAACGTTATTAATATTTTTCACGTGTACATGATGACATTATATTTATACGCGTGACATTTACACATTTCGTAGGAGTATAAGACGTAACACTAATTGAAATAGAGGATCTGAATTGCAAAAAGTGGGGAAAATGCTGCAAAAAGTGGAGGAAAATATATATCTAGGTTGATTTTATGTTGGGTAGCACTATAGATATTTTGCACTAGGTTTCATCATTGGACTCCATAGTTCTCCTCAATCATATTGCTTCTTGCAACTTTCTGCTAAGTACTAAGTTAAAAATTCAATTGGTATAAATTTCTATTTTATTATCACAAATATGGAAATACTTAATAGGTCTCAATTTATTGGTCATTCTTATAAAAGAATGACAAAGTGCATTAAAGATGGGAGTAAATAAGACGACAGTATAGTAAGATTCACCTGCAAAATGGATTAAAGAGATATGGTAATTTGGTAATTAATAGACTTGAGTAAGGAAAAGTAAAATGAGGAGATATGGAAAGCTAATTATTTAATAGACTGAATCCTTATTTATAAACTAAATATGCTTAATGTGGATGTGCAGTCAAAGGAAATAAAAAAAAATGTTAATTAATAAATTGAATTCTTATTTTATAAACTAAATATTCTTATTGTAGATTTGTGAGCCTAAGTTTTAAGTAACATGCAGTTCACACAGTTCAATGTGCCACATAAAATAGATTGCAAGTCACTATTTTTGTAGATATCAATCTATGTACATATTTCATAAAACCTTCGCAAATTGTTATTATTTTTTAAAAAATTAGCATATACAATTAAAAGATTAAAGTATATCGATAGTGCAACTGCAAGAGTCAAACCAAACTATATTATTGAGTTTATTGTAAAGTGAAAGAAAGTAAAACTGATATGAAGAAGATAAATGTTTTTGACTGATTGAATTTTATATTGATACAGTACTTCATATTTATAGAATGATGAGATACATTGTAACTAACTAACTAACTCTCTAACTGACTAACTGTATTTAGTTGAGATTTTATTAGCTGCTGAGATGATTTGGGGCACAGATGGTGTTGTATGCTAGCATCCCCCTCAAACGAAGCGGAGAGAAGCGAAGAGGAAGTTTGTCCCGAGGTGAAGAAACTTAGGTTATTGCGAGAACCTTGGTAAAAATATCAGCTGGTTGATCGGAAAGAAGCAATGTGCGAAACCAATAATTCTTAGTAAGAACTTGTTCACGGACAAAATGGTAATCAAGATCAATATATTTAGTGCGGTTGTGAAAAACGAATCTTGGATAGAGCAATAGCGAGAGATATTATCAACCTTCAAAGTTGGAGTGCAAGAGAATATGAAGATCGGTAAGGAGAAAAGTAAGCAACTTGAGTTCGAGGCGCTACCGTAGCCATAACATGATATTCGCCTTCCGCAGAGGATTGAGAAATAGTAGGTCGCTTTTTCGAACACCAATTGATGAGATTCGACCCTAGAAAGATACAAAAACCAAGATAATAGAACGACGATCATGATGATCACTAGCCCAATCGGAGACGGAGAAAGCACCGAGATTAAGAGAACTTGGAGTAAATTGAAGATCCAAATGAAAAGTAGCCTAAATGTAGCTAAGAATCCATTTCGGAAGCGAGAGAATACGACATGAGTAGGATGATGCATGTGTTGGCAAATGGAGTTAACAACAAATTGTAAGTCGGGGCGAGTAGTGGTGAGGTATTGCAAAGCACCGGTAGGACTACGAAAGGAAGTGGGATCAAAGTAAGGTCCGGAATCGGCCGAGAAGCGGGGAGGGGACGAGTAGCGAGGAGAGGGACTAGGCTTACAAGAAGCCATTCCCGCCCGTTGAAGTATCCGAGAAGCATACTTGGGATGAAGGAGAATACCATGAGAAGTACGTTCAACCTCAACACCAAGAAAATAGTGGAGTGGGCCAAGATCCTTCATGGAAAATTTCGAACTCATAGTAGAAATCAAGTGTTGAATAGAAGATGGAGAATTACCCGTAATAATAATATCGTCCACATAAACCAAAACAACCAAGAACACCTTGTCGACCGTAGAAACAGACAAAAGAAGTGTTTGCCTTGCCGCATATGAAATCTTTGCTAAATTAGAAAACATGAAAGAAGGCGTCGAGGCACGGGAGCCTGTTCTAGGCCATAAAGAGACTTGTAAAGCCTACATACGGATTGAGGAGATGATGGATTTATAAAACCTTGAGGTTGTTGCATATAAACCTCTTCCTCAAGAATACCATGAAGAAATGCATTTGAGACATCCAACTGGTGAATAGGCCAACCATGATGAATGTACCAATGACAAAACAATACGAATTGTTTGAGATTTAGCCACATGGCTAAAGGTTTCTGATAATCAAGTCCATGAGTTTGATTATATCCTTTAGCAACTAACCGAGCCTTATAGCAACAATCCCATCGGTATTGCGTTTAACTTTGAAGACCCATTTACATCCAATGGGGAATGATTGGCGGGTAAAGAAGTCGAAGACCAGGTATTCTGTTGGATAAGTGCATCATACTCTTCTTGCATTGCCCGTAACCAATGAATATTCTCAGGCGGCAACCTTATAGGTAAGTGGCTCGGAGGTAGGTGGACCAACATAAATGCTATTCACATTAAACACTTTGGGTTTGAGGGAACCCGTCCTGGATCTAGTGACCATAGGATGGCTAGAAGATGAAGCAATATTTTTGGGAGGAGCAAGAATGCTAGAGCGGCGATTAGAGAAAAGGGGAAGAATGTGGAGTAGGAGAATGTGAAGGTGGAGATGAAGAAGGAGATTGTAAAGGATGATGTGAAGATGGAGATGAAGCGGGAGATTATAGAGGACGAGGAGAAGTTGATTGTAAAGGAGGAGAGGAGAGGGTGGAGGAAGGAGGAAAGGGGCAGTAACAGGGCTGGGAGACTGAATTTGAGGAAGGATGAGGGGATGTATTTGTTTAGGGAAAAATTGGCTCCTTGAACACAATATCCCTGGACATGTAAACATGATGTGTTTTTAAGTTCATGCACTTTGATATATCTTGGTAGTGTCGAATAGCCCAAAATATACAAGGAGTAGATCTGAATTCTAATTTATGACGACAATAGGGGCGCAACCAAGGAAAACACAAACAGCCGAAAGGCTTGAGAAATGTGTAATCTGGTTTGGAGTTGTATAGACATTCAAAGGACGATTTATTTGTAAAATCAACTGATTTGGCCTTTAATGGATATAGCCAACTAAAATGTGTAAAATCATCCATGAATAGAATGTAGTATTTGTAATCATTATGAGAGGGGACATGGGAGGGTCCCCAAACATCGAAATGTACAATTTTAAAAGGTTTGGAAGATACGGATTGGAGATAAGGGAAAGGAAAAATTATGTACTTTAGCAACTGAGCAACTGTTACAAACGAGAGATTTACAAGAAGAAAGTAAACTTAAATGTGGAGCAAGAGAATTGAGAACTTGGGCTGAGGGATGAGTGTTCGCCTTATTTTTAGCTTCACCGCAAGTGTACGGTGCAAGTTATAGAATAGGGTAGCAAACCACGGAGACTAATAAATTAATATGCTAAGTATCGAACTAAGATAGTCTTATTTTTATTTAGACGGTCGTAATATGATGATTGTTGTGAGATTAAGACAATTAAGACTACTAAAAACACAAGATTAAGACAATGAGAATAATAGAAGTATCAAGATGATGAAATGGATTCCCGGGTTAAGGTTTCGATTAATAACCCTCTTGTTGTCCGAGTTAATCAAAGTCAAGTTATTATCAATATTCCTATAAGACGATCACGAAAGTATTTTATCCTCCCTCTCGAGATGCATATAAAATGTAGATTGAAATACCTATGCTAGCATCTCTACTCAACATGAGGTATTCAACTCCCAAAAGTTTAGAAGATCAAATGTCCTCACGATATTTACAAACCTTTCAATTTATGCAAATATTTGTGTCAAGTACTCAAGATCTAATATTGAAACTCATCTCTCGAATTATGAATCAATATATCAAACATGCTAAATCATTGATCAAGTGATAAAACAAGAATAAGCTCAAAGTACTCAAATAGGCTTCAAGACAATAACTTCAACTAAGATTAAAACATTCAACAAGAGTTCATTAATCTACTTCCAAAACCCGGAAATCTAAAGAGTTTAGCTACACATGATGTCTAAAACACTCATAGACAAATTGTTCAAAGCCATGACAAACTAAAATGAAAGATTAAAACTACAAGAGAAGCAATAAAAACTTAGGAAAGTCGATAATCTCTCGATATAACTCCATTCCTCAAGCTCCGATGTGACCCGATTGTCTCCTTGATGTCTTCTTCCAAGAATAGAACTTTGTCTTGTGTGCTAGAACCAAAGAATGTCGAGAATGTCACCTCGTGTGCGCCCCAAAAAGAGCTTATATACCTTTTAGAAAGTTTAGGGCACATTGTTGTCATGATATCTTGCATTACACAGCCAGGACGCACGGGTCGTGCGTGGGCGCACGGGTTACTTGTGCATCATGTCATAGGCCAAGTCCTCGCTTTTCACCAACCAGCGACGGGTCGTGCGTTCACGCATGGGTTACCCATGCGCATTGCCGTAGGCGAGCTTCCAATTCTTGATGGCGCACGGGTCATGCGTGTACGCACGGGCTACCCGTGCGACTTGTTGTAATCACATTATTTCCTTCCCAGGGACGCACGGGTCGTGCCAGCGCGCGCCCTACCCGTGCGTTCTCTATTTTAGCCTTATTTGTTCAACTTCTTCTCATTGTGGCTTCTAATCTCGTGCGCTCACTCGATTCTTGGTGTTTCTACTTGCGATGCTCGTATTTGTCTCCAAATTACTTCAAATATCATTAAATTCCTACAAAACGAGCAAAGCATAATATCTTTCCCACAAAGAGTGAATACGAACCATTTCATATGAGTTTATGCATGTCTAAACACCATTTCACAATTATACCTAAAAATACATGCAAAACTCACACCTATCAAAACCCCCAAACTTAAACTCGTTGACCGTCCCGATCAACAATTTTGAAAATGAGATAAGGCACAACAGGGAGCAATGAAAGATGGCGCAAACAAAGACTCCAAAAGAAAATCCATATTGTTCGGCATGAGTGTCAAGCAACAAATCAATCAAGCCTCAAATATCTAATCATGGAGCACATATCAAATAAAACATGGTAAATGCTCAATCACATCTCTCAAGATCAAGTGTATGCTCTCGGCTCACATGAATATATGACGTGTTTACGCTCCAATCAAATCAATGTTGCGAGAATTACCATAAGCTTGCAAATTGTCTCATATCTCCGCCACTAGAGTGTATGCAACTTGTGAATCAAACAACATGAATGATACACTCAAATCACAAACAAGACTCGCAAGAAAATAGAAGCGAAAAAGGCTCAAAAGCTCACGGCTTGTAAATACGCAATTCAAAGCATCAAACCATGTTCTCAATATCCACATGCTCAATATTATCTATTCATGGCTCAATCAACTCATACTCAACATCCAATCCCAACAATACAAATTTTCAAGAACACACAAACATCAAGTTGCATCATGCCCGGTCAACTCACTCTCTAACATCTATGAAAGCAATAAACGTGCTAAAGCCGTAAACGTGCTTATAATACAAATGCAACCTAAAATGCTCTATATGCATCTATATGAAAAACACACAAAAAAATGCAAGATATTATTATTATTTTTTTTATCCACACTTTTCATATATTAAAATACTACTTCTCCCCCCAAACTTGAATGAAATTATATTGTCCTGAAGGGGAAAAATAGAATTTCAATAATGAAAAGTGGAAATATACCCGAGTCATTTGTGGAGGTGGCGGCAGGAAGTGGCCTTATGAGATGTGCCACATTTGTATCTGTTGTATCATTTGCCACGTCTCCAATTCTTTTCATTCCTGGGCCGCATATCTCTCCTCTTGGACCGCACACCTCTACTCCTGGGTTAAATATCTTTGTTCTAGTTCTAAGGTCCTCCGATCGTAGTCCACCCGGAATGCACGGAAATCATCTTGATGTTGCTGCAAGTCTTTCCTTTGTTGCCGCAACTCCTCCCCTTGATGTCGCAAGTCCTCCCCAAATGCATAAATCATGTCATGAAATTCATTTCCGCGTTGGGACTCACCACCATAAGAAGTTCCGGTATGATCCCCGCTATGTGATGGTCTCGAGGTGTTCTCCTCCTGTGAGGGCTTGGGAATGTCATACCCGAGTTGAGGTGATGAGGTTCCATTCCCATTTCTTGTCTATTTAGCTCTTCTTCTTCCGTCACCATATCCTCTACATCCGGAAGCAACTACAACTCGTCGCCTCTTCCTTGCATTGATAGCATCAATAACTCGATATGTGCTTGAGTTAAGCGAGAAATTGATAGTGTCCTCAAGGGTATTTACAATGGTGTATCTCGGGTTAGGTAATGGAAATACATCACCTCGTCAACGCTGCAGAAATAACATACCATCTTCATTTGCATTAAATTTCGTATGGTGCAAAGATGATATGTTGACCAGAGTCTTTTTGATATAGGCTCCAAGCCTCGAAAATCAACATTGAAATGTCGGGCAAGGGTAATCGGACCCCTATAGAAATAGCACCACCTCCCATCTTTGCTAAATGGTCCACCGGTTCAATGAAGTATGCGGTTGTGTTGTAGGGTGTACTCGTCAACATACACCATAATAAATATAACTCTCTAACCGTCATTCCCCAATATTTTCTCTCTCGCAAAAACCGAGGTGACGTAACTGCTTTGTATATATCGAATTCCGGATCCAAGAAGATTTTGCGGTGTGGGCCTCGTAGAGCATGGGACCCATTTCCGGCGTTTGGACTAGCAAGCGCCAAAAATCAATTTGGTTATATCGGCATGCTGGTCGGAAGAGGCGCGTCGGTGGGAACCACAAATATGGCATTCAACGGTTCGTGGATAATTGTCGCCGCACATTCCCAACTTAAATTGCGTTCCAATGACCTCGTTACCTATATCTTTAATCATTTTCATTGTGCTCAAGAATTCGAGTGTGAATTTCTTGTAACTAGGCCATTTTCTCCCCATAAAATTTGTCAAACCGATCCTTGCAAATAACCGCCACACATCGTCATGTATCCCAAGAAGTTGGGTACAATAGTCGTCTGCGTACTTTGAGGGAGCCATCGTTCGGACAACCACTTATTCCATTGATAGGAGTGAGTTTTGCATGTATTTTGAGGTGTATTTAAAATATAATGATGGGTAAACATGCACATACTCGCGTTAAATGTTACATATTCACTCCTTGTGGAAAAGATATTACACTTTGCTTATTTTGTAGGAATTTCATGATATTTGAAGCGAATTGAATACGAATACGAGGATAGCAAAGTGGAAACACGGAGAATTGAGTGAATATACGAAAAGTGAAGCCAAAAATAGCGAAAGTTGAGCGTCTAAGGAAAAGACAGGGGGCACACGGGTTGGGCGTGCCTCAGGCACCACCCGTGCACCCCTGAATAAAGAACATTTGAGCCTCTGCATGGCGCACGGGTAGGCCGCGCTCCTACGCACCACCCGTGCGCTCTACAGAGAAGGGATGAATTCACCGGGATGGCGCACGGGTAACCCGTGCTCCGACGCACCACCCGTGCGTCTGCGCTGGAATCCCATAATCTGCAGCATTATGCCCTAAACTTGAAGGTGGGTATAAAAAGGCTTTTTGGGGGGCGCACACAAGGATATTCTCGGCATTTTTGGGATCTACAACACAAGACAAGGGTCAACTCTTGGAAGAGGATATCAAGGAGACAATCGGGTTGCATCGAAGCTTGAAGAACGGAGATATATCGAGAGATTGTCGGCGTTCCTAAGTTTTTCTTGCTTCTTTTTAGTTTCAATCTTTCATTTTCATTTGTAATGGCTTTGAACACTTTGTTTATAAGTTGTTTAGAAATCATGTGTAGCTAAAACTCTTGAGATTTCCGGGTTTTGGAAGTAGATTAATGAACTCTTGTTGGATGTTTTAATCTTAGTTGAAGTTATTATCTTGAAGCCTATTTGAGTATTTTGAGCTTATTCTTGTTTTATCACTTGATCAATGATTTAACTTGTTTGATATATTGATTCATAATTCGAGAGATGAGTTTCAATATTAGATCTTGAATACTCGACACAAATATTTGCATGAATCGAGAGGTTTGTAAATATTTGTGAGGACATTTGATCTTTTAAACTTTTGGGAGTTGAATGCTTCATGTTGAGTAGAGATGCCAGGCATAAGTATTTCAATCTACGTTTATATGCATCTCGAGAGGGAGGATAAAATAGCTTTGTGATCGTCTTATAGGAATATTGATAATAACGTGGCTTGATTAAACCGGACAACAAGAGGATTATTAATCGAAACCTTAACTCGGAAATTCATTTCATTATCTTGATACTTCTATCATTTGTATTATCTTAATCTTGTGTTTTAGTGATTTAAATTGTCTTAATCTCAATACAACAATCTTCCAATTTCGATCGTCTAAATAAAAATAAGACTATTTTGGTTCAATACTTAGCGCATAAATTTATTAGTCTCCGTGGATACGACCTTGCTTACCCTATTCTATAAACTACACCGTACACTTGCGGTGAAGCTAAAAATAAGGCGAACAAGTTTTTGGCGCCGTTGCCGGGGACTAATACAATTTTTGGTGCTAATATTGCGATAGATAGAATTAATTTTAATTTAGACAATTTTATATTTTTTTACATTTTGGATTCACTTCAATTCTTCATTATTTGACTTGTTTCTTTTAGTTCGGTCCAGGTAGTGCATGAACACGCGCTCGAGGCAAGGGACTTGATACCGCTTATACCGGGAAGTCGAGGCTTTCGCGAGAAGAATTAGTGCACCACTAGACGGGCCGAAAGACAACACAATCCGATAATGGGGATTTGAACGAGTTACCAATACCGGAAACAATGGTGGAAATGAGTTACCGATACGGTTCAACAAAGAAGCCATTCGTGATTACTTTCGACCACAAACGAATTGTAATTACGGTGGTATTGCTCATATTCCTATCAATGCCAACAACTTCGAGCTCAAACCGCACTCGATCAATATGGTGCAACAGAATCGGTTTGGGGGTTCGCAATCAAGATCTAACTCTCACCTTGCACATTTTATCCAAATATGCAATACGATCAAAATGAACGGAGTCTCGGATGACGCCATAAGATTGCGCTGTTCCCATTCTCTTTACGGGATAAGGCGAGAAATTGGTTGGGTACTTTGACGCAAAGGCATGTAAGCACTTGGGACGAACTGAGCCAAAAGTTCTTGTTTAAATTCTTTCCACCGAGCAAAACTTTGCGGCTTAAAAGTGAGATTACTCAATTCCGATAGTTCGACTCGAGCCTTTGTACGAGGCTTGGGAAAGGTTTCGGGATTTGTTACGTAGATGTCCACAACATGGGTTTCCGGAGGATCAACATTATGTTTCTTCTACCATGGTTTAATGGGACAAATGAGGGCCTTTGTGGATGCCGCTTGCGGGAGGAGCATTGTTGGCAAGGTTTCCACAAGATGCCTTGAACCTTCTTGAAGAAATGGCCATGAACAAGCGATTACGGGCCATCCTGAAAGATCTAATGTACAACGAGTAGCGAAATCTCGGATTCGGACTCCAATTAAAACGTTGACGGCACAAGTAAGCGGCTTTGACAACTCAATTGAGTGTATTTACGAAGGGGCGAGAAGCGGTACGAGCATAGGTAGTGAAGCTCTTCTATATCCGATGGAAGAGGTAAATTATGGGAATAACCGGAATTTCAACAATTTCGGAATAATTCAAACCCAACGCACTACCATCCAGGGTTGAGAAATCATGAAAATTTTTCCTACGCAAATACAAAGAATGTGTTACAACCTCCGCCGAGATTTAATGCTTCAAGTGGAAGCGGAAATGGGGAAGGCAAATCATCGTTGGAAGATGCACTCACCTCCTTCATAAATCAATCTAATTCATTCATGAATGATACGAGGAGCCGCCTCGCTAAGCAAGACTCTCGCATGGATAAGATAGAACAACAAGTGACAAGCTCGATAAAGAATCTAGAGACTCAAATGGGTCAATTGGCTACAATTGTGGGTGGTCAACATCACAAGGGTCAATCTCCAAGTAATACGGAAATGAATCCTAAGGAATAATGCAAGGCGATTCGTTTCTGAAGCGGTGCGGAATATGAGGGGACTAAAGAAAAATGCAGGGAATCAAACTTTCGGATGAAGCATCGAGGCGAGCGGGAGAATCCGTGATGAAGGATGATATTGAAGAAAATAGGAAAGAAGAGAACAAAGAGGCGGAACAAACAGTGAGAAGCTAAAATCATCATCTAACTCGAATATATCTAAGTTGCCTATATCTCTTCCCTTTCCTCAAAGATTTCAAAAGAAAAAGCTTGATGATCAATTTTCCAAATTCCTTGATATATTTAAGAAATTGCACATTAACATTCCTTTTTGCGACGCACTAGAACAGATGCGAACTATGAGAAATTTCTTAAGGATGTTATGTCTAAAAAGCGGAGGATGACAAGCTTTGAAATGGTGAATTTGACGGAAGAATGTAGTGCAATTATCCAAAGGAAGCTACCACAAAATCGAAAGATCCGGGAGTTTCACTATCCTTGTGCTATTAGTGGTAATTTCTTTAATAATGCGTTATGTGATTTGGGGGCAAGTATTAATTTGATGCCTTTGTCCATTTTCGGGGAAGCTTGGATTAGGCGGCGTGAAGCCAACTACGGTGATATTGCAACTTGCGGACCGATCACTTACGTATCCAAGGGAATTATTGAAGATGTATTGGTAAAAGTTGATAAATTTATATTCCCCAGGATTTCTTGGTTCTGGATATGGAAGAAGATTGAGGCGTTCCACCGATACTTGGACGTCCTTTCCTAGCTTAACTGGTAAAGCCTTAATAGATGTGCAAAAGGAGCTCACATTACGTGTTAATGATGAGCATGTTTTATTTTCTATATATAAAGGCAATGAAATTTCATGATTCGGTGGATAATTATAATTTCTTGGATATAGTTAGTTCATGCATTGAGGATTATGTCGATCATACATTGTCCACGAGATGATTTGGAATTTGTTCTAACCCACTCGTGCTCAATGTCGAGTGTTGTACTTGATTTTGATAACCAATATTTGTACGACTATGTTTGTGCCTTCGATCATATGCGAAACTACCTAAGAGCGCAAGAGGTGAGAACGCAAAGCCGAGAAATAAGGGAGCCAAACTTGCGAAACGCACCACCCATGCGTCCCACGCACGGGCAACCCGTGCGTGATCTTTGAGGAAGAATTGAAGTCTTTGAAGAGCACACGGGCGTCGGCTGGAGCACGTGCAACCCGTGCGTGACTCGAATTAGTACCATCGACTCGGAACTCAAGCAATTACGAACACCTCAAATATGCATTCCTTGGGGCAAATAATGCATATCCGATAATCGTTTATCTCTTCTCACTCCTACTCAACTTGATAGTTAAGGGTTTTACGAAAACATAAGTCGGCACTAGGATGGTCAATAAGCGATTTAAAAGGCATAAGTCCATCCGTTGTGATGCATAAAATTCGGATGGAAGATGTTTATAAACCATCTCGCAAAACCAAAGACGACTAAACCCTATCATGCAAGATGTGGTTAGGAAGGAAGTGTTGAAATGTTTGGATGCCGGGATCATTTATGCTATATCCGATAGTTCATGGGTGAGCCCGTACAAGTGGTGCTTAAAAAGGGGGTAATGATGGTGAAAAATGAAAATGAGGAACAAATTGCTACTAGAATTGTTCTGGGTGGCGAATATATATTGATTATAGAAAACTTAATGATGCCATTCGAAAAGATCACTTCCCCTCCCCTTTATCGATATGATGTTGGATCGTCTTGCAGGTTATGATTATTATTGCTTTTTAGATGGTTATTAAAGGTACAATCAAATCATGATTGCGCCGAAGACCAAAGAAAACAACATTTACATGTCCGTATGGCACATTTGCATTTAAATGCGCATGCCATTTTGTTTATGTAATGCGCCCGCCACTTTCCAACGTTGTATGATGGCTATATTTCATGATCTTATTGAAAAAGTTATGGAGGTGTTTATGGACGATTTCTCTGTGTTTGGTGATTCTTTTGATAATTGTCTTCACAATCTTTCCCTAGTCTTGCAATGATGTGAAGAGAGCAATCTAGTACTAAATTGGGAAAAGTGTCATTTTATGGTACGCGATGGTATTGTGCTAGGTCATCGAGTCTCTTCCGTAGGTTTGGAAGTTGATCGGGCAAAGATTGTAGCAATTGAGAAGTTACCACCTCCTACAAACGAAAAGCCATTCGGGCTTCTTGGGCCATGCCGGATTTTTACTGAAGGTTTATCCGTGACTTTTCTAAAATTTCTAAGCCCTTGAGCCAATTGCTAGAAAAAGATGTTGCTTTCATTTTTCCCAATGAATGTTTGCAAGCGTTCCAAACGTTGAAGACAAATTCGTGACCGCACCTATACTCGTCGCCCCAGTTGAGTCGGCCATTTGAGTGATGTGTGATGCAAGCGACTTTGTGGTTGGGGCTGTTCTCTCAGTCGAAAGAGGGAAAAATTTTTCAGATCCATCTACTATGCAAGTCGAACGTTGGGCGGTGCTCAACGACTTATACCACAACGAGAAAGAGATGTTGGCGATTGTTTTCGCATTTGATAAATTCTGATCTTACTTGATCGGGACGAAAACAATTGTGCATACTGACCATGCGGCTATATGAAATACTTCTTTGACAAGAAGGATTCAAACCGAGGTTGATTCGGTGGATCTTATTATTGCAAGAGTTTGATGTGGAAATCAAGGATCGGAAAGGATGCGAGAACGTGGTAGCGGACCATTTGTCTCGATTAGAAAATCAAGAGGGAGCAAAAGGAAGTACGGGATTAATAAAAGAGGAGTTTCTGATGAACAATTACTCATGCTTGAGGCAAAGTTTCCGTGGTATGCGGACTTTGTCAACTACTTGGCTTAGGAGTTCTACCTCCTGGATCTATCACCGTATCAAAAGAAGAAATTCTTACATGATGTAAAGTTCTACATGTGGGATGACCCCCTACTCTTTAAGAGGTGCGCGGACAAAATCATAAGAAGATGCGTGCCTCAAGAGAATGGGAGGGAGTCCTACAACGATGTCACTCCTCTCCTCGGCGGACATTTTGGCCCCACTCGCACCGCAGTGATGAAGGTATTGCAAAGTGGGCTATATTGGCCCACTTTATTTAATGATTTGTTATTTGTTTGTGCAACAATGTGACAGTGTCGGCGAATGGGAAACATTTCAAGGAAAAACGAGATGCCAATGACCAATGTAATCGAAGTGGAGTTGTTCGATGTGTGGGGATTGATTTTATGGGCCCATTTCCATCGCCTCTTGGGTTATCAATATATTCTACTTGCTGTGGAATATGTATCCCGTTGGGTAGAAGCGATTCCTTCCAAAACAAATGATGCTCGAGTTGTAATGCGATTCCTAAAGAAAAACATCTTTAGTAGATTCGGCACTCCAAGAGCTTTAATTAGTGATGGAGGGTCGCATTTTGTAAACAAATTGATGAGCAACTTGTTGGCAAAATATGGGGTCAAACATAAAGTTGCATTGGCATATCATCCACAAGCCAATGGACAAGCATAAGTGGCTAACAGGAGATCAAACAAATCCTTGAAAAGACGGTGAACATCAACCGAAAAGATTGGGCGTTAAAATTGGATGACGCTTTGTGGGCATACCGGAGAGCATATAAGACACCGTTGGGCACATCCCCTATCAACTTGTTTTTCGGAAATCGTGCCACTTACAGGTGGAGTTAGAACACAAGGCATTCGGGCGATCAAAAAAGCTAAATATGGATTTTCGAAAGCCGGCGAGGAAAGGTTGCTCCATTTGAATCGGATGGAAGAGTTTTTGGATGAAGCTTACGAAAACTCCCGAATTTATAAGGAAAGAACCAAGAGGTGGCATGATAAGATGATCAAGAAAAGAGAGTTTTTACCGGGAGAACCGGTGCTCTATACAATTCACGCCTTAAATTTTTCCCGGAAAACTCAAGTCTAAGTGGTCGGGGCCATTCGTGATAAAGAAAGTATTGAATCCACCCGGATTGTAGAATTGTTGACAAAAGAAGGTGAGACTTTCATGGTAAACGGCCAACGGATTAAACACTACTTCAACCGAGGAAATCAAGAGGAGGTGACATCCACCACCTTGCGTGACCCGTAATTTAACAAAACAAAGCGTCAAGCTAAAGACGTTAAATATAGCGCTTGTTGGGAAGCAACCCAACGGTTTTTCGTGTGACTTTCATTTTTGTGCGTGTTTAGTTTCAATTTTGTGTGATTTGAGTGATTTGATATGCGTGTTTCTATTAATGAGTGCGATTTGTGTGTTTTTGTTTCATTTTTGTGTGTTTTTATTCAAAAAAAAAATTCAAATTGTTGTACAGTGCGCGGGTAACCCGTGAGTTGGCGCAGCACCGTGCGCCCTACAGAGAGTTGAGGAATTATACGGGGTGGCGCACGGGTAGCCCGTGCTTGACGCACCACACGTGCGCCGTACATAGGGGACATAAATAAGAGCAGTTTTAAAACTGCTCTTCTTCTCAAAATCCCCAAAATCGCGCGCCCATTTCCTCATCCTTCATTGCCTTCAAAATTTCTTGTAATTTCTTCCTAAATTCTCCCATTTAATCACTCCCCATCACATTAGAACCACAATTTGCATTGTATTCAAGTGTGATTGAAGAAAATTGAAAATAAAGCACCTAGGGTTCAAGTTCTTCACTTTGATTCGAAATTCAAAATTCGGTAAGAGCTTCGTTTTTCCTTGTGAATTTCTTGTCAATTATGTAATGGGAATCATGATTGGTGCTAGCTTTGATATTTTTGCTATGTTTTGAATGAAATCTTCCTAAAGGCGATTTATCAAACACTTTGTGGGCATGTGTAATTGAGGACATTTTGGATGATATATTGAGGAATAAGGCATGGACAATGATTGTTTGAGCTAATACGTTTCTAGAATGGCCATAATTCTTGCTTGCTTGGGGTAGTTGATCGATCAAAGTAAAGTAGGGAAGTGAATTTGCATCACCTAATATGTTAGCTTTAATCCCCTACTTTGTTGTTGCCATTGATGATATTGGGATGCTAATGGAATGTATTTCGTACAAATCCTTCATGGCGAGCGAAGAAATCCCCAGGTGGAAGGATACGTGCACGCGGGCGGCACAATGAGGCGTGGCACCGCCGAGGAAGACCAAAACAGATCCGCGGCATATGGGGTCGAATTGACAAACGCAGATGATCTTGAGCGATGGAATCGCTTGATTGGTCGCCAAATAGCTCCATCACACTATGCCGACGATGACTGTACCCAAACTTTGGGGATACATGAGGGCGTTTGGCGTCTCTTCGCAAAGGTTGGATGGACAAATTTCATGAGCCGAAGGTGGTGACCTTTAAACAATTCACGTTGGAGTTTTTGAGTACCGTGGAAGTACTCAAACAAGGCGGACTTTTGAACCATATATGATACGCTTTCGGTTGGGAACATTTGTAGACAACATCTGTCTATGACCCAATTGAACACCATTTTTGAGGTTCCAACGAATGCTCGTACACCCCGATGCCCCATTATGACCAATATGACTTTTGGAGAATGCTTGTGGAAACACCACAAACGGGGCTTATGTTGTATCTTTGCCGGACCGCCAAAGCCTCTTGGATCCGGAATCCATCTTCCGGTACATACAACGCGTGGATGCATCCTCCGTGTTCGCCCGAGAAAATATTGGAGGGATGACTACTAAGGAGCTATATCTACTATGGTGTATGGTCACAAATACCCCCTACAACACACGGCCGTCAATTTCGAGCAAATAGAACAGTTAGCTAGGCGGGAAGGGGTACGATTTCTATAGGGGCCTCATTACCCTATTGCCCGACATTTCAATGTCGATTTCCGAGGCTTGAGCCCATTCCGCAGCACTTGGGTTAATTTGGCATCGTTGCACCACATGAAGTTCATAGCGAACGAAGACAACACATTGGTACTTCTACGAGAAGAAAGGTCTTTGCATTTCCATTGCCTAACCCACCATACACCACGATCGATACATTGGCGGACACCACCAACTTCCTCATAAACTTTGACGCACATAACCGAATTACGAGGCTATAGATGCAAGGAAGAAGCGCGAGTTGAAGGTTTCCAGGATGAAGAGGATATGGTGGCGGAGGAGGAGGAACTACACAGACAAGAAATGGGGGTGGAACCTCATCACCCCCAAATTGGATATGATATACCCGAGTCCTCACACGGAGGCGATTACCCCGACGTTCTCAAAGCGGGGATCATCCCGGTGCTTCTCATAGTGGAGGACCCCAACGCGGCACTGATTTTCAAGACATGTTATATGCGTTTGGGGAGGACTTGCGTCGGCAAGGAGAGGAGTTGAGGCAACAGGGGGAGGATTTGAGGCAACATCGGGCTGATTTTCTCGCGTTAATGAGCACTATGATCGGCGTTCGAGGAGACGTGGCAAGTGCTCCAACATTACAAATGTGGCATATTTCCCAAAGGCCACTTCCCACTGCCGCCACCGCAGTGATTCAGGTACATCCCTACTTTTCGTTATTGAAATTCTATTTTTCCCCTTAGGACACTATAATTTCATTCAAGTTTGGGGGGAGAGATAGTATTTTAATATATGAAAAGTGTGGATACAAAAAAAATAATAATCATGCATTTCGTGTTTTCATATAGTTGCATTAGAGCATTCTAGGTTGCATTTGCATTAGAGCATGTTTATAGCTTTAGCACGTCTATTGCTTTCGTAGTGGTTAGAGAGTGAGTTGACCGAGCATGTTGCAATTTGTTGTTTGTGTGTTGATTGAAAATTCATATTGTTGGGATTGGATGTTGGTTATGAGTTGATTGAGCATTGAATAGATGACATTGAGCATGTTGATATGGAAAACTTGGTTTGATGCTTTGAATTACATAATTGCAAGCACAGCTTTTGAGCCTTTACCGCTTGTATCTTGTGCGATCTTGTTGTAATTTGAGTGTATGATTCATGTTGTTAAAATTCTAGAACTTGCTTGGGTATCTCTGTCAAGGCCACATGTTGTATGCGGTATGAATGTGATTAAAGGCCATCTTTGCCAGCCTTTCAAACCTTTTACCTACCTAAAGATGTTGAAATTCCTAGTTAGCCAAGTTGAGCCTATAGCCTATTTCTTTTACCTACCTAAAGTGTCCTCAAGGGTATTTGCGGTGGTGTATCGAAATAACATACCATCTTCATTTGCATAAATTTCATATGGTGCAAAGATGATATGTTGACCGAGTCTTTGCCAGTATAGGCTCCAAGCCTCGAAAATCAACATTAAAATGTCCGGCAAGGGTAATCGACCCCCTATAGAAATAGCACCACCTCCCATCTTTGCTAAATGGTCCACCGGTTCAATGAAGTATGCGGTCGTGTTGTAGGGTGTACTCGTCAATAAATATAACTCTCTAACCGTCATTCCCTCAATATTTTCTCTCAAAAAACCGAAAGTGGCGTAACCCGCTGTATATATCGATTCCAGATCCAAGAAGATTTTGCGGTGCGGGCCTCGTAGAGCATGGGACCCATTTCCGGCGTTTGGAATAGCAAGCGCCAAAAATCAATTTGGTTATATCGGTATCTTTGGTCGGAAGGCGCGTCGGTGGGAACCACAAATATGGCATTCAACGGTTACGTGGATAATTGTCGCTGCACATTCCCCAATCGAAATTGCGTTCCAATGACCTCGTTACCTATATCTTTAATCATTTTCAACGTGCTCAAGAATTTGAGTGTGAATTTCTTGTAACTAGGCCATTTTCTCCCCATAAAATTTGTCCAACCGATCCTTGCAAATAACCGCCACACATCGTCATGTATCCCATGAAGTTGGGTACAATAGTCGTCTCTGCGTGCTTTGAGGCGGCCATCGTTCGGACGACCGACTTATTCCATCGCTCTAGGGCATCCGCATTTGTTAGTACGACTCCATAGGCCGTAGGGCTGTTGGTTGTACTTCTTGTGGTGGTTCCGCCCTGGGGCGTCGTCTCCTTCCTTGAGGGTTCCGTCTATCCGCCATTACACGTGAATGGGTACCGGAATAACATGTATTAGCAACCCAAAAACAAACCAAGTGCAAGCACAAGTATGATGAATGTAGGCAAACAAGTTAAATGGGGTATAATGATTCTCATACATCAATTTGACCGATCAATTAAGCTCTAAACAATCAACTAATATGGAAAATATAGAGAATCATTATCTAAAAGCCTCAATAATTAAAGCTCATGCCCAATTCATCATCAATTCATCCAAATAGGTCTCAATTCACATGCTCACAAGGTGTTTGATAAATTGCCTTAAAGAAGAAATCATCCAAAGCATAGCAAAAATATCAAAGGAAGCACCCAACATAATCCCCAATACATAATTCACCAGAAATTCACAAGAAAAAAACGAAGTTCTTACCGGAATTCTCGAAATTTATCAAAATGGGTGAACTTGGAACCCTAGGTGCCTTTCAACCAATTCTTCAATCCAAACTCGAATTTGATGCAAAGTGTTAGTGTACTATGATGAGAGTATGGATTATGTGAAAAGAATTTGTAAGAAAAATTAGAACTTTGAGCAATGTGTGGGAGAGGGGCGATTTTTTCGTGATCTTGGGGTGTTTGAAAATGAAGGACATAGTCCGCCCGATCCAATTTATCTCTCGGCGTGAAGACGCACGGGTCGTGCGTGGGCGCGCACGTGTTACTCATGCGTAATGATGTAGGGACAAAACTTATTTTCTCCAGGTACGCAAGGGTCGTGCGTGGGCACACGGGCTACCCGTGCGTAATGCCATAGCTCCGATTGTTCCCCCTCCAGTACGCCGGTGGTGCGTATAAGCACGGGCAACCCGTGCGTCCCTGTCAAAGAATACTCGAGGTTTTTTTGAAATTTGTTTTTTTTACACACACAAAAATGAAACAAAATTAAAAGAAACACACACATAAAAAAAAAAATGAAATCCACACAAAACCCGTTGGGTTGCCTCCCAACAAGCGCTATATTTAACGTCTTTAGCTTGACGCCCGTTTTTCGTTCCATCACGGGTCTCGCAAGGTGATGGATGTCACCTCCTCTTGGTTACCTCGGTGGAAGTAATGCTTAATCCTGCGGCCGTTTACCATGAACGTCTCACCGTCTTTTGTTAACAATTCCACGACTCCGGGAGGATTCAATACCTTCTTTATCACGAATGGCCCCGACCACCTAGATTTGAGTTTTCCAGGGAAATGTTTAAGGCGTGAATTGTACAAGAGGACTGGTTCCCCTGGTAAAAACTCTCGTTTCTTGATCATTTTGTCATGCCATCTTTTGGTTCTTTCTTTGTAAATTCGGGAATTTTCGTAAGCTTCATCCCGAAACTCTTCCATCTCATTTAAATGGAGCAACCTCTCTTCACCGGCCTTTTTAAAATCCAGATTTAGTTTCTTGACCGCCCAAAATGCCTTGTGCTCCAACTCTACCGGCAAGTGGCACGATTTCCCGAAAACGAGTTGATACGGTGATGTACCCAACGGTGTTTTATAGGCTGTCCGGTATGCCCATAGAGCATCATCCAATTTCAATGCCCAATCCTTTCGGTTGATGTTCACCGTCTTCTCAACAATCTGTTTGATCTCACGGTTGGCCACTTCGGCTTCCCATTGGCTTTCGGATGATATGCCAATGTAACTTTATGCTTCACCCCATATTTTGTCAATAAGTTGCTCATCAATTTATTTACAAAATGCGACCCTCCATCACTAATTTAAGCTATTGAAGTGTCGAATCGGGTAAATATATTTTCTTTAGGAACTGCATCACAACTTGGCGTCATTTGTTTGTGAAGAATCGCCTCTACCCAAAGGACACATACTCCATCGCAAGTAGAATATATTGATAGCCCGATGATGATGGAAATGGGCCCATAAAATCGATTCCCCACACATCGAACAATTCAACTTCTATTACATTTGTCATCGGCATCTCGTGTCTCCGGAAATGTTTCCCATCCGCCGACACTCACATTGTTGCACATACAAATAACAATCATTAAATAGAGTGGGCCAAGATAGCCCACTTTGCAATACCTTCGCCACAATGTGCGAGTCGGGCCAAAATGTCCTCCCGGAGGGTGAGGAATGACATTGTTGTAGGACTCCTCTCATTCTTCTTGAGGTACGCATCTTCCGATGATTTTGTCCGCGCACCTCTTAAAGAGTAGGGGTCGTCCCACATATAAAACTTGACATCGTGGAAGAACTTCTTCCTGGTATGACGATAAATTTGGAGGCAAAATTCCCGACCAAATAGTTGACAAAATCCATACCACGGGAATTTTGCCTCTACCATGAGTAACCGTTCATCCGAAATTACTCCTTTATCAATTGCGTGCCTCCTTTCGCCTTCTCTTGATTTTCAATCCTAGACAAGTGGTCTCGCCACCACATTCTCACATCCCTTTCGGTCCCTGATTTCCACATCGAACTCTTGCAATAAGAGAATCCGCCTAATCAACCTTGGTTTTGCATCCTTCTTATCAAAAAGATATTTGATAGCCGCATGATCTGTGTGAACTATCGATTTCGTTCCAATCAAGTATGATCGAAATTTATCAAATGTGAAAACTATCACCAACATCTCCTTCTCGGTGGTGGTATAGTTCTATTGAGCACTATCCAACGTTCTACTAGCATAGTAGATGGATCTAAACAACCTTATCCTATTTTGACCGAGAACAGCCCATACCGCAAAAATCGCTAGCATCACACATCAATTCAAACAGTTGACTCAATGCTGGGATACAAGAATAGGTGCGGTCACCAACGCCTTCTTCAAGGTTTCAAATGCCTGCAAACAATCATTGGAAAAATTGAAAGCAACATCTTTTTCTAACAATTGGCTCAAAGGCTTAGAAATTTTTGAAAAGTCACGGATAAACCTTCTATAGAATCCGGCATGGCCCAAGAAACTCCGAATGGCTTTTTCGTTTGTAGGAGGTGGTAACTTCTCGATCGCTACAATCTTTGCCCGATCTACTTCCAAACCTGCGGAAGAGACTCGATGACCAAGTACAATACCATCGCGTACCATAAAATGGCACTTTTCCCAATTGAGTACAAGATTGGTCTCTTCACATCGCTGTAAGACTAAGGAAAGATTGTGAAGACAATTACCAAAAGAGTCACCAAACACGAGAAAATCGTCCATAAACACCTCTATAACTTTTTCAATAAGATCGTGAAATATAGCCATCATACAACATTGGAAAGTTGCGGTGCATTACATAATCCAAATGGCATACGACGAAATGCAAATGTGCCATAAGGACATGTAAATGTCATTTTTTCTGGTCTTGCGGTGCAACCATGATTTGATTGTACCCGAGAATAACCATCTAAAAGCAATAATAATCATAACCCGCTAGACGATCCAACATCATATCTATAAAGGGAGGGGAAATGGTATTTTCGAGTGGCATCATTAAGGTTTATATAGTCTATGCAAATTCGCCACCCAAGAACAATTCTAGTAGCAATCAATTCTTCATTCTCATTTTTCACGACAGTTACCCCCTTTTTTCGGCACCACTTGTACCGGACTTACCCATGAACTATCAGATATAGCATATATGATTCCAGCATCTAACCATTTCAACACTTCTTTCCTAACCACATCTTGCATGATAGGGTTTAGTCGTCTTTGGTTTTGCACTGATGGTTTATAAACATCTTCCATCTGAATTTTATGCATTACAATAGATGGACTTATGCCCTTTAAATCAGTTATTGACCATCCTAGTGCCGACTTATGTTTTCGTAAAACCCTTAACAGTTTATCAAGTTGAGTAGGAGTGAGAAGAGATGATACGATTACCGGATTTGCATTATTCGCCTCAAGAAATGCATATGTGAGGTGCTCGGGTAATTGCTTGAGTTCGAGGTCGGCGTTGTTGTCTCGGGGGTAACGCACGGGTTGCCCATGCTCGGGCGCATGGGTTGTGCATGATCCCCTCTCTAGATTTTCCTTCGACATTAAGCACGGGTTGCCGTGCTCGCACACGACCCGTGTGCTCTCCAGAGTTCTCAATTCTTGCTTGGCACCACGCACGGTTGCCCATGCGCAGACGTCACGGGCCGTGCGTGGCTGTAGACTTGACTCCTTTATCTCCAACATCACGTTTTTTTCGCCTCTTGCGCTCCTTGGTAGTTCCCGCATATGATCTAAGGCACAAACATAGTCGTACAAATCTTGGTTATCAAAATCTAGCACAACACTCGACGTCGAACACGAGTGGGTTAGACCAAATTCCAAATCATCCTTGATAATGTATGATCAACATAATCCTCAATGCATGAACTAACTATATCTAAAAATTACAATTCCCCACCGTATCATGAAATTTCATTACCTTATATATAGAAAATAAAATGTGCTCATCATTAACCCGTAAAGTGAGCTCTCCTTTTTGTATGACTATTAAGGCTTTCCGGTAGTAAGGAACGACGTCAAGTATCGTTGAACGTCACGATCTTCTTCCATATCAAGAACCAAGAAATCCACGAGAGAATATAAATTTATAAACTTTTACAAGCATGTCTTCTATAATTCCCTTTGGATATGTAAGTGGCGGTCCATGTTTGCAATGTCACCATGGTTGGCTTCACTTTGCCTAGTCCAAGCTTCCCGAAAATAGACAAAGTCATCAAGTTAATACTTGCTCCTAAATCACACAACGCTTTATTAAAGAAGTTACCACCAATGGCACAAAGGGATAGTGAAACTCCCTGGATCTTTTAGTATTTGTGGTAGCTTCCTTTGGATTATCGCGCTACATTCTTCCGTCAAATTCACATTTTCAAAGCTTGTCATCTTCCTCTTCTTTGACATAACATCCTTAAGAAATTTTGCATAATTTGGCATTTGCTCTAGTGCGTCTGCAAAAAGAATGTTAATGTGTAATTTCTTAAATATATCAAGGAATTTTGCAAATTGATCATCAAGCTTTTTCTTTTGAAATCTTTGAGGAAGAGAAGAGAGATAGACAATTTAGATATATTAGAGTTAGATGAAGATTTAAGCTTTTCCCCTGTTTGTTCCTCCCGTTGTCTCTCTTTTTCCCTATCGACTTTGACATCATCTTTCATCACCGATTCAACATCTCCCGACTTGGATGCTTATCGAAATTTTCAGATTTTTAGATTTTTCATTAGGCCCCTCATATTCCGTGCACGCTCCTTAACCGAACATCCTTGCATTGCTCCTTAGGATTAACTTCCGTATTACTCGAAATTGACCCTTTTGATGTTGCCCACCAACAATTGTAGCTAATTGGCCCACTTGAGTCTCAAGGTTCTTTATCGAACTCTCCATATGTGTCATTCGTAGCTCTACGTTATCCATCATTGAATCATGCCTTGCGGCGCGACTCCTCATGTCACTCATGAATGCATTTGATTGATTTATGAATGAGGTGAGTGCATCTTCCAAAGATGATTTGCCTTCCACATTAGCACCCCCATTTGACGCATTAAATCCGGTGGTTGCAACATTCTTTGTATTGGCATAGGAAAAAATTTCATGGTTTCTCAATCCGGATGGTAGTGTGTTGGGTTTGAATTGTTCCGAAATTGCTTGAAATTCCGGTTATTCACATAATTGACCTTCTCCATCGATATAGAAGAGCCGTTACTCGTGCGATGCTTGCTTCTCGCCCTTTTCGTAAAAACACTCAAATGGTTTGTCAATGTCGCCACTTGCGCAATCAACGCCTTAATTGGGTGCCAATCCGAAATTTCACCACTCGTTGTACATTGGATCTCTCAGGCGACCACTTTGTAACTATTCATAGCAATTTCTTCAAGAAGATTTAAGGCGTCTTGTGGAAACCTTGCCAATAATGTTCCTCCCATCTGCGGCATTAACAAAGGCCCTCGTTTGCCCCATTAAACTATTGTAGAAGAAACACAATCAAGTGATCCTCCTAAAACCGTGTTGTGGACATCTTCTTAGCAAATCCCAAAATCGTTCCCAAGCTTCATACAAAGGATTTAAACAAAAACTTTTGGCTCAAATCGTCCCATGTGCTCACACTTCCTTGCGTCAAAGTACCCAACCAATTCCTCGCCTTATCCCTCAAAGAGAAAGGAATAGGCGCAATCTTATGACGTCATCCGAAACTCCATTCATTTTTATCGTGTTGCATATTTGGATAAAATGCGCAAGGTGAGAATTAGGATCTTGATTATAAACCCCAAACCGGTTCTGTTGTACCATGTTTATCGATCTTAGGTTTAAGCTCGAAGTTGTTGGCATTTATCGAATGAGCAATACCACCGTAATTACGATTCGTTTGAGGTCAAAAGTAATCACGGATAGCTTGTTGTTGAACCGGTATTGTTAACTCGTTGATCCCGTTGATCCCATTGTTACCCCTATTTTCTTCTTGCGCGCCCCCCATAATATGATTTTGTTGTCATTCACCCGTCTCGTAGTTGCACTGATTCTCCTTGCGAAAGCCTCAACTTCCCAGTATGAGTGGTATTAACTCTCCTCACCTAGAGCGAGTGTTCATGCACTACCTAGACCAAACTAAAATAAACAAGTCAAATAATGAAGGATTAAAGTCAAACAAAAATATAGAAAAATAAAATGTCTAAATTAAGAATAATTCTATCTATCACAATATTAGCACCAAAAATTGTATTAGTACTGCAACGCCGCCAAAAACTTGTTCGCCTTATTTTTAGCTTCACCGCAAGTGTACGATTGCAGTTATAGAATAGGGTAGCAAGGTCGTATCCACGTAGACTAATAAATTAATATGCTAAGTATCGAACTAAGATAGTTTTATTTTTTATTTAGACGGTAAATAATATGATGATTGTTGTGAGATTAAGACAATTAAGACTACTAAAAACACAAGATTAAGACAATGAGAATAATAGAAGTATCAAGATGATGAAATGGATTCCCGGGTTAAGGTTTCGATTGATAACCCTCTTGTTGTCCGAGTTAATCAAAGTCAAGTTATTATCAATATTCCTATAAGACGATCACGAAAGTATTTTATCCTCCCTCTCGAGATGCATATAAAATGTAGATTGAAATACCTATGCTAGCATCTCTACTCAACATGAGGTATTCAACTCCCAAAAGTTTAGAAGATCGAATGTCCTCACAAATATTTACAAACCTCCCGATTTCTCGCAAATATTTGTGTCAAGTACTCAAAATCTAATATTGAAATTCATCTCTCCAATTATGAATCAATATATCAAACATTCTAAATCATTGATCAAGTGATAAAACAAGAATAAGCTCAAAGTACTCAAATAGGCTTCAAGACAATAACTTCAACTAAGATTAAAACATTCAACAAGAGTTCATTAATCTACTTCCAAAACCCGTAAATCTAAAGATTTTAGCTACACATGATGTCTAAAAACTTATAGACAAATTGTTCAAAGCCATGACAAACTAAAATGAAAGATTAAAACTACAAGAGAAGCAAGAAAAACTTAGGAAAGTCGATAATCTCTCAATATATCTCCGTTCCTCAAGCTCCGATGCGACCCAATTGTCTACTTGATGTCTTATTCCAAGAATAGAACTTTGTCTTGTGTGCTAGAGCCAAAGAATGTCGAAATGTCCCACTGTGTGCGCCCCAAAAAGAGCTTATATACCTTTTAGAAAGTTTAGGGCACATTCTTTGTCATGATCTTGAATTACAACGAGGGACGCACGGGTCGTGCGTGGGCGCATGGGTTACCCATGCGTCATGCCGTATGCCAAGTCCTGTTTTTCACCAACCAACGACGGGTCGTGCGTCCATGCACGTTACACTGTGCGCATTGCCGTAGGCGCCTTCCAATTCTTGATGGCGTACGGTCTTGCATGTACGCACGGGCTACCCATGCGCCTTACGGATGGTGTTGTATGTTATCATCCCCCAAACGAAGCGGAGAAAGCGAAGAGGAAGTTTGTCTGAGGTGAAGAAACTTAGCCGTTCTGCGAGAACCTTGGTAAAAATATCACCGTTGATCGAATAAGTAATGTGCGAAACCAATAATTCTTAGTAAGAACTTGTTCACGGACAAAATGGTAATCAAGATCAATATATTTAGTGCGGTTGTGAAAAAAATCGGAATCTTTGGACGAGCAATAGCGGAGATATTATCAACCTTCAAAGTTGGAGTGCAAGACGGAATATGAAGATCGGTAAGGAGAAAAGTAAGCAACTTGAGTTCGGACGCTACCATAGCCATAGCCGATATTCGCTTCCGAGAAGATCGAAAATAGTAGGCTGCTTTTTCAAACACCAATTGATGAGATTCGACCCTAGGAAGATACAAAAACCAAGAGTAGAGCAGCGATCATGATGATCACTAGCCCAATCGAGTCGGAGAAAGCACTCTAGATTAAGAGAACTTGGAGTAAATTGAAGACCCAAATGAAAAGTAGCCCTGAATGTAGCTAAGAATCCATTTCGGAAGCGAGAGAATACGACATGAGTAGGATGATGCATGTGTTGGCAAATGGAGTTAACAACAAATTGTAAGTCGGGACGAGTAGTAGTCGGTGTATTGCGAGCACACCAGGGACTATGAAAGGAAGTGGGATCAAAGTAAGGTCCGGAATCAGCCGAGAAGCGGGGGAGGACGAGTAGCGGAGAGGGACTAGGCTTACAAGAAGCCATTCTGCCGTTGAAGTATCTCGAAGCATACTTGGGTGATGAAGGAGAATACCATGAGAAATGCGTTCAACCTCAATACCAAGAAAATAGTGGAGTGGGCCAAGATCCTTCATGGAAAATTTCGAACTCATAGTAGAAATAAAGTGTTGAATAGAAGATGGAGAATTACCCGTAATAATAATATCGTCCCACATAAACCAAAACAACCAAGAACACCTTGTCGCATCACGAACATACAAAGAAATGTTTGCACTTGTTGCATATGAATTCTCATTAAATTAGAAAACATGAAAGAATCGATCACGAGGCATGGGGAGCCTGTTCTAGGCCATAAAGAGATTTGTGAAGCCTACATACGGATTGAAGAGATGATGGATTTATAAAACCTTGAGGTTGTTGCATATAAACCTCTTCCTCAAGAATACCATGAAGAAATGCATTTGAGACATCCAACTGGTGAATAGGCCAACCATGATGAACAGCCAATGACAAAACAATACGAATTGTTTGAGATTTAACCACATGGCTAAAGGTTTCTGATAATCAAGTCCATGAGTTTTATTATATCCTTTAGCAACTAACCGAAGCACTAGCAACAATCCCACCGCCTTGCATTTAACTTTGAAGACCCATTTACATCCAATGGGGAACGATTGGCGGTAAAGAGGTCGAAGACCAGTATTCTGTTGGATAAGTGCATCATACTCTTCTTGCATTACCCGTAACCAATGAATATTCTCGCAGGCGAACAACCTTATAGGTAAGTGGCTCGGAGGTAGGTGGACCAACATAAATGCTATTCACATTAAACACTTTGGGTTTGAGGAACCCGTCCCGGATCTAGTGACCATAGGATGGCTAGAAGATGAAGCAATATTTTTGGGAGGAGCAAGAATGCTAGAGCGGCGATTAGAGGAAAAGGGGAAGAATGTGGAGTAGGAGAATGTGAAGGTGGAGATGAAGAAGGAGATTGTAAAGGAGGAGAGGAGGAGAGGGTGGAGGAAGGAGGAAAGGGGCGATGAATGTGGGAGACTCAATTTGAGGAAGGATGAGTGGATGTATCTGTTTAGGGAAAATTGGCTCCTTGAACACAATATCCCCGACATGTAAACATGATGTGTTTTTAAGTTCATGCAATCGATATCCCTTGGTAGTGTCGGAATAGCCCAAAAATATACAAGGAGTAGATCAATTCTAATTTATGACTACAATAGGGCGCAACCAAGGAAAACACAAACAACCGAAAGGCTTGAGAAATGTGTAATCTGGTTTGGAGTTGTATAGACATTCAAAGGAGGATTTATTTTGAAGGATAGATTTATTACATAATTTGCGGTGGTAAGTGCTTCAAGCCGATAAGAAAAGGGAAGATGAGATTGATGTAACAGGCCAAAAGCAGTCTCAATTAAGTGCATGTGTCTTCTTTCACTTCTCCTATTTTGTTTGGGAGTATATGGACATGAAGTTTGATGAATGACTCCAATGGATTGTAAAAAGAACCAAACGAGAATTAATATATTCATGCCCATTATACATGCGAAAAATTTTAATTTTGGCATCAAATTGTGTTTGAATCATGGTGTTAAACACGGAAATGCGGAGAAAGCAAATCGACTTGGCCTTTAATGGATATAGCCAACTAAAATGTGTAAAATCATCCATGAATAGAATGTAGTATTTGTAATCATTATGAGAGGGGACATGGGAGGGTCCCCAAACATCGAAATGTACAATTTTAAAAGGTTTGGAAGATACGATTGGAGATAAGGGAAAGGAAAAATGATGTACTTTAGCAATGAGCAAATCATGTTACAAACGAGAGATTTACAAGAAGAAAGTAAACTTAAATGTGGAGCAAGAGAATTGAGAACTTGGGGTGAGGGATGAGTGTTCGCCTTATTTTTAGCTTCACCGCAAGTGTACGGTGCAAGTTATAGAATAGGGTAGCAAGCCACGGAGAATAATAAATTAATATGCTAAGTATCGAACTAAGATAGGCTTATTTTTATTTAGACGGTCGTAATATGATGATTGTTGTGAGATTAAGACAATTAAGACTACTAAAAACACAAGATTAAGACAATGAGAATAATAGAAGTATCAAGATGATGAAATGGATTCCCGGGTTAAGGTTTCGATTAATAACCCTCTTGTTGTCCGAGTTAATCAAAGTCAAGTTATTATCAATATTCCTATAAGACGATCACGAAAGTATTTTATCCTCCTCTCGAGATGCATATTAAATGTAGATTGAAATACCTATGCTAGCATCTCTACTCAACATGAGGTATTCAACTCCCAAAAGTTTAGAAGATCAAATGTCCTCACAAATATTTACAAACCTCTCGATTTATGCAAATATTTGTGTCAAGTACTCAAGATCTAATATTGAAACTCATCTCTCGAATTATGAATCAATATATCAAACATGCTAAATCATTGATCAAGTGATAAAACAAGAATAAGCTCAAAGTACTCAAATAGGCTTCAAGACAATAACTTCAACTAAGATTAAAACATTCAACAAGAGTTCATTAATCTACTTACAAAACCCGAAATCTAAAGAGTTTAGCTACACATGATGTCTAAAAAACTCATAGACAAATTGTTCAAAGCCATGACAAACTAAAATGAAAGATTAAAACTACAAGAGAAGCAATAAAAACTTAGGAAAGTCGATAATCTCTCGATATAACTCCGTTCCTCAAGCTCCGATGTGGCCCGATTGTCTCCTTGATGTCTTCTTCCAAGAATAGAACTTTGTCTTGTGTGCTAGAGTCAAAGAATGTCGAAATGTCACCTGGTGTGCGCCCCAAAAGAGCTTATATACCTTTTAGAAAGTTTAGGGCACATTCTTTGTCATGATACTACATTACAAAGCCGGGGACGCACGGACGCGTGCGTTCACGCACGGTTACCCATGCGCATTCTTTGTCAGAGCGAGCTTCCAATTCTTTAGTGGCGCACGGGTCATGCGTGCGTGCGCACGGGCTACCCGTGCGACTTGTTGTAATCACATTATTTCCTTCCTAGGGGCGCACGGTCGTGCCCGGTGCGCGTGCCCCGCCCGTGCGTTCTCTATTTTAGCCTTATTTGTTCAACTTCTTCTCATTGTGGCTTCTAATCTCGTGCGTTCACTCGATTCTTGGTGTTTCTACTTCGCGATGCTCGTATTTGTCTCCAAATTACTTCAAATATCACTAAATTCCTACAAAACGAGCAAAGTATAATATCTTTCCCACAAAGAGTGAATACGAACCATTTCATATGAGTTTATGTATGTCAAACACCATTTTGGCATAATTATACCTCAAAATACATGCAAAACTCACACCTATCAATGAGCAAGACGATTATGCCACAACTCGGAAGATTCAACAACAACACCGAGAGTTGTAGTATGATTAGAGGAAGGATGACGCTGCCATGGAAGCGGATAAAGACCATTGTTACATGGGCCCCGAAATTTGATTTTGTGGGAAAGATTGTCCATGATGAGAACCTTCTTTGCATTAAAGATAAGAGACAATTATTATCTTTAGCCGGATGGTAAATAGATAAAAGTTTGGTAGAGATACTTGGAACATGAAGAACATTTGAAAGTTTGAAAGAGGAAGAAGTAGTGTGGAGATTACCGGCTCCGGATGTTCAATGTGGAGAGCATTACCATTACCAACCGCCACGAGTCACCACCATCATAAGACTGTAGGTAGACAAATGTCCAAGATCATTTGTAACATGACTATCCGCACCGAATCCGGATACCAAGGTGCGGTTGGATCGGGGAAGTTGAGACAGTAGTGTGAAGGGTTAGCCGTTGTTTCCCTCGAGGTGGCTTACGGATAGCAAAATTCACAAAGTCATTAGATACCAACAATCAATCGCTTTATGAAAAGGTCTTCCACAAATCGACGGTGAGAACGGGTTCACCACGAGAATCCGAAGGAGTGGAAATAGAATGAGAAAGAGGAGTCCCGCCGAGAAGGACCCTCTGCTCAGAAACGAACTTCAAAAATTATCACGGCAACAAAATAGTAGAAACATCAAGAGATTGGGGTGACTCAATAGATGTTTTGCTCAACTCGTAAGTTCAATTCTTGAAAATAAGAAGACTAGAGAAATCATGAAGAGTAAGTGAATGATGCATTTGTAGATGAAAAGTAGTCTTGGAAGCTTCATACTCGAAAGGTAACCCACGCAATATGTATAACATAAGATCTTCATCTCGAATGGATTCATTTACGGCCGACTAAATTGTCATTAAGAAGCTTAACATCATCCAAATATGTTTGCATCGACTTAGAACCTTTTTGAAGATTAAGCAACTGCATCTTTAATCGATAAACATGTGTTCAAGAAAGAGATTGATACCTCTATTCCAAAGAAAACCAAATATCCGACGTGGTAGATAAGGTAATCACATGAGGAGAACCTGGAGGACTAATAGCAAAGAAAAAAGCAGTGCGAATATGCTTATTCACCAATTTCGAATGAAGAAATGCGAGGATTGGGAATCAAGTACTGTGGAATCCGAAATCAAAGACAAGTGGTCAAGAAGAATAACCAAGAACATACGGAAGTAGATCATAAGCATCGAGAATCGAGTAAATCTAAGCACACTTTGTAGACTATAATTTTCATTATCAAGTTTGATTTGAAGTAAGGAATTGATATTCTGAAGAAAAAGAAGTAAATTTGATGGAAAAGACGTAGTGTGATCGAGAGAATTGAGTGATATGGTTGCAAAATCGCCTGGAGAATCAACTCTGTCACGCCCAAACGGGACGCGACGAACGATTCACAACTTAAATACAAATGGACTAACATTCCGCATAATACCAATGAGAACCCAATAAAGTAGAGTCTAAATAGCAGCGAAATGAATAACGATACAAGTTATCACTTAAAGTCTACATCCCATCACCAAATTACAATCCGAAATTCAACAAGGTAGTAACTTAACGTTAAAGGGTCATACGCCCCTCATTTACAAACCCGAATTGATTAGGATACAAAAGTCCAACAACAACATAATAAGAAAAGAGTCCGATCAAAAACAAGATGCGATAAATCCAACAAGCGTAGTACAAGGTCTCAATCCGAGCGTTCGGCATCCCCAAATAAATCCTCATCTAAGGTTAGAAAATGGGCGGGGATGAGACAAAAATCTCGGTGGATGGGGTGATCGTAATGCGAGTGTGGCGTAATATAGTTAATGTGAGAAAGCGATTATACAAAAACGCGTGAGTATGATGCATGGTTTCACACATGCGATTCACAAGCGTCGTGATAAATTATTTAAATAATATATTTATACGATTTAAGAAAATATTCATGGTCACACAGCACTATGTGATACAATAAGACAGTAGGATTGCGTGCGGAAGTGTAACGCCAATCCTATGCAAGGCAATTAATGGTTGCGTGCGGACTTGTAGCGCCAACCAATTCAAAACAGGTAGCGGTTGCGTGCGGGAATGTAACGCCAACCAAAACGGGGCGATAACTCCGGAATCGTGTGGATCGACAGCGATTCCTTCGTTCTTCCTTGTAACTCCCGGTCAGATGGTCTAAGACCGGCACCTTATCGCTCCGTAGGCAAAGACAAAATCCCAAAGAGAGTCAAGCGAGGCTCGGATCTGTCATAATCATGATTATACCTCGATCTACGACCCGCTTCCCTTGGACAAACTCCGTCCCTCGATTGCGGGATTAGGGCGATGGGGCCGAAGAGGGAATAGTGGAATAGCGGCCGGCCCATCCCCCCAGACGTATCCATTCCGAGTCGTGAGCTCGACACACCAAGTTGACTTCGGCGGAAAGTAATTACAATTACAGTGATCAACCAGCAATCAGTATTATTGATTCAGGGAAGCGATTTAGGAGAAATTTTTGAAAAACGCGAGTGGCAATTATGGCGTTGGTGGAGTATTTGGATGAAGATGATTATCGGAAGGATAAGCAACCTTCGATATCTTGAAAGATTAGGTGGAACATAAGTCCCGTCATAGATTCCAAAATCGCAAGACGAGGAAGTCGCTCATGATCGGGTATTAATCGGTCAAATTGATCCGATAAGTCGGTTTTTTTTTGGAAAAGTAAAATACTTAAATTAAATCTCGAAGTCAGAGAGTCTAGGGCGATTTTAGTAAAAGAGAAAATAATTTGAGTGAGGTCCTTTATAAAAGGAAAATTGTAATTTAGCCCGTTTTGTAAAAACTAACACTTTTAGGGTTAAAAATTGAATAATTAAATATCCCGACCTTGGAAGATTATGAGGTCAGTTCCTAAATTCCCCAAATTGTCCAGAGCTTCAGATTTTTAAAGCGTTGAGGTCGAGTTTTTGTAAAAATCTCACATTGGCCCCAAATTTGTAAAAATTGCCAATTCGGACCTTAAGTTTTAAAAATTCGGAACTCACAAACCGGAAGGTATTTTAATGTAGTTCCAGTTGGAAAATGTCACTAAGGTTAGTAGGATATTGGGACAAAAGCAGTTTTTAAAAACAATATGTGTAGGTCCTTTAACTTTTGAAAATATCATTTTTGTCCCATTTTAAAATAATTGCCTTTAAGGCTTTTAGGGTCCAATTATTATGAAATTTGAACCTTGGGTCCAAAATACAATTAAGTTATAGTTAAGTTAGTATTTACAGGTGCATGGGATGCATAAGTCCTGGAAATTTCATTTGAGTCCTCAAGTTTAATATTTTTCACATTAGTCCCTCAATTTAAGTAAAATTGTTTTCCAAGCCCTAACCACTTGGATTTTTAAAATACTTTTTAAAATATGTGATTCCCAGTAGCTTAAAAGTAAAATTTTCAATTTATAAGGTTTAGGTCTGGTACAGTTTTAAAAATTGCAAAGTAGCCCGTAAACTTTCAAAAATTTTACAATCTAGTCCTTGGGCTTTTAAAAGTTGATTTTATTTATCTTAAAACTCTTAAAACATCATTAAAATGTCCAAAAGTCGTTTTTGAACCTGAGTACAGTCTCAAATTTCGAAATTTGCAGAGGGGTCCTTTAACTTTTATTTTCTTGCAATTTAGTCCACCAACTTTCCATTTTTGCATTTTTAAGTCCAAAATTGAAATTTAATCAATTATGCTCGACTTTTCCAGGTTTTAAGTCATCCAAAACATAGATTTTAAAGATCATACACATGCATGTCCAATACATACAAGAATTCATCAATTAAAGCATTAAAGTGTACATGCATGCACCTAAAATTCAATAAATAGTAATTTTAAGCAACTCTTGAGAATTTTTATGATTTGATATATAAAATTGACATGCAATACATAGATTATATATATCTCAAGGCTCATGATCAAATTTTCTACATGCATTTTAATAAAACACCTAAAAGTTGGAAAAATAATTTTCCACCCACCTTAATTTTGGAAATTGTGAAATAAAGGGATAATTTCACAATTTTGAGTGAGGCTTCTTAGGTCAGCCCCTAAGTCAAGAAAATATCAAAATTTGGAGTTAGAAAAATGAGAGAAAAAAATTAAGGAGAAAAGAAGGAAATAAGGAAATGAAAAGGACTACACTTTACTTGTGTAGTAGATGTTTGGAGACTAGTTGAAGCTCAAAATTGGAAATTTGGCTCAACTCCAAAAATCTCCTAAGGTCAGCCCCTATTTCTCAAAAATGAAAAGGGGTGTTAAAATTTGAAAAAAAAATAGGAAGAGTAGGAAAGAAGGGTCTAGTACACAATTCTTACCTTGTAGTCAAATTTTCTCTACTATTTTCTTCTTCAAGCTTGAGGTCCTTCTTCAAAATATTGTCAAGCTCTAACCTTCAAAGTCTTCTAAATGTACCTCCAAAACCAAATTTAAACTTAAGTTAAGAAGGTGGAAGAGATGAACAATGTGATATCCAAAAATGGATTGAAGCTAAAATTTCTTACCTTTTAGTATAGTGGTTCGATTTTTATGAAGGATATGGAGGAAAATGTTGAAAAATTTTCTAAGTATGGAAGAAGAAAGTGAAAGAAAGAATAGAGAGATGTTGGGAGTTTTTTTAGAGAAGGAGGAAAGACTTTGAGTGTTAGAATGTGTTGATGAGAAATGAGATGAAAATTTGGTGAAAAAATGCCATAATGGCCGTGTAGTATGAGAGAGAGGGAGAGAAATTTTGATCAAATTGTGTCTTGTAATTTGTCTCTTGCATGGAGACAAAAATGCAAGTCAAAGTGTGGGTGTATAATGTTTGAATTAATGATATAATTATACACAAGATGACTAATATATGGTGTATGTGTACAAGAGTTCGATGATATTTTTATCCCAAAATATCCATCATGGCCGTCCACTATGAGGGTAAAATGGTAATTTCATATATATTTTTTTTTTGTCCCAATTTTGATGATAATAGATGAAACATATCAATCTCCAAAATAATTAGTGATTCCCTTGATCACTTGTAAGTCTCATGATCACTTAAACTAAATTAAAGTCTTAATTCTATAAGGTAAAAGTCTCCAAAATAAATAGTCTCTTAAAATTCTAAGGTGACTAATAAATACAAAAATAGTACTAATGATCAATCAAGTGATCATAAATGAGGAATAGAATTAATGATGATCATGATCACAAGTAATTAAATAAAATGAAATAAAATACAAATGTTTATATTATTAATAATTACCCGTCAAAATGACGCGGTAAAATAGTCGATCAAAAGCTTAGACAACAATAAGGTTCAACTAATAGCTTTCGGAAAAATCGGGGCTTCACATCCTCCCCTTTAAAAGAATTTGGTCCCAAATTCTCTTGAATAGTTCGGATATTGATTCCTTATGTCATCTTCCATTTCCCACGCTTGCTTCGTCTCGGTTGTGGTTCTGCCACACCACTTTAACCATCGGAATTTCTCTCTTACGCAATTGTCGTATCTGTTGGTCGATGATCCTGATTGGCCTCTCGGTGTAGGATAGATTTTCCATTAGAGGAGGAGTATCTCGAGTGATGATATGCTCGGGATCTGGTTGATACTTCTTCAGTCTCGAAACGTGGAATACATCGTGCATTCCCGCATATGGTCTTTGGTAACTCGAGTCCGTAGGCTAGCTTCCGATCCTCTCAGAAAATCTTGTAAGGTCCAACATATCTCGGACTTAACTTGCCTCCTTTCTTCTGGGTCGATTAATCCTTTCCGTGGTGAGAGTCTAAGAAATACTTCATCACCGACTTCAAATTCCAAATCCTTTCTTCTCTTGTCCGTGTAACTCTTTTGGCGACTACGAGTTGTGCGAATCCGCTCCTTGATCAGCTTGACCTTCTCCATGGCCTCCGAACTAAGTCGATCTTTGGAATCGAGGCGACTTTCGTTTCTCCTTCGAGTCCATTGGTCATCAATCTCCCAAGTGTAGTGGGGATCTACATTTTCGCCCATACAATGCCTCGTAGGGTGCCATCCCAATCGTGGCCTCGATAATCTGTTATTGTAGGCGAATTCGGCTAATGGTAAGTGCGAATCCCAACTTCCTTGAAAATCCAGTGCGGGCTCGCAACATATCTTCAAGGGTTTGAATTGTTCTCTCGACCGTCCATCGGTTTGTGGATGTCTTCTTTGTCTTTGAAACTTAGTGAGGTACCTAATTCCTCGTGTAAGCACTTCCAAAATCTGGAGACAAACCTCGGGTCTCTGTCGGATACTATATCGATTGGTACTCCATGCGGTCGAATGATTTCTGGATATAAATGCATGCAAGTTTTACGCAAGCTATCGGTTTTCTTGATAGGTAAAAAGTGTGCGATTTCGTGAGTCGGTCTCACAACGACCCGTATAGCGTCGACCTCTTCGTCCTTGGTAGATCCGTCACGAAGTCCATTGTTATATGTTCCCATTTCCACTCGAATTCTCAACGGTTGTAGTAAACCGGATGGTCGTTGGTGTTCTCGCTTTTACTCATTGGCAAGTCAAACATCTCGCAACGAACTACGCTACCTTGTTCTTCGTTTTACCCACCAATAACTTCGTTTCAAATCTTTATACATCTTGTTTCCTCCAGGATGTATAGTGTATTTTGAACGGTGTGCCTCTGTTAGGATTTTATTCCTAATATGTTCGTCATTTGGTACACACACTCGATTCCAAACCCGATAACTCCATCTTCGTGTATCGAGAATTCTGATCTTTCTCCTTTAAGTATCTTCTCCTTCGATTTTTTGAAGATGTGTATCTTTTTCTTGTGCTTCTTTGATCTCACTCAAGATTGGGTGTAAAAGAAATGTTAGCACATGAAATCGAGTATTGGTTCTCGTCGATTCCAATTGCTCAGCTCCTTTAATGATTCCCACTCTCGAATCATAAGTCCGCTAAGCTCGCCTTTACGCTTGAGCGTCTTTCGACGTTAGCTTTTCCGGGATGGTATTGAATATCAAAGTGATAGTCCTCAATCAACTCCATCCATCTCCGTTGCCTCGAGGTTGAGATCTTTCTCGGGAGAATAGATACTTCAAGCTCTTATGATCCGTGAAAACCGTGAATGTTGCTCCGTAGAGATAGTGTCTCCATTTCTTCAACGCTGAAAACTATCGCCGCCAATTCCAGTCATGCGTTGGGTAATTGGCCTCATACGGCTTGAGCTTTCGTGATGCATAAGCGATAACCTTTCCTTCTTGCATGAGTCTTTGCTCCTAGTCCTTCTTTTGATGCATCACTGTAGACGACAAAGTTTTCTTCCCTTTGGAAGGGCTAAGACTGAGCCGTAGTAAGTCGTTTCTTCACTCTTGGAAACTCGTCTCGCACTTGTCGTTCCACTCAAACTTGACTTGCTTCGGGTTAGTCGAGTGAGTGGTCCAGCTATCTTAGAGAAGTCCTGGATAAATCTTCGATAATATCCAGCTAGTCCTAGAAACTTCGATTTCCGTTCTGCAGACTCGGTTGTTTCCATTCAACCACCGTCTGTACCTTGAAGGATCTACCGCAATCCCAAAGTCTTTGGATACTATATGTCCCAAGAATGCGACTTCACTAAGCCAAAATTCGCACTTGCTGAATTTAGCATACAACTTATGCTCTCGTAGTGTCTCTAAAACGATTTTCGGTGACGTTCGTGTTCTTCTCTCTAGACTTAGAGTATACAAGTATGTCATCAATAAATATCACTACGAATTGATCCAAATAAGGTTGGAAGACTCGATGCATCGAGGTCCATAAATGCTGCTTTGGTGCATTAAATCGAGACCGAAGGCATTACTACAAACTCGTAGTGTCCATATCGGGTTTGAAATGCGCTTTTGGAAATGTCTCCTTCATGGGATTTTCGGTTGGTAATATCCTTGTTGTAAATCAAACTTCGAGTACACCGCTGCTCCTTGAAGTTGATCAAATAGTTCGCCTATCCTCGGGAGGGGATATTTGTTCTTGATGGTCACACTATTAAGTCCACGATAATCTATACATAGTCTTAATGTGCCATCCTTCTTTTTGACGAACAAAGACAGTGCTCCCCACGGAGACGTACTGGTCGGATAAATCCCACATCCATCGCTTTTTGTAATTGCGTTTTCAACTCTTGTAACTCAAGAGGAGCCATTCTATACGGTGTTACGGCAATCGGGGCGCCCCTGGCAACACCGATGGTGAACTCGACTTCCTATCCGGAGGGACAAAGGTGGTGAGTTCTTGTGGAAATACGTCCGTATATGCTTTGATACTATAGGTACTTGGTTGATTTGTATCTCAACCTTGGGTTTGTTAATTACAAACGCCAAATACCCCCGAGCCCCTCGAGTGATCGCTTTCTCGCTTTCATTGCTGAAATGATTGGGGCAATCTTAACTCGTGCCCTTCCCGAAATCTCCACTTCGGTTTTCCGGTTCACATAGCTTAATGGACTTGTTATGGCAGTCCATTTGTGCATGGTGTGCGGATAACCAGATTCATTCCCAATATTACGTCGTATTCGGATATAGGTAACAAGATCAAATCGGCAGAAAGTTTATCTCAATCTTAACTTCGCATGCATTATAGATAATATCCATTCCGACTCGCACCCAGGAGTTGACACTTCTAAGCATATAGGCATATGTTCCATGCATGCATGCGGTTTGTGTACAAAATGCGGTGCTACAAATGAATGCGTTGATCCAGGGTCGAACAATATTTTAGTGTAGTGGTTAGATACTGAAGCGTACCTTCCACCACGTCTGTTGCCTCCGGAGCCTCTTGTCCGCTAGTGCAAATGCTTGAGCGGGCATCCTCGCCCGATTACCCTGGCCGTTCCGCTTTCTCGTGGTTGCGTTGGTTTGGATCGGTCATTGTACTTCGGCAATCTTGCAGCTGTGCGATTACTACCACAATGCGCAAACACCTTCCTTGTTTACGCCAAAGAATTGTTGTCGGCGATATGTCCTTTACGGCAATGCGTACATTCCTCGACTTCGCTTTCCTTGTACGGTCTCTTTCCTTTGTCCATCCTCGTTAACCGGTCCCTTCAAACTTAGCAGCGGTTTAGACGGCTGTCCCCACACTGCCTCTTAAAACTGTTCGAGGGCCTACTCTATTGAATCTGTCCCAATACGGTTCAGATCCAGGCTCGACTGATGGAGAGCGCTTTTATCAAGGGCCGAGTAGGTTGCCGCTTCAATGACAACAATCAAGCTTTCAAGTTCCAGTTTCAATCCTCGAGTAAACTTGTAAAGCTTATCCTCTTGATCGATTGTCCCCAGAGCATACTTGGACAATCGGTGAAATTGAACTCATCAGCCACAACAGTTTCCTCGCCTCAATCTATGAAATTCATCCCAGAAAGCTGCTTCCTTCACGACTGGGAATATACTTCATTGAACTCAGCCAAGAAATTTCCCCATGTTCTGATTACTCGGTCCCTGTTCCCATCTCCTTTCAACGCCCTCCACCACCAGCTCTAGCAATGATTCCGCATTTAAATACGACTAGTGTGACTCTCGCTCGCTCGTCGAGTATTGAAGAGCATTGAAGATATTTTCCAACTTCTCTATCCATTCTTCCGCTTTCACATCGTCCGGCTCTCCCAAGAAGGTTGGTGGGTCGAACCAGAATCGCTCCAATGTGCGATCGTTCGCCTCTCGGGCGGGTTCGGGAGCACGGGGTTGAGGCTCTGCTCATTGCCTCATAAACACCGTATTTGTTGTAATGCTTGTGCAAATTGTTGTCTCCCTGCAGCAGTGGAGGAGGTGGTGGTAATTCCGAGAGGGTACCCGGTCCCTGGGTACATCGTCGTCTCCTCGTGGAACGCGACGAGGTCTCCCACGTCCTCGATGTTCGCCATTCTTGTATCTTGGAGCGTTAGTTGCGATTTGCGAGTAAATGAATACAATAATTATTCGCGTAAAGTAAAAGATATCGCAGGGATAGTAACATCAACACAAGACACAATGAATAAATGGCAAAAGGCATATCCATTAATATAAAATTGAATACACCCAAAGTACATCAATTAAATACTAAGTCGATACATGGAATCAAAATACATCCGAATCTAGTACAATAATGAAAGGTACAACACTGGATTACACAACTACAACAACAAAAGTACAACAGAAAATCTGCTAGCTAATCAGTGAGATCGCCATCATCATCGCTCGCAGCTATGTCTATGATCGGGGCTGGGTCGGGTTGAGGCGGCGCCTCAACCTCTGGCCAATCCACAAAGTCCAACCACTGCTCAAATCCCTGAGCCTCATCGAGTGGAGCAGCCTCCGGCTCTCCAATGTCGACTGGATCCTCCTCGGGATCCTCCTCGGGATCAGGTACAGGTTCCGCCTCGGGCGGTGGCAATGGCTGAGCATTAGCTGCTAAAGCACCTCTAGTGCGGCGTCCCTCTCGAGATAGGGCCATGTAAGGTCCTCAATGACCGTCATCCGCTTGATGAGGGTCTCCTCCAAGCGATCGGCGACTACGGGAACAATGACGGGCATCAATCTCCCATTTCTGCGGCGACCGTCGCTCGTCCTCTTCATTTTCTCCTCATGTTATCCAGCGCTCCCGGATACTCAGTATTTGGTCCTCCCGCGCTCTTATGGTCTTATCGCGTCCTTGATGACGATTGTCGATTCGTTTTCTCATCTTGGCTTATCGCCAAGCGCCGAGTCTCTCATTGCGTTGGCGCTCTGGGCTAGTTCGTCGCGGGTCGCGCGTTCGCTTTCCCCTGCCAATGAATCATCGCGTTTGGTAATATTTCCGCTCAAGACGGGCATGGAATACATCCCACCACGTCGGCGCGGCTGCTCCATCCGATAAAACAAACTAAGGCGGATCACCAAAGGTAGAGGAAAGATAAGAAAGAATAAGGAAAGCGAAGAGCGAGTAAGGAAATCACTCAAAATCAACTAAGTCAAGACAAGTATGATTATGAATCTCAAAGTATGCATTCTAACTTAGTTCAAATATCAATAAGACGGTTATATGCCAATTTGAAATCGATTTCACACTTAATTGGTCAAGTCAGCGACTACCCAAAACACGGCATCGAGGGTCCTATCCTGGGTCGCTCGGTGTAAGTTTCCATCTTACTAGCCGAGCTCGATACCACTTCTTCTTGTCACGCCCAAACGGGACGCGACGAACGATTCACAACTTAAATACAAATGGACTAACATTCCGGACAATACCAATGAGAACCCAATAAAGCGGTCTAAATAGCGGAAATGAATAATGATACAAGTTATCACTTAAAGTCTACATCCCATCACCAAATTACAATCCGAAATTCAACAAGGTAGTAACTTAACGTCAAAGGGTCATACGCCCCTCATTTACAAACCCGAATTGATTAGGATACAAAAGTCCAACAACAACATAATAAGAAAAGAGTCCGATCAACAACAAGATGCAGAAATCCAACAAGCGTAGTACAAGGTCTCAATCGTAATGCGAGTGTGGCGTAATATAGTTAATGTGAGAAAGCGATTATACAAAAACGCGCGAGTATGATGCATGGTTTCACACACGATTCACAAGCGTCGTGATAAATTATTTAAATAATATATTTATACGATTTAAGAAAATGATTCATGGTCACACAGTGCACTATGTGATACAAAAGAGACAGTAGGATTGCGTGCGGAAGTGTAACGCCAATCCTATGCAAGGCAATTAATGGTTGCGTCACGGACTTGTAGCGCCAACCAATTCAAAAGCAGTAGCGGTTGCGTGCGGGAATGTAACGCCAACCAAAACGGGGCGATAACTCCGAATCGTGTGGATCGAGACAATGATTCCTTCGTTCTTCCTTGTAACTCCCGATCAAGATGGTCCAAGACCGCACCTTATCGCTCCGTAGGCAAAGACAAAATCCCAAGAGAGAGTGGCGAGGCTCGGATCTGTCATAATCATGATTATACCTCGACTACGACCCGCTTCCTTGACAAACTCCGTCCCTCGATTGCGGGATTAGGGCGATGGGGCCTAAGAGTGGAATAGCGGCCAGCCCCTTCCCATCCCATCGACGTATCCATTCCGATTGTGAGCTCGACACACCAAGTTGACTCAGCAGAAAGTAATTACAATTACAGTGATCAACCAACCGGCAATGAGTATTATTGATTCAGGGGAAGCGATTTAGGAGAAATATTTGAAAAACGCGAGTGGCAATTATGGCGTTGGTGGAGTATTTGGATGAAGATGATTATCGGAAGGATAAGCAACCTTCGATATCTTGAAAGATTAGGTGGAACATAAGTCCCGTCATAGATTCCAAAATCGCAAAGACGAGGAAGTCGCTCATGATCGGGTATTAATCGGTCAAATTGATCCGATAAGTCGGGTTTTTTTGGAAAAGTAAAATACTTAAATTAAATCACGAAGTCAGAGAGTCTAGGGCGATTTTAGTAAAAGAGAAAATAATTTGAGTGAGGTCCTTTATAAAAGGAAAATTGTAATTTAGCCCCGTTTTGTAAAAACTAACACTTTTGGGGTTAAAAATTGAATAATTAAATATCCCGACCTTGGAAAATTATGAGGTCAGTTCCTAAATTCCCCAAATTGTCCAGATATTCAGATTTTTAAAGCTTTGAGGTCGAGTTTTTGTAAAAATCTCACATTGGCCCCAAATTTGTAAAAATTGCCAATTCGACCTTAAGTTTTAAAAATTCGAACTCACAAACCGGAAGGGATTTTAATGTGGTTCCAGTTGGAAAATGTCACTAAGGTTAGTAGGATATTGGGACAAAAGCAGTTTTTAAAAACAATATGTGTAGGTCCTTTAACTTTTGAAAATATCATTTTTGTCCCATTTTAAAATAATTGCCTTTAAGGCTTTTAGGGGTCCAATTATTATGCAATTTGAACCTTGGGTCCAAAATACAATTAAGTTATAGTTAAGTTAGTATTTCCAGGTGCATGGGCTGCATAAGTCCTGGAAATTTCATTTGGGTCCTCAAGTTTAATATTTTTCACATTAGTCCCTCAATTTAAGTAAAATTGTTTTCCAAGCCCTAACCACTTGGATTTTTAAAATACTTTTTAAAATATGTGATTCCCAGTAGCTTAAAAGTAAAATTTTCAATTTATAAGGTTTAGGTCTGGTACAGTTTTAAAAATTGCAAAGTAGCCCTTAAACTTTCAAAAATTTTACAATCTAGTCCTTGGGCTTTTAAAGGTTGATTTTATTTATCTTAAAACTCTTAAAACATCATTAAAATGTCCAAAAGTCATTTTTGAACCTGAGTACAGTCCCAAATTTCGAAATTTGCAGAGGGGTCCTTTAACTTTTATTTTCTTGCAATTTAGTCCACCAACTTTCCATTTTTGCATTTTTAAGTCCAAAATTGAAATTTAATCAATTATGCTCGACTTTTCCAGGTTTTAAGTCATCCAAAACATAGATTTTAAAGATCATACACATGCATGTCCAATACATACAAGAATTCATCAATTAAAGCATTAAAGTGTACATGCATGCACCTAAAATTCAATAAATAGTAATTTTAAGCAACTCTTGAGAATTTTTATGATTTGATATATAAAATTGACATGCAATACATAGATTATATATATCTCAAGGCTCATGATCAAATTTTCTACATGCATTTTAATAAAACACCTAAAAGTTGGAAAAATAATTTTCCACCCACCTTAATTTTGGAAATTGTGAAATAAAGGGATAATTTCACAATTTTGAGTGAGGCTTCTTAGGTCAGCCCCTAAGTCAAGAAAATATCAAAATTTGGAGTTAGAAAAATGAGAGAAAAAATTAAGGAGAAAAGAAGGAAATAAGGAAATGAAAAGGACTACACTTTTTACCTTGTGTAGTAGATGTTTGGAGACTAGTTGAAGCTCAAAAATTGGAAATTTGGCTCAACTCCAAAAATCTACTAAGGTCAGCCCCTATTTCTCAAAAATGAAAAGGGGTGTTAAAATTTGAAAAAAATAGGAAGAGTAGGAAAGAAGGGGGTCTAGTACACAATTCTTACCTTGTAGTCAAATTTTCTCTACTATTTTCTTCTTCAAGCTTGAGGTCCTTCTTCAAAATATTGTCAAGCTCTAACCTTCAAAGTCTTCTAAATGTACCTCCAAAACCAAATTTAAACTTAAGTTAAGAAGGTGGAAGAGATGAAGTGTGATATCCAAAATGGATTGAAGCTAAAATTTCTTACCTTTTAGTATAGTGGTTCGATTTTTATGAAGGATAGGGAGGAAAATGTTGAAAATTTTTCTAAGTATGGAAGAAGAAAGTGAAAGAAAGAATAGAGAGATGTTGGGAGTTTTTTTAGAGAGAAGGAGGAGAAGGCTTTGAGTGTTAGAATGTGTTGATGAGAAATGAGATGAAAATTTGGTGAAAAATGCCATAATGGCCGTGTAGTATGAGAGAGAGGGAGAGGAAATTTTGATCAAATTGTGTCTTGTAATTTGTCTCTTGCATGGAGACAAAAATGCAAGTCAAAGTGTGGGTCAATTTGAATTTGAGAGGAATAAGAAGAATGTTGGTTAAGTGGGAATAAGTTGGGGAAAATAGTAATAAAGAATTGGTGTATAAGATGATGTGTATAATGTTTGAATTAATGATATAATTATACACAAGATGACTAATATATGGTGTATGTGTACAAGAGTTGGATGATATTTTTATCCCAAAATATCCATCATGGTCAAATCACTATGAGGGTAAAATGGTAATTCCATATATATATTTTTTTTGTCCCAATTTTGATGATAATAGATGAAACATATCAATCTCCAAAATAATTAGTGATTCCCTTGATCACTTGTAAGTCTCATGATCACTTAAACTAAATTAAAGTCTTAATTCTATAAGGTAAAAGTCTCCAAAATAAATAGTCTCTTAAAATTCTAAGGTGACTAATAAATACAAAAATAGTACTAATGATCAATCAAGTGATCATAAATGAGGAATAGAATTAATGATGATCATGATCACAAGTAATTAAATAAAATGAAATAAAATACAAATGTTTATATTATTAATAATTACCCGTCAAAATGACACGGTAAAATAGTCGATCAAAAGCTTAGACAACAATAAGGTTGAACTAATAGCTTTCGGAAAAATCGGGCTTCACAACTCCAGCCATGGCCAGGAAAAAAATCTTTATGTAGGCGATTAAGCCTTTAGGGCTCTGATAACCATGAAAATAAGTAAAACTGATATGAAGAAGATAAAAGTTTTCATTATGATTGATTGAATTTTACATTGATACAGTACTTCATATTTATAGAATGCTAAGATACATTGTAACTAACTAACTTTCTAACTGACTAACTGTATTTAGTTGAGAGGTTGTTAGTTGCTGAGATGATTTGGGGCACGGATAGTGTTGTATGTTATCATAAAGGTATATTACATGCGCATGTAATATCTTTTTGCACACATGTATCTCTCTCTCTCTCTCTCTCTCTCTATATATATATATATATATGTAATATATATATATAGGGATATGATCAAATGAGACCAGGGCCTTTAGGTAAGAACATGAGACCACATCTAGACCATTTGATTTAATAATCAATGGTCCAGATTTTACCCATCTATTTTAGTCATGGTGGTGGCAAGCAAGGGTAGGAAAGTAATCTGTCTTTTATTTCAAAGGATATAATTATAAATCCCTAATTTTCGAATTTGGTAACTGAATCTGATTGTCACTATCCCGCGATTTTTTCTCTCCCTCTTTTCAAAATACACATTTCTTCTTCTCTATTCATCTGCCTCATACTCCATCGTTCCTTCAGTAAAATTTTGAAACCACTCAGGATTATTCTTCCTCTCTTCATCACGGTCGGGCTCCATCTCATTAAAATTTCAAACAACCGACACGAATCTTCTTCCTATCTTCATTACGGTCGGTCTCGCACAAAACATTGTAGGTTTTACGTGATTTTTTTCTTTTTGATTTTGGTGTTTCTTGATGTTAGGGTTCCAATTTGAGTTTTTATTATCGATCCCTATTGTTCATATTTATTTATATATATTATGTAGGTTTTAATTTTTGTTTGGGATTTGTAATTCTTTTCTAGGTCAAATTAGTTTTTACTCTGTAAATTTGTGTTTGGGAATAAAAGTTTATGCAATGTCTGTTTCATAACTTACGTTAAACTTGACAAGAATTATTGCGATCGGCCTCCAATCTCACCCAATACAACTTGTGAAATTATTTACGTAAATGTTGGTTTAATTTTGTGGGATTGTAGAATGAGATGTAATTGGAGACAGAGAAGCATAAGAACATGGGGTCTTTCTACTAAATGAGAGTGAGAAAAGAATATAATCACAAAGATTGGAGTTGGATAAAAAGAAGATAGAAGAACAGAAATTAGGAAAGGAACAAATTAGAAGAATTCTATACATCACAAAAGGATTATTGGAGAAGAATGTGGTGTTGCCTTCTTACATCTCGGAGATATTGAGTGAATCGACTAATGTTTGTTTTAATAACAGAGAAGAATGAGGGCAACAATTAGATGGTATTTTAATATAACTTTTTTAAACGAAAAGGTTTTTCTAGATGTAGAATTATGTGTTTTTAGTTACGTAATAATGTTTGTTTAGTAATAGCACATTGTTTTTTTGTTATTTTGTGCGAGCATGTATATTTGTTTTGGAATCATGCTATAGAATAATTTTCGTTTAGGTATATAATAATGTGTATATAGTTTTTCGATAATGGACAGCTTAGTTGGCGACCCACTTACTTCCGGTGTTACCCGTAATCCTCTCTCCCGAACATAACAGCCATCCAGATGTACAAATCGCAACTCTCCGATTTTGTTTTCTTCACTCTCGCCTCCCGCCCATTGGGAAACCCCAATACTCTCTGGACATCATTTGGTTCAATGTGAATGCGCCTAAAACTATCCAACAACAACTCCGAGCTAGCAGGGTTAAAATTTGCAACTAACCAAAACATTAGCTGGGATGGGAAGTCGACAATTGAAAGAGAAAGCAAACTTCTGAATCCCATATCAGCAATCGCAGCGGTCGGAGCAGGGGAAAGATTAACAAGCGCATTCACCAACACCCTTGATCCGACCTAGTCGATAATGTCGTATATAAATTCTTTGCCCTCTTCTCCCGACCATCGCCTTCCCCACTCCCCGCGACCCTTTTCCCCTTGTTTTTTGCCATTTAGTTGCTAAAACAAAACCTACAGAAAAAATAGAACCAATTATTTAAAAAAACTATATACACATTATTATATACCTAAACACAGACATGACTAAAACAAAATAGGTGATGTAGGAGGTACGCTGTGCGATTCTATGAAAAATCACTTTTCGAAGATGGAATACAAATACACATCCTTGAATGTATTATTTATAATTATGAAGTATGATATTTTTTTCTTTTTTGTCTTTATTAATAAAAAGCATTAAATAATATTTCATGTCCGATAAAATATGTTGCCCTATTAATCAATATATTAATACAAAAATCTTGGATGTTCGGATTTCAGTGTTGTTGTATGTTAATGTTAAAACACTCAAGCATACGACACACCCACACGCAAACAAAACAAAAAAAAAAAACACCGAGATTTTTAACGTGCTTAGATTCCTCAAGATTAATGCACGAGGCCACACCCAGAGAAGAAACAATCCAATAATAGAAAACAAACAATTATTACAAATACGATCGGATTTACGTAAAGCATAAAGACTCTCTCTTTATCTTATACACCAACATTTGTATAAAACTAATATTCCGATCGATTCTTCAAAAACTTCAACCTTGTTGGAATCCAGAAGACTAGAATTAAGACACAAGTATTTCTTGAAGACTAGAATTAAGACACAAGTATTTCTTGAAGAAGAACAATAAGCTCAAATAGTATTTTTCTCAATGCGTCCTTCTCCAAACGATGAATTCCTTTTTATAGAGAATAAAAATCAATCCTCACAAGGCGAACGATTCTTTCTTGGTGAAATCAAGTGACATGCGATTTCAAAGAAAGCTATAAAAGGTAAACAAAGAAGAGATAAAATATTTCCTTATGGGTAAGAATCAATTACATAAGGAAAATGATTTAGAAAAATAATTGGCAATTAAAAAGAGGTTGAATCAATTAAGATAAACTTTATCCAATAATATTAGCAATATTCACAATATAGACAACTTGCCAAAAAACACAACACATAATCTGGCATAAAATCCACCTAGATTCTGTGAACCAGTGTTGCATTATCAGAGTTACAACACTAGAACTTGCACCGTGCTCAAAGACCAAATTTGCCAATTAAGTAACACTAACAATATTCCCTTTAGCACTTTTGGTCAATACAACAATTCACGGGATAACATCAAAACACATATAGATAAAGATGCAACACTAGGAATCACAAAGCCCTGCAAGTTAGCACAATTCAAAAGCATTCATACATAGTTCAAATCAACCAACACATTGTCAATAGAACTAGTTTATTATTCGTACTAGAAACAAGATAAACACAAGCATGCGGTGGTCTTAATCGAACCACTATATTCCTTTGACTCCCCACGCGTCGGATCAATATCATCTTCATCTTCATGCTCAAACTCCTCTTGAAGCGATATCATCATCTTCTTCCTTATTACCGGACTTTTCGGACTTCCTCAAGTGGGTCTCATCTCACCATCTCACTTGATTCAGTTTGCTCCCCTTACTTGGGTCTCACCTCACTTGAGTCTCATCTCTCCCCCTTTTTGACCAAAAAAAAAAGACAAAAGAAGCCAACCAAACTTTGGCTATTTTTTGGTCAAAACAATCTCCTTCAAGAATTTTAATGTAGTCCTTACCAAAATTGACGAGAGAATGAACCGCCATAATTAGAGCGTACAAATGGTGACTATGGGAGTTTCAAGAAAAGCTTCCAATCGCAAATTTAAAATTCAAATATTTTTGGAAAAGTCTCATAATTCAAGATGTGCAATTAATCCAAAATACGCACGATGAACAATACCATTTATAATCGAGAGACAAACTCAAGGAATAAATTATTTCCAAAAATCATACACCACATCGAATCAAGAGAGATGAGTTTATTTGTGACAGAATAAAAAAGGCCTCGGCGTTTTGGTGTTGTAACCATGTTGTACCACTTTTTTCAAGAACATCGCCATACAAAGTCAATTGATCAAAATCATTTTCCCATTTCAAAAATCTTTTGAGTGAAAGGAATCATCAATGGAGCAATTACCCGGTCGGTAGCTTTCGCTCCAAAACACGGGTAGCTCTTTCTCGAGAGAAGATAATAGCATGATTCAAGCATATAAAAGAACAGAGAATAGTTCACAATCAATAGCTTTCACACAAATGTATAGGCAGCTTTTTCCGTCAAAGGCCCAAAAATAAATACATCTTTCACATGGGAAAAATCATTATGTTTGCAATTTGATCCACAATTGTTTTTAGACAAGGGTTTCATCAAAGGAGTACTCAATCGAGTTACAACAATAAAACAGAGATAAGCCAATGAAATGATCTTAAAAAATGCAAAATAACTAATGCAAAAGAATTAAGATCAACTACAGGTTGCAATACATCAAGAATGAGAAATGATGCATATGGTGTTGCAACAATGAAACCCGTGACTGGTTAGAAAAAAACAGACACCCAGAGACTGTTTTAGGTAATTAAACCTTTGAAAGTCTAGGGCTTTGGTGAAAATATCAACAATTTGATTCTCAGTGGTAACAAAATCAATGGTAACAATCTTATTCTCAACCAAGTCTCTAATAAAATGGTGTCGAATATCGATGTATTTAGTTCTGAGTGTTGCACTGGGTTTTGAAGTGCTTCAACTTCAAAGCTTCTGTGCTTACCCTTTTAGTTTAGTTAGATTGAAGGCTTCCTTCCCTAGAGGAGGGACGGTACTCGACATTCTAAATAGTAAGCGAGGCAATAAGAGTTTTCTCTTCAACCCCATAGTCAATCAACACTTGTATCATCCACAACATTTGAGAACAAAAGCTCCCTAAGGTCAGTATATTCGGACTCAATAGTGGATAGGGATACACAACTTTGTTCCTTTTTGTACAATGAAACTAAATTGTTACCAAGGTAGACACATCCTCCAGGAGTTCTCTTTCGATCATCGATATCACCTATCAAATTAACATCACTAAACCTACCAAGTTAGTGTTATGACACTTGGTGTTGTAACATTGAGCTCTTCCCGCAACAAATAACAATTAGCGGAGGACCTATTTCCCTTCGAATATAATTGTTAGAATTATCAAAGACATTACAAACATTCTTATCAAATTTGACACATAAATCATCATCACACAATCGGCTAATGCTAATAAGATTAGCTTTCAAGCCTTCAACATAGAGGACATTTTTTAAATGAGGAAATCATACGACATTCAACGTCCCTTTTCCCAAAACCTTTCTTTTAGCACCATCACAAAAAGTGACCAAACCATTTTCATGTTTTTCAAAATCAACGAGTTTTTCCAATTCTCCAGAGTCATATGACGAGAACACCCACTGTCAAAATACCATGATTCATCACATTAGCTTTTAAAGATGTGTGAGCAACATTACAAGAAAACTCATTTTTCTTAACCCATATTTTCTTGGGTTTGTTGGATAAATCAACTTTAAAACAAGGAGTGTTTCTTTGGTGATGTTTGAACACATGAGATTGCACTCTGCCTTGCCTACAATGTTTTAAACACGATAACACTTATATGGCCAGGACGATTGCAATAGTGATAAATAGAACAAATCCATTTCTTTTTCAACATGATTAGATGAAGTTCCTTCTTTAACAAAAGCATTTTTAGAATTTTTATCCTTTTTAGCAAAGTTTTTGTTAGAATTAGAACCAAAATCAATACATGCACAATCTTGATGATATTTTCCTTGAGATAGAGTTTCATCTAATCTCCCATTGCCAAATGTTCGATTTTTGACAAATTTGTCATCTCATTGAGTTCTTTCTTTACTTTGGCAAGTTTTTCTTTTCTCTCGGTTGCCACTTTTCAAACTTAACTACCTCTCCTTTGAGTGAGTCTTTTTCAAAGATAAGATATACTACTTTCTTTTCTAGGTTCTCATTTGTCTTCAAGACAACCAAGCATTTTTCGTACATCTTTTGGTAAACTCTCCTTAGTTCTTCATTCCTTGATTTTTCATCAACTTCGAGTCATCCTCGAGTATTCATCACTTATGTTATTTTCCTCTGCAGAATCACAGAGTTTAGACATCTTTCAACAAAAGGAAAGTTAGTGTCATACTTGCTTGGTGTTGTAACACCGTAAGAAGCAGATCGTGCGTTTGATTACAACCAACCTCTTTGTCAATGGAGGTGAATGCAACATGATTGCTCACATTTTCTTCTTCTTCATCATCCGGTTCTTCATTACTCCATGAGATGGTGAATGATTTCTCATTCTTCTTACGAGTATTTGCACATTCAACCTTGATGTGTCCAAATCAGCCACATTCTCTCGCATTGAATCCTTTTGCTTTTGATTGAGGATTTGCTTATTATGTTCTTTTGACTGTCAAGGAATTGAGGGCATGAAATCGAACTTTCTTCATAAACACAAGACATGTTAGCAACAAATATAAAATGAGATCTCACTAATAAGAATTAGTGTTAGGCTCTTGATGCCAATTGATAAAATATGTAGCCCAATTAATCAATATATTAATACAAAAACCCTGGATGTTCGATTTGAGTGTTATATGTTAATGTTATAACACCGAAGCATACGACACACCCACACAAAGAAAAACAAAAAAAAATAACACCAGGATTTTTAACGTGCTTAGATTTCTCAATCTTAATGCACGAGGCCATGCCAGAGAAAAACAATCCAATATTAGAAAACAAGCGGTTATTACAAATACGATCGATTTACGTAAAGCATAAAGACTCCCCTTTATCTCATACACCAACATTCGTATAAAACTAATATTCGATCGATTCTTCAAAAAACTTCAACCTTGTTGGAATCCTCCAACTTTAAATCCCTTGAACGGTTGAGTCGATCCACGCCAGAGATCTTCACCGTCTTCTCCCAAAGACTAGAATTAAGACACAAGTATTTCTTGAATAAGAACAATAAGCTCAAATAGTATTTTTCTCGTGTGTCCTTCTTCAAACGCATAATTCCTTTTTATAGAAAATAAAAATCAATCCTCACAAGGCAGACGATTCTTTCTTGGTCGAAATCAAGTGACATGCGATTTCCAAAGAAAGCTATAATAGGTAAACAAAGAAGATAAAATATTTCCTTATGTGTAAGAATCAATTACATAAGGAAAATCATTTAAAAAGAATAATTGGCAATTAAAAAACAGTCAATCAATTGAGATAAACTTTATCCAATAATATCAAGATTATTCACAATATAGACAACTTGTCAAAAAACACAACACATAACCTGGCATAAAATCCGCCTGATTACGCGGAACCAAAGTGTTGCATTACCATAGTTACAACACTAGAACTTGCACCCACTACAAGTAAGTCAGCTGACAGATAGACACACCAAAAAGACACCGCTTTTATGACTTTAATGGTGTCGTTTCCTTTTAACACCGGCTTTGTAAAAAACCGGTGTCTTATTAGTGTTGTCGTTTGATAACAACACCGTTTCCTAGAACCGGTGTCTATTGTAAAAAATTCCCAAATAGACACTGGTTTTTCGTTCCGATTTTTGAAACCGATGTCTATATATAAAAATTATTTTAGATTTAACACCATATCAAACATTCACAATATGTAGACAACTTGCCAAAAACACAACACATAATCCGGCATAAAATCCGCCCAGATTCCGTGAACTAGTGTTGCATTACCGAGTTACAACACTAGAACTTGCACCCACTACAAGAAAGCGATGATGATAGACACCACCAAAAAGACACCGGTTTTATGACTTTACTTGTGTCGTTTTTTTTAACACCGGTTTTGTAAAAAATCGGTGTCTTATTAGTGCTCTTTGTCGTTTGATAACAACACTGGTTTCTAGAACCGGTGTCTATTGTAAAAAAATCCCAAATAGACATCGGTTTTTGCACCGGTTTTGAAACCGTGTCTATATATAAAAATTATTTTAGATTTGACACCATATCTTTCGACACCGGATTTAGAACCGTGTCGTTATTTTTAACACCAGAATATTTAACACCGATTTTACAACCGGTGTGGTTAGGAGTGTAGGCCCTTAGTAATTAGGGTTATTATCATCAAAAAGAAAACACCACCCCCTCGCGCCTCTCTCTCTCTCACCTCTCCCACGGCCGCCCCTCCCCCTCCCGCCGGTTTGCCAACCGTTCCGTCCGCCCGTGGCTGTTTTTTTTTTTACGCTCCCACCCGCCTCTCTCACCTCTCCCCGCCGCGCGCCGCTCCCGTCGCCTCCTCCTCCATCATCGTTGTCTCGATGCATTTCTCTCTCTTTTCTCCGCTCCGCCGCTTATCATCTCCCGGCCATTTCTTCGTCTCTCGGCCTAAAATAGGTTTGTTACTAGGAAATTCTCACTCAATGGCCAAGCAATCTCAAATTTCTAAACCCTAGGTAATTGCTTATTCGATTTACAATTTTTCCGATTTTCTCTTAACATATTTTAGTTTATGAATCACTAGGATGTTTGTGTCTTTGTTGAAATTCTCACTCAATGGACAAAACAATCTCAAATTTCTAAACCCTGGTAATTGCTAATTCGATTTACAATTTTTCCGATTTTCTCATCGTGAGCAATTGCTATTTTCGTATTTCTTTTTTAAGTTGTAGAGTCCAATTAATAATTCTATTTTTCCACTGTAAACATCGCCGCTATATAGCAAATTTATATGTTGCTTGTCTTTTGGTCTATGGAAAAATTAAAGTGAATTTTGTTAATATACTCATGCACAATGAGATTGGGAATTTGAGGTGTTATTCTTGTCGCTTTTCTTTTTGTAAGCATCAATTTCGGTGAAAATTGATAATCGATCATGTTCTCAATAGGCTCAAACAATTCAGGGCTATGAATCGATTCAAAAAGTTGCACTCAGGGTAATATGGAGGGCTTGAGCACGGGGTAATTTTTGTTGATTTGGGATCCGTCTCGATGTTCGAGCATTTCATGAGCTTTGGAACGGCGAATTATTTGGGCTAAGGGTAAACTTTTTTTGTTACAAATTAGAAGATATCTTTTCTTGACAAGAAATGGTGATTTTTGTAGCCTGAGCTTATTTAATTACCAATCAGAAAAAAATGCTATTTTATACTGTCATTTGTAGCTAATAGTTGCAATGAAACTGAGTTTAAAATCTTCTCGTCTGGTTCCATTTGGAATCTTAAAAGAGATTATTATTTGTGATAATTGGGATCTGAATTTTAGTCATTTCATTTGCTAATCATATACTCTATTGGGTGAACTTGTCTTTTGGCTTCTAAAAAATGTCATGTGTATTTATATTTGATGGAAATTTACTTGTACTTTTGCAATTGAGTATTATGAATGCAAATTGAGATCACCTTTGCAAGCCTATCCTTTTCCTTTTTTATATCTTTGAATTTATTTATTCATTCTAGTTGTCCTAAACCCCATAGTTTTGGCTTATCTGTATGGGATTTCTTCTCAAGTGGATGGCAAAACAATTTATGATACTTTGATTTGGTTTTTCTTGTTTTCACCACCTCTTTGGTATAGACCGAGTTAACACGGATGGGCAAGGTATCCGTTCTTGGAAATGTTGTTAAGTACCCAAAACAACTCCAGGAGAAAGTGAAGATTCTTGAGGAGCAAACTAATAAAAGTTCCATGGAAATCGTGGTTTTTGCCACGAATGGCATTTGCTTCAACATTTATTTGCCATTCAATTGTTTTTTGATGATTGAAAGACTTCTAAATCATATACCACAAGTACATAACATGCAACCCCAATGATAGCACTTTTGAGTAACATGTTCTCGAACTCAGAATTTTTAAATGATTTTGATAATCTAAGAGGTGATTTAACCATAATAATTTTAGAAGATAATTAAAAGGCCTGGATCACCTTACGGTTCAAGTGATTATCATAAAACACAAATGAGTCTGTCAAGCCCTTGTGTTGCACTCTCGTTTAGCTTATTCCGTTTGTGCTTCAGCAGTATCTATAACGTTAGACTGATTATTTGCTGGCTTTTGGCAGTTGTTGGAGCTCCATATGATACTTTGGAGGTGATTGGAATTAGTGACTCTAACAATATAGGCTCTATTTTGGTATAGCTTGGAAACCTCGGACAAAATGTGTACTCATTCGAGGTCATGTGGTTGTTCATTGTGACACAACTTGAGTGTAGATGAAATAGGAAGGGCAATAAAGATAATCAAGGTAACCACGAGTAACCAGTTGTTTTATATAATTTGATTAGTTTTTGGAGTCGGTAACCTCTGTTCAACTATGAAGAGATGAGGAAAAGCTCATCAAACTTTATTTGGGCATCAAATTTATCGCACTTTTTCTTATTGACTTTCTTTTCCTTTTTTTCATGCAAGGATTAATCCTAGTTATCTTACCTTGCATGTGCATATTCATTTGCGAGAATCCAAATTGTTTGGTCATGGTGGATAAATCTGTTATGGTGAATTTACAAAGAGAATTGAACCTCCAATGGTGGTATGTAGCAAATGGCTTTTCTTTTCGTGATTTATCCTTCATATAGAGTTTTGAGTATCAAGGTTCAAAGACAATGCTTTTTATTGGGTGAGGAGCGGATCTAATTCTGGAAAGTTTTATTAGAAATCCTGGTGGAACTATTGCACCATGCGGTGGGTATGTTCTTTGAAGTAAAAAATGGGTTGCGGAAATGCTTCTTCTCTATGCACTGGTCTAGGAGTTGACGTGGGTTCAACTCCGGTGATATTATGCGAATATTTTTTCAAGATATGTTCCTTGCACGGTGATCGCGGTTCATCGTTTTTTTTCCTTTTTCTCATTCCCCCCTTTTATTGTTATCTCTATGACATTTTAAGCTATTAAACATGGAAGCCTTCGATTCTTGAAGTCATGGCGGGACGAGGATACAAGGTGCAACCAGGTTGTCGATTCCTCGCCATGATTTAGTGCGGGTTTGTTGAGTAAATATCTTTACATCTCAAGTGTACTGTTAGCATCTCGCTTGCCTTCTCGTGAGGCTATGCGAGAGAATCCACCTGTCGTTCTTTTACAAAGCCCATAGCAGTGTAACTCCTGGCTATGCATCTAAGTGTTAAGTTGATTCCTGCAATGTAAGAATTCCTAATGCTAATTTTAGGGATAATTATAAAAAAATACCCTTGAGGTTTCAAAGCTAATTACAACTAAACCTATTTAGCTTTCAAAATTACATACTCCGTTGATCTTTGTTTCTATTTAAAAAAATCGACCCTCAAGAGGGGTATATGTTGTCCACAACAAATATTGATTCTTTCAACCTTAGTTCTATAGATGTCGGTTTGTAGGTTGAATTCTTGCACATTTTCGTTTGAACTTTGTTGTGAGGAATTTCATCTAGTAATTATCTTACTTCTTACATTGTCTATTCTAATAAAGTTTCTAATTTTATCTGAAGTTAATTGAGTTTTTGGAATTTAATATTATATTGAAATTATTGTATTTTTTTAATTTGGGTTGATATTATTGATTGAATGAATGCATTTTGGTGTTGATATTGTTGGGTAAATATTTATATCATTTAGGTAAATTTTGATATTAATATTGATATCAACATTTTTGTGACAGCATGTTGTCCCAAAAGTATTATTTGCAACGACAAAGATGCTTTTGCGACGAAAAATTGTTGTCACAAAAACGTGCTTTTCTAGCAGTGAAATATTATTTTTATTTTTGCTTATTTATTTATTTTCATGTGAATGGGTGGATATGATGGAGTTTGTGATTAGGCGGGTTTTGGTGTAGGTATTCTTATGTTACAAGTGGTTTGATTAAAATATGCATCTTATTCTCGCTTTCAAGACCATTTAATTGTTAAAGAAATTTAAGTATTGTCGACATCTTATTTTGTTTCTTTTTCATTTTTGCTACCCTTTTTGATTGTTATATGTAATATTGTGCAGGGAAGTTGTTGGACATGACATGTACGATGCTTGGGGCGATTGGAAAATCGTAGGCTTAATAATCAAGTATAGGATCAAAAGGGTATAATTATTGTTTCTTATTCTTGTTGTAGTGATAGAGCTGGAATGACATGAGCAATATTGATCATGCCTTTAGTTGAATGTATATAGCCTTTTGTTGGCCGATATAATTGGGTTATGAATTTGTAGTTGCTTTATCGAAAGGAAACTTGATCTTTGTGATTTAAGTATTAATGCATTTTTTGTTGATTGGTGGAATTGAATTTCATAATGAATTGCTTATTAATATGGAATTTTTTTGCTTTAATTTGTATTATATCGAGCTTACAAATTTTTTTCATACAAAAAGACAGGTTTAAAGCTTAAAATCGTAAAACCGATGTGTATTCCTTCAAGGACAGCGGTTTCCTGTCAAATACAAAAACTTATAACATCAAGGCCTTAGAAAGCGGATATTTTATCTCTCGACACCGGTTTAAAACCGTGTCGTTGAAAAAAAAGACACCGGTTTAAAACCGTGTCAAAAAGTTCAGACTTTGGGACATCACATTACAAAATGGAGGCCTCACAAATGGATGGACGGGTAAAACAATAGTTATATCTAATAGAAATATAGCACTGGGTTAAATGGAAAATGGTTTAAAAACACAAATCATCGGTTAGTGAACAGAGGTTGTAAACAAGACTTTGGGCCATTTGTCTTAACATATGTCGGGAGAATGAGGTGAATTTTCGGGATAATACGAGTTGTTGCATGATGAAGTTTCGTATTCATGGGGTTTACAAGTATTTTCTAGGCGATGGGATCTGAGCATAAACAATTGTAAAGTTGATTATGTTGCAATACATGGATGTCATGATTAAAAAAATGAAGTATTCTATTTATTTTAGGGTTATTAATTTTTTAATACCTAACCTATATGCACTTTGTTGATTTGGTACATGTTATTTACCAATTTAGTACCCATACTTCACATTTTTTATAAATTGGTATACTCAAAATAAATTGGTACCTATTCACTTATAAGGACGGAAATGCCCCCAAGAAACATAAGTATACTCAACATAAATTGAGGGCGACCTTCTCCATGGCCTCTGAACTAAGTCGACCTTTGGAATTGAGGGCGACTTTCGTTTCTCTTTTGGAGTCCATTGGTCATCAATCTCCCAGTGTAGTGGGGATCTACATTTTCGCTCATATAGTGCCTCGTAGGGTGCCATCCCAATCGTGGCACGATAGATGTTATTATAGGCGAACTCGGCCAATGGTAAGTGCGTATCCCGGTTTCCTTGGAAATCTAACGTGCGAGCTCGCAACATATCTTCCAGGGTTTGAATCGTTAAGCGCCGATCGTCCATCGGTTTGTGGATGTCTTTGTTGTCTTTGAAACTTAGCGAGGTACCCAATTCCTCGTGCAAGCACTTCCAAAATCTGAGTCAAACCTCGGGCTGTGACACCCCACTTCCGATAACTCAATATAAATCACGGTGGAAATAATCGAATAGTTGAGATTTTGAAAAAATTCATTTTTAAATGTTAATGATGATATTGTTGCTAATTAAGAACTTATATAATTAATTTGAGTAGCGATTGTCAAGCGGCTGCTTATTAATTTATGCAAGATTCATGCAATGTACCGCTTCAAAGACTTTTGATTTGCGGCGGCTTTTTATAGCGGTGTGCGGCGAATGCTTCAAATAAAATTGATTAGCAAATGCTTATTGCATCGTCATGTGCGGCCGAAGCTTTTTGAAAACTATAAATAGAATGTTTCTATTGTTTTTCGATTCATTCAAAATCAAAAAAACTTCAATTCTTTTTCATATTTGTAAATATACTACATATTCGCATTTACGTATTATTTATTTCTAACACCATCACGATCTCGTAGTAAATCGCCATCGTGAGACGTCTCTAAGAGTCATTGTCGGAATCGATCCTAGCAAGGATTAGTGCCTTGATTGTTCCCCCAAACAAAGATCCGAACCAAAAGTAGGTAAAATGTTATTTTCCTAAAGAAATTAGTTTTGCTAATAATTTCATAAATTTCATGGCATTAGCTATTTCATGAACTTCATGATATTAAACTATTTTGTAAAGATAAATTAATTGCAACTCTATTAAAATTGTTTGTATTCATAGACTTCCATTGTATTTATGGTTTTTAATTATTTGTACTTTAGATAATAGCTCTTGTCGAGTCTAAGCTAAGGAACATGTGGAGATGTAATTTATTGGGTATTATTTTACAAAGATAACAAAAATTGGGGCGTGACAGTTTATGGTATGAGAGCTTGGGTGTAAAGGAACATGTGGAGATGTAATTTATTGGGTATTATATTACAATATAACAAAAATTGGGGCGTGACAGGTCTCTGTCTAATACTATGTCGACTAGTACTTCACGCAGTTGAAGGATTTCTGGATATAAATCTGCGAGTTTTTGCAAGCTATCGATCTTCTTGATGGGTAAAAAGTGTGCGATTTCGTGAGTCGGTCTCACGACTACCCATATAGCATCATGGCCTCCCACGGTCCTTGGTAAATCCGTCCACGAAGTCCATCGTTATGTATTCCCATTTCCACTCGGGAATTCTCAATGATGTAGTAAACCGGATGGTCATTGGTGTTCTCGCTTTTACTCGTTGACAAGTCAAACATCTCTCAACAAACTCCGCTACCTGGTTCTTTATGTTTACCCACCAATAATTCCGTTTCAAGTCCTTATACATCTTGTTTCCTCTAGGATGTATAGTGTATTTCGACGGTGTGCCTCTCTAGATTCTACTTATAATCGCTCGTCACTCGGTACACAAACTTGATTTCCAGAATCTGATAATCCTCTTCATGCACCGAAAATTCTCGATCTCTCTCCTTTAAGTATCTTCTCTTTCGGTTTTTGAATATGCACATCTGTCCCTGTGTTTCCTTGATCTCATTCAAATGATTGGTTTAACCGAAATGTTAGCACATGAAATCCGAGTATTGGTTCTCGTCGGATTCCAATTGTTTAGCTCTTCTAATGATTCCCACTCTCGAATCATAAGTCGGCTAAGCTCGCCTTTACTCTCAAGGCGTCGGCTACTACGTTAGCTTTCCCGGGATGGTATTGAATATCAAAGTGATAATCCTCAATTAACTCCATCCATCTCTCGTTTGCCTCAGTTAAGGTCTTTACGAGAGAATAGATACTTCAAGCTCTTGTGATCTGTGAAAACTGTGAATATTGCTCCGTAGAGATAGTGCCTCTATTTCTTTAACGCGATACTATCGCCGCCGAGTTCCAAGTCATGCGTTGGGTAATTGGCCTCATACGGCTTGAGCTTTCGTGATACATAAGCAATGACCTTTCATTCCCGCATGAGCACTTGCTCCTAGTCCTTCTTTTGATGCATCACTGTAGACGACAAAGTTTTATGTTCCCCTTGGAAGGGCTAAGACGAGTCGTAGTAAGTCGTCTCTTGACTCTTGAAACTAGCCTCACACTTGTCATTCCACTCAAACTTGAATTGCTTCAGGTTAGTCGGTGAGTGGTCCGGCTATCTTGGAGAAATCCTGGATAAATCTTCGATAATATCCAAATAGTCCTAAGAAACTCCTAATCTCCGTTCTGAGGACTCGGTTTGTTTCCATTCAACCATTGTCCGCCTACCTTCAAGATCTACTGCGCATCCCATTGTCGCATACTATGTGTCCCAAGAATGCGACTTCACTAAGCCAAAATTCACACTTGCTAAATTTGGCATACGGCTTATGTTCTCGTAGTGTCTCCAAAACAATTTTCGGATGACGTTCATGCTCTTCTCTAGACTTAGAGTATACGAGTATGTCATCAATGAATATCACTACGAACCGATTCAAATAGGGTTAAAAGACTCGATGCATCGGATCCATAAATGCTTTGCTAGTGCCTTCGTCCGGACCGAAGGCATCACCACAAACTCATAGTGTCCATATCGGTTTGAAATGCGCTTTTGGAAATGTCTTCTTCGCGGATCTTGATTGGTAATATCCTTGTTGTAAATCAAACTTGAGTACACCTCGCGCTCCTTGAAGTTGATCAAATAGTGTGTCTATCCTTGGAAGGGGATATTTGTTCTTGATGGTCACGCTATTAAGACCGCGATAATCTATACACAGTCTTAATGTGCCATCATTCTTCTTGACAAACGATGCACCGTGCTCCCCATGGAGACGTGCTTGGTCGATAAATCCCACATCCATCAACCTCGTAATTGAGTCTTCAACTCTTGCAACTCAAGAGGAGCCATTCTATAGGCGTTACCGCAATCGGGTGGTTCCTGGTAATACCGATGGTGAACTCGACTTCCTATCCGGAGAGGACAGGTGGTGAGTTCTTGTGGAAATACATCGTGTATTCCGATACTATAGGTACTTGGTTAATTTGTGTCTCAACCTTGGGTTTGTTAATTACAAACGCCAAGTACCATTGTGCCCCTGTAGTGATCGCCTTCCTCGCTTTCATTGATGAAATGATTGGGGCAATCTTAACTCGTGCCCCTAAATTTCCACTTGGGCTTTCCAGGTTTACATATCTTAATGGATTGCAATGGCGGTCCATCTATGTATGGTGTGTGACAACAATCGATTCATTCCCAATATCACGTCGTATTCGGATATTGGTAATAAAATCAAATCGGCAGGAAAATTTATCTCATCAATCTTAACTTCGCATGCATTATAGATAATATTCACATTATATCGCTTGCGCCCATAAGAAGTTGACACTTCTAGACATATAGGCATATGTTCCATGCATGCATGCGGCTTGTGTACAAAATGCGGTGCGAAAAATGAATGTGATGATCCAGGTCAAATAGTATTTTAGCGTAGTGGTTAGATACTAGAAGCGTACCTTCCACCACGTTTGTTCCTTCCGGAGCCTCATGTCGGTAGTGAAAATGCTCGGCGGGCATCCTGCCCGACACCCTGGCCATTGCACGCGCTTCTCAAGCGTTGCACCTATTTAGTTCGGTCTTAGATGCCGGGCAATCCTTCACCGATGATCGATTACTTCCAAGCGCAAACACCTTCCCTATTTACGCCAATACGATCATTGGCGGTATGCCCCGATTTCTAGCAATGTGCACGCACTTGACCCGACTTTCCTGTCTTGGTCCTTTCCTTTATCCGTCTTATTAATCGGTCCCTTCAAACTTAGCAGTCGCTTAGATGGTTATCCCACACAAACCTCCTCTTGAGATCGTTTGATGGCCTACTCTGTTGAATCATCCAATACGATTCAATCCCGACTGACTCGTGCGGAGAGCCGCCTTTACCGCGCCGAGTAGGTTGTCATTTCAACAGTCAAAAGTTGTTTTTGAAGCTCCAGCTTCAGTCCCCGTGTGAACTTGTACAGTTTGTCTTCTTCTGTAATGATTGTCCCCAGAGCGTATTTGGACAACCGATGAAATTTAGACTCATACTGGGCTACAGACATGTTCCCCTGCCTCAACCTATGGAATTCATCCCATGCCTCTTTCACAATTTGTGGAATGTATTGTTCATTGAATTCACCCAGAAATTTCCCCATGTTCTCGCTACTCGGTCTGCTCCGACCTTCTATCAATCGCTCTCCATCGCCCATAGCGGCCGATTCCGGACTAAATATGGCGAGTGTGACTTTCTCGCTCATCTCGAATATTAGAGAGCATTAAATATATTCTCCGTTTCTCAATCCATTCCATTTTGCTTTTAGGTCATCCGGCTCTCCTAAGAAAGCCGATGGGTCGAACAGTAAAATCGCTCCAATGTGCGATCTTCGCCTCTCGGGCGGGTTCGGGAACACGTTGTTGAGGCTCGCTTGTTGCCTCATGAAAACCAATTTCTTTGTAGGGCTTGTGCGGTCAAGTTATCTCCTGCACCGAGGAGGAGGCGGTGGTAATTTGGGGAGGGTACCCACTCCCCGGGTACGTCATCATTCCTTTGGGGAACTCGGTGAGGTCTCCCGCGTCCACGATGTTTAGCCATTTTGTATCTCGAAGTGTTAGTTTCAATCCACGAGTAAATGAAACCAATAAATATTCGCGTATAACAAGTTATATCATAGGAAAGTAACAAAGAATACGCAAGATACCGAATAAGTAGAAAAGGCATATCCATTAATGTGAAAATTTGAATACACCCAAGAAGTTCATACAACAAGAATACTGAGAATCGAAGATACATCAAATCGAGGATGCAATCAACCAAAATACAACAAAAAGCAAAATACAACGGGATGGAAATATGCTTCTACTACATCACGAGTACAATCTAACGAATAATCTATCTACTCGGTGAGGTTGCCGTTATCATCACTAGCAGCCTACATCCACAATCGGAACCCGACGGGAGGTGGCGCCTCGGCATCGAGCCGATCCGACAAGATCCAATGCACGCTCAAGTCCCCGAGTGTCATCAAGCGGGCAGCCTCAGCGTCTCGGGCTCCCGACCTCAACCGGATCCTCCTCGGGATCCTCTTCATTACCTCTCGGGGTCCTGCACGGTCTGCCTCGGGCGGTGGCAATGGAGGCGCATTAGCTGCTAAAGCAGCCTCCCAGGGCAGATATCTTCTTTGGGCTAGGCACTGTGTAAGATCTCGATCACGGTCATTTGCTTGATGAGGGTCTCCTACAAGCGGTCAATAGTGTCCCAAGACATGTGGGCGTCCATCTCCCACTTTTGGCGGCCATCACTCGCCGCTTCATCTTTTTCTTGCATATTATCCAGACGCTCCCGGATAATGCGACCTGTCCTCCAGCGCCCGACGAATGGTATTGTCGCGGTCTTTGACAATGATGGTCAAATCGTTCTTCTCTTCCTGCTCCTCGCCAGAGATGTGTCGATTCCCGATGCGGTGGCGCTCCTCGACAACTCGAGGTAGCCGAAGACACTCCGGTGCCAATGGATCTTAAGTGCTCGAAAGTAGTCCCGCTCGGCATGGGCCTCGAAAACGTCCCACCAGGTAGGGGTGTCGGCTCCATTCTCGGTCAAACAAAACTAAGGCGGATTAGACAAAGGTAAAGGAAAGATAATGAAGGAATAAGGAAAGAAGGAATAAAGAAAGTCACCAAGAGTCAACTAAGTAAAGAAAGTTAGTCTAAACATCGATAGTTTTATGCCAATTTGAAATCGATTTCACACTTAATTAGTCATGTCGCGGTACTACCCAACAAAGACCGAGGGTCCTATCTGGTCAGCTCGGTGTAAGTTTTCATCTTACTAGCCGAGCTCGATACCACTTCAAATCACGCCCCCGGCGGGGCCACGCGACGACGATCAACCATTTAAAGAAATAAACCCAACAATGCTGACAAATGATACAACAATCCCAAGTGAAACAGAGTCTAAAGCAATGAAATAAAAATAAACATAAGTATGAATTACATCTTAAGGTCCAAAAACATCCAAATACATCCGACATAATTACCGAATAAGTTTACAGGCCAAAACTAAAATGTAAAGTACACAAAATCCAAATCTCAAATGTCAAAGGTCCTACGCCCTTAAATTACGATCAAAAAGAGAAAAGAGGAGCGGGATAAACGGAGTCCAACATTAGTAAAGTACATGAAATAAGTACAATCATCGAAAAATGATGCAAGTTCGACAAAGGGGCGAGGTAATCAATTTGTGGTGGGTTCGACATCTTCAACATAGTCCTCATCTAAAGGTTAGAAAACGAGGAGAGAATGAGACGGAATCTCGAGTGGATGGGGTGATCATGTGCAAGTGTGGCGATATATATAGTTAATGCGAGGAAAACAGTTGTATGAAAATGCGTGAGATATGATGCATGACTTCACACACAGTCCGCAAACGTCGTGATAAATATATTTAAGTAATATACTTATACAGTTTAAGAAACAATTCGTGGTCACACAGGCACTATGTGATTTAGGCAAGACAGGTAGGATTGCGTACGGAATGTTACGCCAATCCTATGCAAGACAAGTAATGGATGCGTACGGATTTGTAGCGCCAACCATTGCAATACAAGTAGCGGTTGCGTACGGATTTGTAGCGCCAACCAAATGGGTCCGATTAACTCCAGAATCGTGAGGATCAGATAGTGATTCCTTCATTCTTCCTTGTAACTCCCCGAGTAAGATGGTCCAAGACCTGTCACCTTATCGCTCCATAGGCAAAGACAAATCCACAAAGAGGTAGCTAGGCCCGGATTGTCATAATCATGATTATACCACAAGTACTACGACCCGCTTCCCTTGGACAAACTCCGTCCCTCGATTGCGGGATTAGGATGATGGGGACGGAGAGCGGAATAGCGAGACGAGCTGCCCTTCCCATCCCCGACGTATCCATTCTCGATTGTGAGCTCGACACACCAAGTTGACTCGAGCAGAAAGTAAATACAAGTTCGTAGTCAACCGGGAAGTCGAGTATTATTAATTCGAAGCGATTCGGAAAGATTTTCAAAATTGCAGTGGCAATTATGGCGTTGGTGGAGTTATTTGGAATAAGATGATTATCGTGAGGATAACCAATATTTGATATCTTGAAAGATTAGGTGGAACATAAGTCCCATTATAAATTCGAAATCGCAAGACAAGGAAATCGCTCCGCGATCGGGTATTAATCGGTCAAGACGATCCGATAAGTCAAGCGATATTTAAGAAAATAAAATCTTTTAAGTTAATTATTAAACTCAGAGCGTCCAGGGCTAATTCTTTAAAAGAAAAATAATTTGAGTTAGGTCCTTGTTAAAAAGAAAATTTACAATTAGCCCCGTTTTGTAAAAACCAATACTTTTGGCGTTAAAAATCGAATAAATAAATGTCTCGACCTTAAACAATTATGAGGTCAGTTCTTAAATTCTCTAAATTGTTCATAGATTCAGGTTTTTAAAGTTTTGAGGCCTAGTTTTTATAGAATTCTCACATTGACCCCAAATTTGTGAAAATTGTCATTTCAGGCCCTAAATTTAAAATAATTGGAACTCACAAACCGGAAGGGATTTTAATGTGATTCCAGTTGAAAAATGTCACTAAGGTCAGTGGCATATTGGGACAAAAACAGTTTTAAAAATAAATAAGTATAGGTCTCTTAACTTTTGAAAATCTCATTTTTGTCTCATTTTGAAATAATTGCCTTTAAGGCTTTTAGGGGTCAATTATTATGAAATTTGAACCTTGGGTCCAAGATATAATTATATTATAGTTAAATTAGTATTTCCAGGTGCATGGACTGCATAAGTCCTGGAAATTGTATTTTGTCCTCAAGTTTAATCTTTTACAATTTGGTCCTCTATTTTTATAAAATTACTTTCCAAGCTCTAAACACTTGGATTTTTGGAATACACTTAAAATATGTTATTTCCAGTCCCTTAAGAGTTAAAATTTCAAATTTAAAAATAGGGTCTGGTACAGTTTCAAAAATTGCAATATAGCCCACAAACTTCTAAAATTTTATAATCTAGTCCTTGGGCTTTTAAAGGTTAATTTTATTTATCTTAAAACTCTTAAAACTTTATTAAAATGTCCAAACATCATTTTTGAACCTGAGTACAGTCCCAAAATTCAAAAATCATAGAGGGGTCCCTTAAATTTTATTTTCTTGCAATTAAGTCCAAAAATTAAAATTTAATCAATTATGCTCGACTTATCCAGGTTATAATTCATACAAAATATGGTTTTCAAGGATCATACACATGCATGTCCATTTCATACAAGAATTCATCAAATACAATAATAAAGTGTACATGCATGCACCTAAATTTCAATAAATAGCATTTTTGAGCAACACTTGAGAATTTTCACAACTTGATACAAGAAATTAACATGCAATACATAATATATATCTCAAGTGCTCAATAACAAAATACTACATGCATTTAAGAAAAACACCTAGAAGTTGGAAAGATTTTTTCACCCACCTTAAAATTGGATAGTTGTGAAATAAAAGATAAATTTCACAACTTAATTATGAAGTCACTTAGGTCAGCCCCTAAGTCAAGAAATACCAAAAATTAAGACTTAGAAAAATGAGTGAAAAATTAAGGAGAAAAAGAAGAAGGTGGGAAAATTGGAAATACTACACTTAACCTTGTGTAGTAGATGAAATGGAACTAGTAGAAGCTTCAAAGTTGGAATTTTTGGCTCACCCTCAAAACCACTTAAGGTCAGCCCCTATTTCTCAAAAATGAAAAAGGGGTGTTAAAATTTGAAGAAAATAAGAAGAAGAAGAAGAAGAGAAAATGGCACTAGTATCCAAATCTTACCTTATAGTCCAAATTCTCCAACAATTTCTCTTCAAGTCTTCTAAGGTGACCACAATGCTTGCATGTCCTTATGTAGTCCTCTATGTGTACCTCCAAAGTCAAAATTGAACTTAAGTTAAGAAGAGAAGGTGATGAGTTATAGGATATCAAGTTGAATTGAAGAATAAAATTTCTTACCTTTGTGAGATGATGGTTCGAATTTTCGAAGAAGTAGGGAATTCTTGTATTTTTGTTAAGTGTTTGATGAAAGAGGAAGTGTTTGATGATATGAAGAATGTGTTCTTGAAGATAAGAAGGAATGTTTGAAGATGTGAAGGATGTGTTCTTGAAGATATGGAGAATTTTTGAAGATGTGAAGGAATTGTAGAGAGAAGGAGGAGAATGTTTAGAGAGAATGAAGAAAGTTGGCAAATTAGAGTTGGGTGTTGATGAAATGAACAAAAATTTATTTACCAAGGCCAATTTGGCCGTCCCACTTTCGAGAGGGAGAGGAGAGGATTTTTGTTCAATTTTCATGTCTTGTAATTTGTCTCTTGCATGGAGACAAAAGGAGAGTCAAATGTATGGGCAAAGGATGGGTAAGTGGGAATAAGTTGGGGAAATTAATATTAAAGAATTGATGTATAAGATAATTTGTATAATGTTTGAATTAATGGTATAATTATACACAAGATGAATAACATAAGGTGTATATGTACAAGAGTTGGAAGATATTTCTAAACCAAAATGATCATCATTACCGTCCACTTAAGGGTTACTTATGGTATTTTCATTTTTTTTTGTCCCAAATTTGATGATAATAGATGAATAATATCAATCTCCAAAATAATTAGTGATTTCCTTGATCACTTATAAGTCTCATGATCACTTATTCTAAATCAAATTCTTAATTCTATAAGGTATAAGTCTCTAAAATAAATAGTCTCTTACAATTCTAAGGTGACTAATAAATACACAAATAATAATAATGATCAATCAAGTGATCATTAATGTGAAATAAAATTAATAAATAATTATGATCACAAGTAATAAATAAAAAAATGTAATTAAATGCAAAAATATATTTATTATTAATATTTACCTGTCAAAGTGACGCGGTAAAATAGTTGATAAAATACATAGATGGTAAAAGGATAAATTACACGCTCGGAAAATTAGGGGCTTCACAAGATGATTAGTATTAAATAAAAATTAATTAAATATTCATACTATCGGATGATGAGTTTTGTGTCCAATGTTTTTAAACCTAGATTGGATATCCAACGGGATTAATTACTAAGTTACTGGGTCATTAGTTCAACTGATTAAACCGTTCTTAAAAAATCGAGTGGCCCGTACACACACGCACATATATGTAAAATATAAATATAAATACAAATACAAAAAGCTAAAAACAAATACACTAAATTAAAAAATTATAATATACAAAAATATACGTTTAAATTGAATGTAAGGAAAAGATATATGCAAATTTACTATAAACATATATTCCTTAAGATTTTGTAATAAACAAAAAAAATTATTAACTAAATAATAAAAAAATGAATTGGGTTAATGGGGTTATCGGGTTTCGAGTTTTTTCCAGGTTTGATCGGATGACAATAGTTTTTGACTCTCGATTTTAATATATACAAGTACCGGATCACCTGGCATGTGACCAGGTCCTAGTTATACCGGTCCGGATTTGAGAATATTGTTTGTGTCGGGTCCTCAAACTACATGTATTTCATATAGAGGTGCAATACATAATAATCTCAATATATTAACAAATAATTTAGTAGTAATATTTATCCATCAATAAAGAAGAAGAAGAAGAATATGAACAAGAAAAAAAAAAGTATTGCACTAGGCTCCATTAATAGGCTGCATTGCAATTTTTGCATCATAACTAAAGTGCTCTAAAACAATTCGTTTGGTACTAAAATTCTGGACTATATGTTTAGTTCCAAAAGTCCATTTGAAACGGACATGGATTGCGTAAAAATTCGAAATAGTGTATTGTTTTCTTCTCTGGTGTGCCTCGTATAAGAGTAGGTCTCTTGTAGGACCGTCTTACGGATCCTACAACCTATCCGCCCGCGCCCACCCGCCCACCCGCCGCCTACGGCCCAGTCACCCGCCCCCCACCCACCCTCCTCTTATGGTATTCTACTACTACATTACTAGTGCTTGTTGTGTAATTTTAGTATAACCATGTATATAAACTCATTCATAAATATGTCCGTAAATTTAAAATTAAAAATAAAAATGCATCTAAATGCAAGAGGCTAAGAATCGAACCCAAGTCTATTAAAAACATGATATATTATCTCAATAAATGGATACTTATAAAAGTGTTACTTTAACTACATCATATTTATTTTTTATTTTTCCTCTTTTTTTGTTCCTAGTTTGTAAATCGTATTAAGAAATCGATATTTTATCTCAACAAATGGATATTTTGACTTATAAAAGTGTTACTTTAACTATATCATATTTTTTTCCTTCTTTCCTTCATTTCTAATTTATGACTATATTAAAAATTATGATACTTTATCTCAAAAAATAGATACTTTAACGTATAAAAGTATTACTTTAATATGTTATATATATATTTATTGTAATATATTCATAATTTGTGACTATATTAAAAATATGTTACTTTATCTCAAAAAATAAATAGTTTTACTTATAAAAGTATTACTTTAACTCTATCATATTTATTATTCATCTTTCTTTGTATTTTTATTAAAAAATGTGATATTTTATTTAAAAAACAGATATTTTTACTCTTAAAGCATGATATTTGTCTCAAAAATATTCATTTTTATTCATAAATGAGTTACTTTAACTATGATATATTTATTTTACCTTCAATGTAATGTAATCATAATCTGTGGCTATATTAAAAATATGATACTTTATCTAAATTAACCGATATTTTTTCTCGTAAAATCAAGTATTTAACTTTAATCGGGGAAGAAAAACAGAAAATAGAAAGGAAAAAAAAAAAGTCATAGGTGGCATTAACCCGGACCTTGTCAACAGGATCCTGGGGACCAGTCCGCGGTCAAGAGGGATTCGTCTTACGGATTGAGACCCGTAAGACAATCCTACATGAGTTTTTGCCCTCGTATAATCGCAAGTTTATGTATTTGAAGCACATGAAAAATTGTTGAGCCAACCTTTTGCATTGCATTTATTTATATCTTATGCTAAAATATTATCTTTTATGTAAGAATCTTTTTCATATAACAAAATTGATAAAAACTTGTCAACCGGCCGATTACAACAATAATATATTACAGTACATAAATTGTAGGTCAAAAGCTTTTTTTTCTGAGAAGAGGAAAAAGATTTACATGATTTGTATGTAATCTACTCACTAACACATGTAATTAGATTGGTAATCCAAATACAATATTTCATCAACTAATTTTCTGTATGTAATAATATTAATGTATGTTGAACCGGGTGTCTTTAAAAGGCATGCAAACCTCAAAATGAAAAATCAACACAGGCATCACATATCATTCTCTGATGCAATATGAATCCTACAATTATGAAATGCATTTTAATATTTTTCATTCTATATGCTAACAATTTTCAGGCATCAGCATGCCTTATCGATAAAATAGACAAGTTTGAGGTTCATGTCATAAACAATCTCCTCCAAATACATCACCATTAGTGTTGCATTGTGCTTCTAAAGACAATGATCTTGGAATTCAAACACTGAGAATAATAATCAAGAATTTGAGTTCGAGTTTTGTCTCGTACCCTTCATTACTTTGTTCTTTTGCCGCTTTCAATGGGGACTATTAGACAAAGGTTTCGATGTTTTTGACGCAAAACACATTCCATGTACTCATCGTAAGTGTTCTTTGTCGCAAGACTGATGGTATTTATTTCTCGGAAGACAACAATCCAAATAACTTTGTGAAAAAGATTGATTGGGACTAATTAAATAGTCCATGATCATCTTAGACACATGAATCAACACAATTAATGTTTGAAATAATAGATATTGATATATCATGTTGGTTCTACAATAAATGTTTAATAGAAATTAATTAAATGTGAAGTCGTAAGTATGTTATGCCAAGTTTATTTCTTCTTTTCATAGTTTCAAACGTGCTTAGCTCTTATTGGCTCCTACGGTTATGACTACCTAGACTCTAAAGAGCTATAAATACGATCAGATCGAAGCTAGCTTCTATTTAGCTAATATAATTTAGTGAACTAAAATTATTTGTTCATCCTAATTTATAAATCCTAGTTTGGCCAAATCAAATAGAATTTACTTAATTGTGAAGCAATTCGAGCATTTTGTCACTGAAGTAATATATAAATATATCTTTGTTCTAAAAGTTCATAAAACTATTCAATTGTAGTTTTAATGTTAATTGTAAAATCAAACTAGCTATTGGGATATTCATATACTTGATCATCAATTGTCCCAACTTTACTTGATCATTCTTGATTAATATATACCTACAAACCATGGTTAATATCTTGCAACGTATCATGAAGACTTTAAATAAAATTGAATTTTGAAGTCCCCTTTCCATTTATAGTTATCAACTAATATTTTGTCAAATTTAAGTTGTGAGTCGTTGGCGAAGACTTGAAAGTATTAAGTCCAAACCTTAAAATTTCAATTATTATATGTTTATTCAATGTCTTATTGATCATGATGATATTAAGAAACATTTTCCTAAATATAGATCATCTCATGACTTTGATTAAAGATATTGATCAAGTCAATACACCATAGAAAATAAAGAACATTTCCCCCGGCCAATTATCAAGATGGGTGATGATCAATTTATTTATATATAAAAACGGCCATACATGACTTTGTACTAGAAATGAATTCATTAGGGGAACCCAAGTCTAGACGGCATTATGGTATATTAACCAATTATAAGCTTCTCAAAATATTTTATGAGATGTTTAAGAACATCAAGTGCTTGGGAAATAGTTTAGAATGAGAAATTATAAGCTTCCAATATCATATATCAGATCTCATAAGTTTTGAGAAAAGTGAGAAGTTTCTAATTAACTTATTTAAAATCCTTGTAAGCTCTTTTATTTTGAGTTTTGACCATGTTAATATAAGTTTAATTGCACTAATATTTATAACCATTATGATCTTATATTCTCTAGCAGCAAGTGCTTATTTATAAAATAACTTTGAATTAACATCTTATAATATATAAGAAACTATAAAATATACTTTCGCCCCTAGATTAGCCAAACACCCTATAAAATCAGGTAACTGGCATGTATAAGGTCATTAATTATGGTGTCTGAACTTGAAAGATAATCTTGTACAATCGAAATGTATAAATTATTTGACATTTACTATTCTTAATTAGGAAGGTAATTAACTTGTTTGCTAGCATGTCCTCGTATATATTTACGAGTATCTCACGCCTACTAACTTCTTTGGAAATTTGGTCTTGAGAAATGGGTGTTGACCGATTTTGACCAAATAAGTAAATGGTTTTCATTTGTGATAAATGGAATTAAATTATTTGTATAAATTCTACTAAGAGAGTAGATGAGAATAGCATTTGGAATTTCTCAAACCGATTCCGGGTGAATGAGAAATTAATGCTACAAGTTAGCCACTTAATACAAATAAATGGTATGGAAAATGGAAAATATGGGGGAGGAGAGATGCTCCATCCCACATAGGAAAAAGGAGGCAAAGTTGCACACTTAATATATTCCAAGTTGGACATATGGGTTTGGGCCCTTTGGGGCACCCAAGTTTTTAAAGGGGTGAGGACCTACATGCTTGTGGGTTTGGTTCAAAGCACACGCCGCCGCCGCCGCCTGCTCCGCCCGTGGGCTTGGGCCCTTATTCTTTTTGGACCAAAAACCTTTAAAATTAATTTTCGTAATTAATTAAAAAGAGTTCAACCGAAAAACATTTCGCCACGCCAAGACGGGCGAGAGCACGACCCGTGCAATCGAGTCGTGCTACCCTTGCAGAGAGTTGCGGGCTGGGCACGCCCGCGTCGTCTGGGTCATGCTAGGGGCAAGTCTTGCACCCGTGACGCACGGTCGTGCGCCTGGTCGTGTTCCCTACACAGTGCATCTCTCAAAGCAAAAGGTGTTTTTTCGAGCCTACAGACGCGATTTTCCGTCTCTGATCGGCACTTCATTGCTATAATTTTAGAGCCCCTACAGATGAATTTACACACGAAAATACTCGGATAATAACCGATCATTCTGCATACAAAAGCATATTGATCATTCCCCTCCTTGAAAGCTTGAAAGTTGTCAAACACTTCGCTTGTTCGGCCGTTGTTCCGGTTTTTCTTTGTCTTGCTAACGCAACCAGAAATTTATAAAGTCGTTGTATCTTAGGCGAGCGCGGAATCAGTAAGCACTCGGTATATGGGACGTTTTCGTCTTGCGAGACTGTATCTAATACAGCCTCGACTATACACTCAAACTTGCCATTTTCCGAAAATAGAAACCATACACTTAAGTTTTTACCTAACAATCGCAAGACGAAAATGATATTTTGTTTCTGTTTAAGACGATGGCTTCAGGATCGTTCACTCCGAGTTTCAAGGTTGTTGATCCCGCTCATGGCGAGAAACCGGTGAAGTTCTCCTGCCGACTTCAAGAGATGGCAACATGAAGATGCTTTGTTCTACGTGACGACTTTGGGACTATCTCGTTTCGTGAAGGAGGAATGCCCTACCGTTGGTGATGATGAATCGACATCGAACGGAGAATCGTTGTGGATGCTTGGCATAATGCTGATTTCCTTTGTCGGAATTATATTTTGAACGGACTAGACGATGCCCTCTACAACGCCTATAGTTCGCTCAAAACGTCCCAAAGAGTTGTGGGACACCAAGATGTCCAAGTGTCCGAAGATGTCGGTGCAAAGAAATTTATAGTCGATAAATTTCTGGATTATAAGATGATTGACACCAAGACGGTGATTAGCCAAGTTCAAGAAATTCAAATCATACTTCACGACTTAGTGTCCGAAGGGATGATTCTCAATGAGTCGTTCCAAGTGGTGTGATTATCGAAAAATTGCCGCCTTCGTGGAAAGATTTTAAGAACTACCTCAAGCACAAGCGGAAGGAAATGGGGCTTGAGGATCTGATAGTTCGACTTCGGATTGAGGAAGACAACCGGGATTTCAAATGGAAATCGCAAATGTGGGGGTATGATCATACTTTGTGGAACACCGAGTTTCTCACAGTATTTTTAAATGTAATGAAGGTGTTGCCAAAAGTGTTGTAAACACCGAAACCACATTTGCATGAGGTGTTGTCGAAAGTGTTGTAACACTAAATGCGGACACCGTAACAAGTTGAATCAAGTCTTACTAAAGATGTGATAACATCAAAGGTTACACACCTTGTAAGAGATGGAGTTGTTGGAACTAAGATCTCAAATGGTAGAACGAGATTCTAACCGGATTGTCGGGATAATGTTCTAACAAAATAAAATAAAAAATGGTCGAGAGCCATAAGAATTCTGATGATCTTGTGTTAAACAAGATATCGAAGATGAAAGGGGAGCTTTACCTTTTAGCAAAACACGTAAAGGAGATTGCCTTGAAATGTGGGGTGCTTTGGAAAAAGTAGAAGCGCCAAAGTAATAAATTCAGCATTTATGATATAAGTGGTGGTACGATCATTAAATCAAGAAAGGAAAGAGGTAAGTCTAGAAGTTTTTGTCGTAGACATAATACCAATAAACAATTGATTTCGAATGGGGTTATTTCGGTTGACTACGTGAAGTCAAAAGAAAACCTTGCGATCCACTTACGAAAGGCATAAATCGAGATCAACTGTATAAATTGTTACGGGAATGGGTTGGAAATCCACAACTTAAAGAATGTTCATAGTGGTAACCCAACCTTGTGAATTGAAGATCCCAAGACCTTGGTTCAATGGGACAACTAAGTTATGAATGTTCAAATTTAACACTTGGAAAATGTGTTAGCTCATTCTCGATACACCCAAGTGTATGTAAACCTCGCCGAATGTGGTGAGGTTAAGTCTAAGACTTTTAATGATTCTTATACCGAAAGGTGGAGTATTGCAGATACTCTTCAATAGGAGATCTCCTATATAAGTAAAAAGTAATGGCCGCTTCAAAATAAACACTTATGAACCTAAGATATGGTCCAGGGCAAAATGGACACAACGTGAGAACAAATGTGTTAGAGTTGTTATTGTGTAAGTCTTGTTGTCTTGGTTTACACAAACGGTTTGAGTAGTTCAAGACATCGCATCACTAAGGAGCTAGTAAATCCGATAGTATTTTACTAAGGAAGGTTCAAAGCCACAAGCTATATATCCTGATGCAATAACGATTGCCGAGACTTTCAAGCGAATATGCATACACGCATGCATTAATTTCATTCATGTGGGGGATTGTTGGAAATTTGGTCTTGAGAAATGGGTGTTGACCCGATTTTGACCAAATAATTAAGTGGTTTCCATTTGTGATAAATGGAATTAAATTATTTGTAAAAATTCTACTAAGAGAGTAGATGAGAATAGCATTTGGAATTTCTCAAAATCGATTCCCGGGTGAATGAGAAATTAATGCTACAAGTTAGCCACTTAATACAAATAAATGGTATGGAAAATGGAAAATGTGGGGGAGGAGAGATGCTCCATTCCACATAGGAAAAAAGAGGCAAAGTTGCACACTTAATATATCCCAACTTGGACATATGGGTTTGGGCCATTTGGGGCATCCAAGTTTTTATAGGGGTGAGGACTCTACATGCTTGTGGGTTTATTTCAAAACACACACGCGTGCGTCACCGCAGCCGCCGCCCGGCCTGCTCGGCTTGGCCCGATCCGGTCGTGGGCGTGGGCCTGGGCTTGGGCTTCAAGGCCCTTATTCTTTTTGACCAAAAACCTTTAAAATTAAATGTTTAATTAATTTTTGTAATTAATTAAATAGATTTAATTAATTTTCGTAATTAATTAAAAGAGTTCAATTGGGAAAACGTTTCGGCCCAAGACGGGAGGAGCAGCCGTCGGCAAATCAGGTCGTGCTACTGCCGCAGAGTTGCGAGCCAACGCACGGGCGGGCACGACCCGTGCTTCGGGTCGTCTTGGGGCAAGTCCGCACTGTACGCACGGCGCAGGCGTAGGACCCATGCTCCCCTACACACAAAGCGCCTGGTCAAAAAAGGTGTTTTTTCGAGCCTACGACGCGATTTTCCGTGCGGGCACTTCATTGCCTATAATTTTGGAGCCCCGCAGATGAATTTACACACGAAAATACTCGTAATAACCGATCATTCTCGCATACAAAAACATATTGATCATTCCCCTCCTTGAAAGCTTGAAAGTTGTCAAACACTTCGCTTGTTCGGCCGTTATTTCGGTTTTGTTGTGCTGCTAACCGAATCTGTATAAAGTCGTTGTATCTTAGAGGCGTCGGGCAACCGTAAGCACTCGGTATATGGGGCGTTTCGTCTTGAGGAGATCGTATCTAATACAAGCCTCGACTATACACTCAAACTTGCCATTTTCCAAAAACAAACCATACACTTAAGTTTTTACCTAACAACTTCATCACGTATCATCGGCGGCAAAGTGGCCTCTAAAAGTTACGTGCGACACTGAAATTGATATTTTAATTAAAGATAAAATCATCAAGGACCAAAACTCCACATCAAAAAGTTATAGGGCTAAGATTGTTAACCTCTAAGAGTTATAGAACTAAAATTGCAATTAAGAATTTTACATATATAAGAATCGTGTTTCATATAATAAAATTGATAAAAACTTGTTAACAGATTACAACAATATAATATTACAGTATAATTAGTAGGGATCAAAAGCTTTTCTCTTAGAAAATGTAAAATATTATTTAAATGATATGCATGTAATCTACTCACTAAAACAATACTAGATTTGAAATCCAAAGTCAGTAATTTCATTTTTTTGTTTTTGAGGAAAAAGTCAATATTTCTTCAACTTTTCTATATTTGCAATATTAATTTATGCTGAACGAGGCTAACTGTATATTGAAAAATCAAAACATCACATATCGCTCTCTGATGCAATATGAACTCTACAGTTATTAAATGTCTTTTAATATCTTTCATTATGTATGCTAACAACAGTTTTCAGGCATCAGCATGTTTAATTGATAAATTTTACAAGTTTGAGGTTCATGTCATGAACAATCTCCTCCAAATACATCGCCATTATTGTTGCACTGCGCATCTAAAGACAATGATCTTGGAAATCATACGACAGAAAGAAATCAAGAATTTGAGTTCGAGTTTTGCCTCATACCCTGGACTACTTTGTTCTTTTGTCGCCTTCAATGGGGGAAATTAACCAAAGCTTTCGGCGTTTTTAACGCAAAATGGCTTCCGTCATCCCTTGTACTAAGCATCGATGTTCTTGGTCGCTGCAAGGAGTGATGGTATTTATTTCTCGGGAGGCAACCCTGCAAATAATTTTGTGAAGAAGTTTAGCTGGGATTAAATAGTCCATGATCTTAGACATGGAATCAAAAAGATATTTGAAATAATATGAAATAATAGATATCATTGTCATGTTGGTACTTCAATGATCAATGTTCAATAGAAAATAGTGCAAGGTCGTAAGTGGTTATTATGCAGAGTTTTATTTCTTCTTGTCATAGTTTCAATAAATTAAATTAAAGTATGTACCTACTGGTATATGTGTTATATACTCATATTGGCTTCTTTTATGTAGCTAGCTAGATTTAGAAATTATAAGGGATTTAGAAATAATAGATTCCCTTGCTGTGGCTAAAAATGGCCGCCCAAAGATTATAGGTATTTTCTTCTCCTCGTTCGCGTCCAACACTACAAAATCCACAGAAAAACAAATTTATTAATTCTTACCAAGACGTCTTCAATGATTCCCCACGGATAGGCGATGGATCGATCGTGACCGCAAAGTGATGTTGGACGGCTTCACCTCACCGAGCCCATACTTCGTCACATCGCCAAGAGATATCGATTCACACTGGACCCAAGATCACAAAGTGGTTTCTCAAAGCAAACTCCTCCAATAGTACAAGAATAGTGAAACTCCCCGGATCCTTCATTTTCTAAGGTAGTTTACTCGGACTATTGCACTACACTCCTCTGTCCCGGATAGATAGTTTCAAATTCTTCCAACTTCATTTTCTTGGATTCCACTGGTTTCGCATAAATAGGTGATTCTTCGGGAGCGGTGAATTTTTGCTTCCTTTTCCGTAAATTGCATTGCGGTGCTCTCTGGATTAACCTCTCAGATCACTTGGGAACTTTCCCTTCTGGCAATGAATTCACGGTACAGAGCTAACAATCGACCCATTTGTGTCTCGATTGACCTAATATGCGTCTCAATTGTGCTCATCTTAGTATTCGGACCATCAATCTGCGCCTCACTCCTATTCATTCGATTCTGGTCTCTCCGATGAATGAGCCGAGCATCTCCTCAAGCGATCGCTTTTTTCACCTCCGAGTGCATTGAACCGGATGGGTTTGGATAACCCTGGAGGTAGATTCAATACATTCATGTTGTTGCTATAAGAGAGATTCTCATGATTGCGAAGTCCCTGGTGATAATGAGTTGGTAATGAATTACCTCTATTATTAAAATCCCGGTTATTCACATAATTGACTTGCTCGGCCTTGTGAGTGGCAAAACAGTGAACGGGCGGCGGGTGGGAGTGTGGCTTCTTTGTGGTGTGCTACCGGTATTCATGATTGCCAATTGCTTTGTCGGACTTTCGAGATTTGAGCTACCAAAGCCGACATTGTATCTAGCTCAAGAACACCGAACCGGCCGGTGTTGTCCTCTCGGAGGGCCATTGATAGTCAGTTTGTGGCCATTTCTTCAAGTAGAAGTAAGGCCTCGGTCGGTGTTTTAGCCATCAATGTACCTCCCGATGCCGCATCTAGTATCGTCTCGTATGCCCATTCAACCCATTGTAGAAATATCAACCTGCTGCCTCGCATATCCATGTCAGGGCATCTCCTCAACAGAGATCTTTAAATCGCTCCCAAGCCTCATATAACGGCTCAAAATCAATCTGTTGAACCGGGCGATCTCGCTCTTCGCTTGGAGTGTCTTCTTGGGAGGGAAGAATTTTGCTAAAAACTTTTGAGTCGATCATCCCGGCTCTGTAATACTCCCGTGGGCGAACGTCAGAACCACCGCGCATGGCCTTATCCCGAAGTGAAAATGGGAAAAGCCTCAACCGAATAGCCTCATCGGTCACACCATTCATCTTGATGGTGTCGCAAATCTCCAAAGAATGTGGCCGATGTGTATTCGGATCATCCACTGGACTCCCCAAATCGATTCTCATTGAACCATGCTTATGAGGCCCGGTTTCAATTCGAAATTATTTGCATTAATGGGTGGCGCACAATTAGGAATAGTTCTGTTTACGGTCGATGATAATCACGGATTGCCCTTTCCTGGTGCCTCAGTCAGTGGTGGCACATTCACGACCCGATTTCTCGTTATTCTCATCATCCCCGCCTTCCGCCATTGCTCGATTCTCTCGCCGCTTTGCTGCTTTCGGATTGCTCAAGTGTCCTTTCAATCTCTGGATCAAAAGGAAGCAAATTAATATCTTTAGAATCTCGCATAAACAGACAAGTCAAATGAGAAAACGAAATTATAATTCCTAAACTAGTCTAGATTAGGATTAAGACTACGTGGTAATAGTATTAGTTTAAAATAGGATAAAACAATCCCGCAACGGCGCCAAAACTTGATCGCGAAAATCTTACATAGCGTACGGTGTCAAGTTTTAGTCTAGAGCACTCAATACATTGATATAAAACCAACTTAACAAATACCCTCAAACTTAGACGTTTGCTTGTCCTCAAGCAATTACAAACTCTAAAAATCGACAAACATGAAGACGACTGACTCAACAAACTAACTGCGAAACTTCACAACCAAACTCATTCGTCAAATTTCGTTTTACTATCAATCAAGCACGTATTTTCACATAGTGATCATGAAGGTGGAATGTTCATGCCAACCCCGTTTTCATTATCCAGATAGATTCACGCAATCAAGTGTTTTCAAAATGATCCACTTTTTGAATATAGAGATAAGATGCTTACCGGACTCCATAGGCTTGTCTTTCACACTAATCTCCACTAATGTAGGCTAATGTAACACAAGGATCAATAGGACTTTTAAAGCTTGTAATGTGGGCTTAGGGTAAGGTAGGAAAATATAGGATAAGTAGCTCAAATCACCCAGACACACAATTATCACTTCGAATCATCAATTAGCAACTACCTTTCACTTTTTGACATCCCCAATGTTTATGAACCTTCAATCCCGCTGATTTTTCTCTTCTTTTTTTTTCATATATTTTTTTTTTTTTTCGGAACCCCCAAACTTATTCTTTTGCATACATGGGGTTTCATATCTTCTTTTCTCGGGCAACTTCATTCAATTAGATACATACCCTTCTCATCATACCCTCCTTAACTTCCAATATTTTTTTATACTTTGTGTGTATGAGTGATGGGTAATTAGGATTTTCACATTTAGGCTCTGGGTATTAGATTGGTTGCCAAAGAAACGGGTTTATAAGGCTCAAAGGGGGACACTAGGGAAAATATAATACAAAGGTAGGCATTATAGGCTCTGGCTTGTTCAAAGATGGCCTATATCACTTCCTCAATGTTACTTCACCTAGGATTTCGCCTCGACTAGTGATCAGACAAGTTCTAGAATCCGGTGGGATCATAAAGGAAACACTCAATCGCATAATTCATCCCCAAATAAATCAACAGAGTTAAGCACATAGATGGAATTAATGGAAAGAAGAATAAATCACGCTTCAAACACATGCTCTCTTGACCGCTCAACTCATATTCAACAAATTCACTTAGTCATGCGGTTTCACAATTTTACAAATGACCCGACTCGACTCTAGACTCTTTTTTTTCGTTTTTTTTTCGTTTTTTTTTTTTTTTACTCAAGACACGACTCAAGAATAAAAACAGTTGCACCCCCCAAACTTAAAACGACATTGTCCCCAATGGAGAGGTGGAAAAGGACTTTCCTGGTAGCCGGAGCGAAGGCTCCTTAAGTCATGTGGTACTACTACGTGTAGGAGGTGTCTCGTAAAGCTCACAATGCATCCTGGTGCACAAGCTCGAGGTGTTATATGCCTCCGAGGTGTGGTCTTGTTCTTCCCATTCGCCGTAGCCCGGTCCTCTTTGGTTTCGCATATTTGCAACCTAGCAAGGTAGACAAGAAAACAAAACTCGTGGAACCAAGGAATTCGGTTATGGGTGAGAAATCGAAAATCAAAGCCCATACATAATGCACCCAAGTAGAAAATATAATGCCATGTCAAAAGATAAGCATAGAAATGCAATATAGCACTAAACAATTTGAAACTATCATTGGGGCATTTCATCAAACACCTCATATGCATGAATTTGGGCAAAGATAGTGAATGCAATGGATAACTCAATTCAATCCCAAAATCAGCACCAAACCTAAGTCTACCATGAGCAACCAATCCACAATCCACAAATCAACAACAATTATCCTAGCACTACTACAATCCAACCACACAACAATCACAAAATGGGGAAAATGGGGTGGGTGTTGGAAAGTTGCAAACTTACCAAATAATGAGTGAATGAGATGAAGATGGTGTGTGTGGTGTCATAATGCTCCTTTGTGAAGATGGAGTGGGATATGTGGGATTTGCACAAATAAGAGGGGTGGGGTATGATGCAACTTACTACTCCTAAGAATGCCAAAACTCAAAAAAAAAAAAAAAAAAAAAACAACTACTAACTATATTAAAACTAAGAAAGCAATAAAAAGGGGCTTGGGTTGCCTCCCAAGAAGCGCTAAGTTTACAGTCTTCAGCCAGACTATGTCAGATTATCCTCAAGTTGGGGCTCCAATAGGCATGTTATCCACATTCCCCTTAGAAATTTCCCAACCTCCAATGTCTTCAAAGAATATTCCCAACCATCCGCTTACCATCCTTTAATTCAAATTTTAGCCTATTGGTTGGATGGATGGTGAATACAACTTTCTCTTGATTTACTGTGGCTAAAAATGGCCGCCAAAGATTATAGGTATTTTCTTCTCCTCGTTCGCGTCCAACACTACAAAATCCACAGAAAAACAAATTTATATGTGTTTCAATTCAAAAAAATTGTTGAGCCAACCTTTTGCATTGCATTTATTTATATCTTATGCTAAAATATTATCTTTTATGTAAGAATCTTTTTTCATATAACAAAATTGATAAAAACTTGTCAACCGGCCGATTACAACAATAATATATTACAGTACATAAATTGTAGGTCAAAAGCTTTTTTCTGAGAAGAGGAAAAAGATTTACATGATTTGTATGTAATCTACTCACTAACACATGTAATTAGATTTGTAATCCAAATACAATATTTCATCAACTAATTTTCTGTATGTAATAATATTAATGTATGTTGAACCGGGTTAACTCTGTCTTTAAAAAGGCATGCAAAACCTAAAAATTAAAAATCAACACAGGCATCACATATCATTCTCTGATGCAATATGAATCCTACAATTATGAAATGCATTTTAATATTTTTCATTCTATATGCTAACAATTTTCAGGCATCAGCATGCCTTATCGATAAAATAGACAAGTTTGAGGTTCATGTCATAAACAATCTCCCTCCAAATACATCACCATTAGTGTTGCATTGTGCTTCTAAAGACAATGATCTTGGAATTCAAACACTGAGAATAAATCAAGAATTTGAGTTCGAGTTTTGTCTCGTACCCTTTATTACTTTGTTCTTTTGCCGCTTTCAATGGGGACTATTAGACAAAGGTTTCGATGTTTTTGACGCAAAACACATTCCATGTACTCATCATAAGTGTTCTTGGTGCCATGATTGATGGTATTTATTTCTCGGAAGACAACAATCCAAATAACTTTGTGAAAAAGATTGATTGGGACTAATTAAATAGTCCATGATCATCTTAAACACATGAATCAACACAATTAATGTTTGAAATAATAGATATTGATATATCATGTTGGTTCTACGATAAATGTTTAATAGAAATTAATTAAATGTGAAGTCGTAAGTATGTTATGCCAAGTTTATTTCTTCTTTTCATAGTTTCAAACGTGCCTAGCTCTTATTGGCTCCTACGGTTATGACTACCTAGACTCTAAAGAGCTATAAATACGATCAGATCGAAGCTAGCTTCTATTTAGCTAATATAATTTAGTGAACTAAAATTATTTGTTCATCCTAATTTATAAATCCTAGTTTGACCAAATCAAATAGAATTTACTTAATTGTGAAGCAATTCGAGCATTTTGTCACTGAAGTAATATATAAATATATACTTTGTTCTAAAAGTTCATAAAACTATTCAATTGTAGTTTTAATGTTAATTGTAAAATCAAACTAGCTATTGGGATATTCATATACTTGATCATCAATTGTCCCAACTTTACTTGATCATTCTTGATTAATATATACCTACAAACCATGGTTAATATCTTGCAACGTATCATGAAGACTTTAAATAAAATTGAATTTTGAAGTCCACCTTTCCATTTATAGTTATCAACTAATATTTTGTCAGCATTTAAGTTGTAAGTCGTTGGCGAAGACTTGAAAGTATTAAGTTCAAACCTTAAAATTTCAATTATTATATGTTTATTCAATGTCTTATTGATCATGATGATATTAAGAAACATTTTCCTAAATATAGATCATCTCATGACTTTGATTAAAGATATTGATCAAGTCAATACACCATAGAAAATAAAGAACATTTCCCCCGGCCAATTATCAAGATGGGTGATGATCAATTTATTTATATATAAAAACGGCCATACATGACTTTGTACCAGAAATGAATTCATTAGGGGAACCCAAGTCTAGACGGCATTATGGTAAATTAACCAATTATAAGCTCCTCAAAATATTTTATGAGATGTTTAAGAACATCAAGTGCTTGGGAAATAGTTTAGAATGAGAAATTATAAGCTTCCAAAATCATATATCAGATCTCATAAGTTTTGAGAAAAGTGAGAAGTTTCTAATTAACTTATTTAAAATCCTTGTAAGCTCTTTTATTTTGAGTTTTGACCATGTTAATATAAGTTTAAATGCACTAATATTTATAACCTTTATGATCTTATATTCTCTAGCAGCAAGTGCTTATTTATAAAATAACTTTGAATTAACATCTTATATTAATATAATATATTAGAAACTATAAAATATACTTTCCCCTAGATTAGCCAAACACCCTATAAAATCAGGTAACTGGCATGTATAAGGTCATTATGGTGTCTCATGAACTTGAAAGATAATCTTGTACGTACAATCGAAATGTATAAATTATTTGACATTTACTATTCTTAATTAGGAAAGGTAATTAACTTGTTTGCTAGCAAGTCCTCGTATATATTTACGAGTATCTCACGCCTACTAACTTCATCACGTATCCTCGGCAGTGTGGCCTATAAAAGTTACGTTTACACTGAAATTGCTATTTTAATTAAAGATAAAATCGTCAAGGACCAAAACTGACACATCAAAAAAGTTATAGGGCTAAGATTGTTAACCTCTAAGAGTTATAGAACTAAAATTGCAATTAAGAATTTTACATATATAAGAATCGTGTTTCATATAATAAAATTGATAAAAACTTGTTAACAGATTACAACAATATAATATTACAGTATAATTAGTAGGGATCAAAAGCTTCTCTTAGAAAAGGTAAAATATTATTTAAATGATATGCATGTAATCTACTCACTAACACAATACTAGATTTGTAATCCAAAGTCAGTAATTTCTTTTTTATTTTTGAGGAAAAAGTCAATATTTCTTCAACTTTTCTATATTTGCAATATTAATTTATGCTGAACGAGGCTAACTGTATATTGAAAAATCAAAACATCACATATCGCTCTCTGATGCAATATGAACTCTACAGTTATTAAATGTCTTTTAATATCTTTCATTATGTATGCTAACAACAATTTTCAGGCATCGGCATGTTTAATTGATAAATTTTACAAGTTTGAGGTTCATGTCATGAACAATCTCCCTCCAAATACATCGCCATTATTGTTGCACTGCGCATCAAAAGACAATGATCTTGGAAATCATACGCTGACAGTAAATCAAGAATTTGAGTTCGAGTTTTGCCTCATACCCTGGACTACTTTGTTCTTTTGTCGCCTTCAATGGGGGAAATTAACCAAAGCTTTCGACGTTTTTAACGCAAAATGGCTTCCCGTCATTCCTTGTACTAAGCATCGATGTTACTGGTCAGCAAGGAGTGATGGTATTTATTTCTCGGGAGGCAACCCTGCAAATAATTTTGTGAAGAAGTTTAGCTGGGATTAAATAGTCCATGATCTTAGACATGGAATCAAAAAAGATATTTGAAATAATATGAAATAATAGATATCATTGTCATGTTGGTACTCCAGTCAATGTTCAATAGAAAATAATGCAAGGTCGTAAGTGGTTATTATGCAGAGTTTTATTTCTTCTTTTCATAGTTTCAATAAATCAAATTAAAATATGTACCTACTGGTATATGTATTATATATAATATACTCATAATTGGCTTCTTTGATGTAGCTAGAGTTAGAAATTATAAGGGCTTTAGACGTGCTTAGCTTTTATTGTTGATTCCTAAGATTATGATTGGAGAACTATATATAAATACGATCGATACTATTAGTTAATATAATTTCGTTAACCAAAATTAGTTATCCATCCCTTCTACCAATGATTAAGAGAAGTTAAAGGAGATCACTTCCTTCTACCACGTAAAGAAGTAAAAAGAGTCTACATCCCCTCCAACGAACCCAGACCCTTGAGGACTAACTCCATACAAGGAACTTTACTTCCGCATTACTCCTAATTTGATGCCTTATGATGGGGTAAAATTGACCTTTTTATTATTGCCATTGTATTTTGGTTTCCTTATGACACGAGCAAATTCTGTTACGTCAACTAACGGCTGAGGTAAAACGTTCGACAAAATAAACCTTAGAGGTACTTTTTGTATATTGAAACATATCTAAGTTTTCCGTAATTACCCCAAAACTCGTCGGTATTTTTTGTAATTAACCCTAAATAAAATGCATTTGCTCCACTGTGACACTCAGAATGCGTCCAATGATATAAACAGCAACATGGCCTACAATTCTAAGATAATCCGACATTTAGCCAGTGACATTTCCACATGGAACACCACATCGACTCAAATACATCAGAGGCCATTTTCACACGAGTGTAGCGCCTTGTTCACTCTGAAAAATCAGCATGTTTCTTCACAACTTTAAGTTTGAGCAAAGATCTTACAACTTGCTTCATGGTGGGGCGTACAGAGACGTCATTATCTGTACATTCCAATGCCAACATAGTGATCTTATGCCCATCAGCAGGATCATAATCGGATTCGGCTACTAGACTTTGGTGGACAAGTGAAAACTTGGGCTTTTTCACTTCAGTCTCTGAATCATCATCAGCGTAAAAACTTTCCCAGGCCCATACAACACGACACGGCGCACTATTCTGCCTGTCTTCTTCGGTGTAACTTTTTTGAAATCAAACTGGGAAATATAGTCCCAAATGCATATACATCTTGCTTATCCGAAAAAACACCTGCACGAAAGCCCAATAATCCGTCTGACATAAATTCTAAAAACAGTACTATCAAAAAATAATAACACTCGGAGATGCAAATTCCAGCATAATCAGAAGTTGAAAATGTGGCAACTGGACTGTTCATTCAAAACTGATGAATTCAACAGATGATTCAGGATTTTGCATCAATTCAGAATATAGCACCTCCCCAAGTGCGGGTGGAAGTGGTTGGCGGTATCATATAAGTTGTCCTGGTGCTTGTAGCGACTAGCGCCAGGCACATGGCAGAGTACTTTGGGGGCCCTTTACTAATAAGGACTGTATATGAATTAGCATATAGTTATATACTAGTTCAAGGAGTTTCTTAATTCGCATTACCAGTAAGCTAGCCTTTATCTCAGAAGAATTAGGACACATAAGGGTCTATCAGATAGAAATGTTTCTTTTTTTTATCTATTTCATCAGTAAGATTCCATTTGTCTTATTCTTTGACGATTAGTTCTTACAATCAGATAGATTCTAGATTATGTTTCCAACATGGGAGAGGTTTCTTAATTGTTCTTCCCCAATGGTGCTCTCGTGTGCAGCGAAGAGAACCCCGAATCACTTGTTTATACTCAATGCTCAAGATTATGAAGGAGAAAAATTAAAGAACTGGGGCTGTTTTGTTCTTAATAAAACGCAACTATATTATTGAAAAATTGATGAGAGCTATTCTGAAATTGAGAGACGTCGTCTGCTGTATCTTTGTAAATAGAAGAGCAATATATTTGTGTGTTTAAAAAAGAAAGACTAATCTGTCAAAGATAAATGATAAGTGAGATTTCGTATGTTAAGGTAATGAAGAGCAGTATGTAATCAGCAAACCCATATGTGCTATTTATAATGAAAGTTAATTAAAAACCACTCACCTTGTTGGTCTCTAGAAAATAGGGAAAGTGGGTTTAAGCCTTAAGGTAGCCGTTAGTGGCAAAAGACAAGGGGAATAAGTTTTAAATCAAAAATTCTTATCCAACAAATTTAGTATCGCAGCGCAAAGCGTACTTGTGCTGGACAACAAGGTTTTCCATCACGACTCAAGAACTTGGTGTCGCGGCACAATATGACAAGAACACAATATGGCGAGAACTCCGAGTCCTATTTTTTATGTTTCTTTCGTATGTTAGATTGTGTGTTTAGAAGTCTACCATATTTAGGACTTCTTTTTCTTTCTACTTAGAGTTTGTTTTGAGTCGTCTATAAAAACCAAACACCTTTGTTATTTTCATAACTTTTTGATCATTGGATATTAAATTGAGATTTGACTCATCAACGAACCGACACATTCGTTTGTAGTGTCTTCATATACTAAAGTTCCCGCTTTTCTAAGCAATTCCACCATCTTTAACTAAACTAGTAAAAATCTTAGGCTATTCAACATATTGTTGAAAAATCGCATGCATGGGTTCCTGCGGTTCACATCACCATGAGAAAATGATTAAAATTTGATCTAAAGCGGAATGTGAAGAGTAAAAGTAGCAAAAGTATATCATCATTATCAAATAAATTTGATAACGATTAATGAAATAACTTTGGCTATCAATATTTTTACTCTAATATCTATTTTATTTATACTCGTAATTAGTTATTTTCTAGTTAGTATCCTAGAATTAGTCATAATACTCAGATGTCAATTTCCCAGGGGCATAGCTCCGTGTTTGCTTTAAGGTAGTCGGCATGTTGCTTGACAACTTCAAGTTTGCGCAGTGATCTAAAAACTTGCTTCATCGTGGGACGTTCGTGCTCGGCTTTATTTACGCATTCCAGTGCCAGCATAGTAATTTTATGCGCATCAGCAGGACACAACAAATCACATTCTGCTGCTAGACTTTTGTGGACAAGTGAAAAGTTTGTGTTTTTCATGTCACCCTCGGATTTTTCGTAGGCTTCAGATTCTCTTATGGCCCATTCGTAGACAAACGGCGTGCCGGCTTGTCTGTCTTCTTCTGTGTAAACTCTCTTTGATATCAAACTGACAAGTATAACCCCAAATGCAAACACATCTTGTTTGTTTGAGCAATCACCTGTACAAAAAAAAAGAATCAATTAACCCCTTGTGAACTAATTTTAACAAATGGGATGCATACTCAGCATTCATAAAGTAGCTCGGATTTCATTCAACAAGTTATCACACAAATGAACTCAATTAAAAATATGATAATCTATCAAATATTGTTGGCAAGCACTACAAAACATAACTTCATTTCTTAGTGATATATGGTCAGAGTATAAAAATCTAGAATTCAAATACCTGAAAAGATTGTACTACAATCAATGTAGCCATAGGATCCAAGGACATGATGGCCTGTGTATATTGTTCTATCAGGAAAATTCCACCAGTGATCAGACCAAAATCACATAATTTTGGAATATAGTCCTGCATAATAATTGAACTAATTATTACTTACATTCACTTGTACTAGGATACAGAATTCATGGACAACACACTTAAACATACTTGTCCAACACTAAATGAGCACAATCAAGGTTGCGAACTATGAGAGGTTTGTAAGATGAACACTTTACAGCGTGCAGAAATTTGAGGAGAGAAGCAAATTCCAGGGCAACTTTGATTCTTTGCAGCCAAGTGAAACCAGCTACAAATAAACTTATCTTTCAGTAATGTTATCATAATATTGTTGTCAATTGCCATAGAAAATAATGGGTAAAATTCACTTCACCCCTTGTAATATTGATTTTGTATCAAATACCCCTCTCTACTATTAAAACCTTCAAATACCCCCTAAAACACTAAATAAAATATCGATGGACTAATTTTAAAACTCAACCAGGTATCAAGGAAGAAGCAGAATATCAAGTCACGTGACCATCCAGTACAACGGAGTGAATATTGTTTTGCTTATTAGAACTAATTGGTTCTATCATCTCTTCCATCGATTAGTGCACGTAAGTGATGTCAAGGAGTAATAATACCAACACATATTCTAATGGATAATGATTTAGTTAACCTAACTATAAAATGTCTACTTTCTTGCATGGTAAATAACTATTGTATATGGAAAATAATTTATGAAAATTATCGTGGATGGTGTTATCGGATAAAAAACCTCAAGATAGATGGAAAATCCAATACCTTCAGGAATGAGGTTAAAAAGCGAGACAAATGGCTTGAAGTCATAAACAACACCAAGATGGTCATCTTCGAAGCAGTATCCATACAACTTTGCCATGCCTGGATGATTAGTCACCCTTTCATGGCGAAGCAAAATGACCAAGCAAGTATTATAAATATCAGGAGTCTTGGGCAGAGAAGTATTTGAAATGTATGGTTCGTAATACTACATACCATTAGTCTGAGTTCGTTATCCCCACGCTTATAAATATATATATTTGAAACTTCCCATATCTTCACCAGCACATACTGTGTCCGTTCAGCACACTCAATCTTTCCACGGTAAAATTTTCCAAATTGGAAATGACCAAGGTAATTGCTCTCGCAAAAGTTATTAGTATAACAAGCCAACTCCTCATACGACAGACTGAGAGTATCTACCAGCCCCATTTCTAGCGAATGTTCTGTAAACAGTAAAAACATAAAATTAGCAAGCGCATTTCTGGTAGTAATCGGTTGCCAATCTTACTTAAGTAAGAGACATTATAGAAAACAAGACGCTTGTGGAATTCATGTGGCACTGGAAAAGGATTTATCATTATAGAAAACAAGATTCTCTACAGTAGAAATGCCACAGTATAGCATAAATCTAAAAAGTAAGTTATATGCGGAATAGCTAAAAGAAGATGACCCTATGGAGCAAGAACGAAAAAGTGCACAACAAATCATACATGCACACAAACAGGGACGGACCCAAGGGGGCTGGTGGCGGCAACCGCCCCCCCTCGTCTTGCGATTGAACCCCTATAATATATTATTTAATAAATTAATATAGTATATAAAAATGTAAGCCAACATATTTTGCCCCCCTCCCCCAAATTTTCATGTAATTTTGTTATAAAAGCTTGTATGTTTTATTTTTATTTATATTAGATTTGATTTTGCTTTCCAGAAGTCCAAGGTTTTAAGGGACCTTGAGCAATAAATAATATATATACAATCGCGGAGATAAGAGGAGGCCAACCCGGCTCGCACCCTCTTTTTTTTTTTAAAAAAGGTATTTTTTTAAAAAATTAGTTAATATTTATGTGTATTTTTAGTTTTTTTATCCTGCTCATTCCAACTAGTAGATCGGCTACCCTTAATAATTCCTAGATACGTCATTATATAATGGTGTATCTAGGGATTATTACTGCAGAGGCCGATACAAGAAATTGGGGTGGGCCCGTATAAAAATACAAATAAATATTAACTAAAAAAATTTGAAAAATTTTACCTAGTAATTTTTTTTTAAAAAGGAGGGGCCCTGGTTGGCCCCTATCTCCGCCATTGATTGTATATATACATATATAAAAAAACTTGGTCCTCGCCGGGGGCCTCTGTCTTGGCGGCACCATCTCGCGCCACCTCAAGACCGCCCCTGGATTTCGCCCCCAAGAACGATTTACTGCGTCTCGTCCCCGCACACAAAGGCATTAAACTTCACGAAATCATGACTTTGTAAAATTCTTTGAGAAGAAGGTTCAGAATCTATTATCTCTCTATATATAGAGTTGTCTTTGCAAATAATTATCGTCCATGCTCTCGTTGTTAGGAAATCTTCTTGTCAATCAACTGAACGCCTCTTCTTTCCCCCCATTTTTCGGGCTAGGGTTTCTTCTTCTGTCAAAATCGATTTGCAAATATTAGTCTTGTTAGGAGAACAAAATAAATTTCCCCCAATTCGACCCACATGAAAACTTGTCCCATGAGTGATGTGTCTTTCCTGAGTATGGTTCTGAAACTTAAGTCCACCACAATCCACAATACCACGTTGGATACCATCAAATATTAAATGGGCCCGGGCTCGTTTCGTTTATTGGTGACATTGGATAAACTTTTGGGATTGTATTGGATAAATAAAGCTAAATTGTGAAATATACCCTGTAATTATTGGGATGTGGCGAAACTGGACAGTAAATACTCATGAAACTTGCGATTTATGACAATAATTTTTTAAAAAATAGCAGATTGAGGATGAAATTGGCCACTAATTTCAAACTTTACCCTGAATTGTTTCTCAATTTGGAGATTTCATTTATTCTGGTCCTAATTGTTGACTAGACATGTGACGTGGCAAATTCACGATGACTTGAATGGAAAAAAAAGGAGGCATAAATAAAATTATGAGATGGTCTCCTATCAAACTGTTTGACGGATCCTCAAAAACCAACCCGATCCACACCCAAAAAAAATGAATGTATCTCTCTCTCCGTTTTCCTTGCGTCTGTGTGTCTGTATCCCGCCTCTTAATGGTTGAAGTGATAAATTACGATGAATGCGAGATTTCACGATTGGTTAATTAGTGCCAAAAAATCTGCACACACCACACACAAAGAGATACAAGCTAGAGATTAATAGGTACATCATTTCGGGAGAAAAAAATAATTATATTCAAGGAAACTATTAAAATACTCTCCAGGGAACTACTAATACTTTTTTGAGGGACTGCTAATACATTTCGGGAGTATATTCAGGAGAAATACTAAAATACTCTTCAGGGAACTACTAATACATTTCAAAAGAACTGCTTATACGTTTTAGAAGGACTGTTAATACATTTCGGGAGAAAAATTAATTATATTCAGGAAAACTATTAAAATACTCTCCAGGAACTACTAATACTTTTTCAAGAACTACTAATACTTTTTTTGAGGACTCGCTAATACATTTCGGGAGTATATTCAGAGAAATACTAAAATACTCTTCAGAAACTACTAATACATTTCAAAAAAAATGCTAATACTTTTTATAAGGGCGGCTAATACTTTTCAGAAAAACTATTAATATCGGTGGTCCCTGAAAGCTACTAAAACACCACCGTGGTAATATTACGAAAAATGCCACTAGGTCCGCGGGCCGATCCATCTAACAGTCGGACCCGTTAGACGGTCTGACAGAGTTTTTGTGTAAAATTATTCATCCCCTCAAAGAAAAATGAGTCCCAAATAAGTGGAGAAAACCCATAAAATCGATTATGTGCTTCTTTAATTTTAGGGTTAAAATTCTTAAATTGAGTATGTGCTAAATTATAAAATTAGGGATTTAAATCACCAAATTGAATCTAATTCTAAACCCTAATTTGATTTTTATCCCTAATTTTTATGGGTATTACATGATGTGAATCTATCTACGAAGGATTTGAGCAACATCAAATGCAAGATATTTAAATCGAGTTCTTGAATTACTTTTATTTGTTTATCATTAGGTTAGGTGTTTACTTGAGTTGTTTGAGTCACTTTCGTATTAATGGGTGCAAAAATTAATGTTGCAGCAAAAAACACAATTTTTGCCAAGAACAGGATCTTGTGCCGCAGCGCAAGAATTTGATGAAATTCGGTATCGCAGCGCAAAAGCGCAGTGTTGTTGGACAACAAGGTTTTGCGTGTCAGGCTCAAGAATTTGGTGTCGCGGCACAATATGACAAGAATACGATTTGGAGGGAATTTCAGAGTTTTATTTTTTTGTTTCTTTCTTAGGTTAGACTTTGTGTTTAGAAGTCTACCATATTGAGGACTTCTTTTCCTGCTGTTCACATCACCATGAAAAATAATAAAATTTGATCTAAAGCGGAATGTGAAGGTAAAAGTAGCAAAAGTATATCATCATTAGCAAAAAATTTGATAAAGATTAATGGAATAACTTTGGCTACCAATATTTTTTACTCTAATATCTATTTTATTTATACTCATAATTAATTATTTTCTAGTTAGTATCCTCGAATTAACTTTATTTTGTTTATCTTCTATTTTCTTTATACGCAATTAGTAATAATAATATCATAAAATTTTACTATACACATATCCTCGGTGCAAATTTGATCTATTCAAACCTCATAGAATTATAAATCGCGGCTTGTGTAATAATTTCGTAAAAAAAAAAAGTTTGGTGCGCAGTCTTTGCGGTGCGAGGCAATTCGGGGCGGTTTTAAATTTTTAAGACCACTTCAAACTAAGGACACGTTCATAATTATTTACTTGTGTTCTCAAACGAATAGATTCAATGTTATAGTGGGAATAATCAAGTATGGCCGGTGACCCGATTTTAATACAAATTTGGCCCTTGACTTCTTAAGTCATATTAAAAAAAAAAAAAAAAAAAAGATTTCATTCCTTTCTCAAAAATTCTCTCTCTATCCCTCTCTCTCCCAAACAAATAGACCGTTGTCTTCGCCATACTCAAAAATTTCAAATTTTCTTGTCAAAATAACCGGAAAACGACTCGGAATCAACCGGAAATTTGTAAGAAGTCGAAGTTCATCATCCATAGTTGTTCGTACATCAAGTTTTAGGGTTTTCAACCAAAATCGCCGATTTTGACGTGGAAATGGAACCATTGAGGTATTAATTGATTTATTATCATTATTTGTGTTTTTCTTGTTCTATTAGCCATGAGGGGAAACTTTTGAATTGATTTGGTTACAAATAAATAGTTTTGGTAAAGATTCGAGCAAAAACGACGAGAGTCGTTTATAAAACAACTCGAGTCGTTTAAGTGTTGAAACGTGTGGAAGCCTTATGCAACATTCAAGTTTTGATAATAGCTAATCTGAAGAAAAAGTGTAGTTCACCACTATTTTAATCTCCTTTTGTTCATGGTCTTATATTTTAACATTCAATTTCTACCCGATTTATCAATTTGTTTATTGCTCAATTTATTCGATTTTTCATATTTAATGATATATTCAGTTGTGACTTGTAGTGACGAAGTATGACTTGTCTTATGATGGAAGTTTTTATTACGAGACATTATTTATATTGGATTCAATGGAAAGACTGATGCTATGTTTTATTGATAAAAGCGCATAAACGACTCGAGTCGTTTAGAGTCATTTTATAAATAACTCGGGTTGTTGTTTGTTCAATCGACTCAAGACTCTGGGTCGTTTACAAAATAGTTGGGGTCGTTTACACACTAGTTTAAAATACCAACAAACGACTCAAAACGACTAGAGTCGTTTATAAAAGATTGAAGTCGTTTTTTAACACAATGTATTTTTTTTTGTAAGTTTATTAGTTCATGTTTAAATTTTGTTCTTATGTAATTTTTTTCTCCTAATAGCCATGGGGAAAGCTTTTAAATTAATTTGGGTGCGAATATATGGTTTTGGTAAAGATTTCGGCATAAATGACTCTAGTTGTTTATAAACGACCCAAGTCGTTTTTTTGTTTAATACGATTTAAATTACAACAAAAAACAACTCTAGTTGTTTTGTAAACAACTCGGTCGTTTTGTAAACAACTCGTAGTCGTTTATAAAAGACTCAAGTCGTTTTGTTTTTTACACAATGTAATTTTTTGTAAGTTTATTAGTTTTGTCTAAATTTTGCTCTTATGTAATTTCAGAATAAAATATGCTATTAAACGTGAGGATTGGTTTGACTCTAAAATTTCGGTTCAAGCACTTTGGCAAAATTTGGGATGGTGTATGATCATTTGGAACTCTCCCATTGACGATATTCGTGTTGTTCTACGACGTCCACCTTTGTTGTCGACAAACAGGTGGTAAGACAATCATTTTCTTAATGTTATCGGGAATCTCCCATTCATTTTCGTTGGGCACATGGAAGATAGTCTCCGCATATGCTTTCTCCAACAGTCAACGGAATAGTACGGTGAGCACATGGGGTATATTGAAAAACATCTCTTCTTGGCCGCTGCTATTGCATGCTCACATGGTAGGTGGTCCAATGGAAATTTTCTCGCAAGTGCAAATGTTCTCAAAGAAAGTTAACAAAGTGAAATTTGTGGCCCCACTCCTCACCACATAAAAGTTTGATCAATTGGTTCAACCGTGAACTTCTTGGCTTTTTCATGAGACTTGCGTAATTTTTCTTCCATTGCGAGAGTTAGATTGTCTCGGATTAAATTCGTAGCGTCACGCCTCTTATAGAACCAAGATCGCAAATCAAGTTTCAATACTATCAAACAATACAAGTATAGGAGTTTGTCGGGATTTTCTAAACATTGAGTTCGTAGACTCGCATTGTTTGGCGTCATGATATTATAACGGTCTCCCGAAAATATGACCTAGCCCAAGTAGCAAAATTTGTATCGTTAAGATACTTCCAACCTTTCTCAACAAGAGCTTGAATTTGGGACATATACTTGTGAAATTCTTCTATTGTATATGCCTCACCGCTTTGTTAAAAAGGAGATAGTATCGCCTTTCAAATTCTGATCCTCAAGTTGCCTTTGATATGATAAATACAATGAAGTATGACGTGCATTTTGAAAAACAAATTGATTTGGGCTCGACCGATAAGACTTCTATGTCTGTCGGATATCAAAACAATGTCTTCTTGGTCACTTGATATTCCTTTCAAGTTCATAAAACACCAATGCCATGAAGCATCGTTCTCAAAATCAACAGCGACCCATGCAAGAGGTTAAATCTGCATATTTGCATCTTGACAAGTAGAGATAATCAACGTACCTTTATATCTTTCAGTTAAAAATGTTCCGTCCACAATAACTACTAGGCGCATTGAAGAATGAAACCCACAAATGCGGGGGCTATATGCCAAGAAAAAGTACTTGAAACGGTTTTCACTATCAACCTCTAAAGAGCATATAGTTCCTGGATTAGCTACTTTCAAGTTATGGGCATATGCGGCTAACTTAGTGTAACTATCCTCATGTGAACCCCTTATGTATGCTAAAGCAGTTTCTTTAGACCTCCTTGCTTTTTGATAACTTAATTCAATGCCAAAGTCTCGCAAATTTTATTCACAACATCAAAGAGTTTATATGTAGTGTTGCGATCCTCAAATTTTGACATGATATGTTTTCCAATGATCCACGATCTTGCTTGTCTATGATCATTAGTGGACAAATTTAGAGCGCAAGTATGTTTTGGTGTATATTTTCTAATCTGAAAATAATCACAGACTGAGAACTTTGTTGCTCACAAACGTCATTTGCAATTTTCATCAACACACACAATTGTGTACACATTCTTGTTCGATTTTTTTGTTTTGAACTGGAAATTATATTTCATTGCGATCATGTGCACAGCTTCTTGAAGCTCTTTCTTGGTATCAAATACTTGGTCAACATTCAAGTTCAATCGACTCATGTTACCCTAATAAGTCGTTCAATCGACACATTACAGTTGGTCGATTGATCGACTCCTTGGAGTCGTTTAAACGACCCAGTTCTGCAAATACGCAGCAATGGATTAATCAACTTCATCTACTCAAGAAAATGAACGAAATGACAGAGAAATTGAATAAAATAATGCCATAAAGTCAGAAGAACAAAATTCAAACCTGAATGTTGATTTCTCTTGCCATGTCGAATATCGGGAAGGAGGAGATGTACAATTTCCGATTGGTTGAAGCACAAACCCCCCAAAATTTGGTTGAAATACACAAAATTTGAAGAAATAAAAAGGGGGTATTTTAGACCTTTTGAAATGGGAGGGTTGTTGGGATGTTAAAGTGCAGAAAGGTAATGTGGACATTTAACATAGAAGAAGGCCCTTAAAGAATGTTTGGAATAAGTAAGACCATTCTTGAACAAAGTCTCTTTGACTAGGCCAAACTTGAAGAAACTCCGTTTATTTCTAGTATATAATAGATAAATAAAATGAGTTGTAATATATATAGGGTTATATAGACCATTTCATAGGGTGAGTCCAGAGAAACCAATTTGAACTACGATGATGATATATTTTCAATGGTCTATATCCAATAAGCCAACAAAATATTTGTTTCCTATCAAAAATCATTATATCGTCATCTTCTTCACCAAGAGCAACAATCTTTTTTTCTCTCGATTAACATTCATAACATATATACGTAAGTCCGAAAAAATATATCAAAAGTTCCAAAACAAAAATAGGACTAAATGGAACGACTAAATGGAACCAAACACGATTTTAAACTTTAGAGAATGTTTTACGACGCATGTTGAAAAAAGTATGCATGATGGAGCACATACATTGCAATTTAAAACATGTATATAGCGAATTTAGGACATATACTAGAACAACACACGTGTGTTATGTGAGATTTATCCAAAACTAAAATTATAGTGTCACAAATTTATTTGTAATAATTATAGGAGATCCAAAATACTAATTAGAAATATTAAAAAAAATTCAAAAATTAGAAGAGTATCATACAAATAGTTCACTTCAGATTATGCAAAATGTTTTTGTAAATTACACTATTTGTTTTATTTCCAAGTATGTCATCTTTGTCATAACAAAGAATTTTCAAACCCCTTTTGCTATTAACTCTTGATATGGCCACATAAAGTTGACCGTGAGATTGTGATAAAATCCTTTATATTTGATATTATAATTTATCTTTTAGAGTTGAGATTGTGAGAAGTTCTTTTATTTTGGTATTTATATTTTATCTTTTAGAGTTGAGATTTGAATCATGTAGTAGCAAAATCGAAACTAAAAGTTGTGTATAAACCAAACATATTTTTGAAAGATATTATTTTTAAATGTATGTCGAACCCCAATTTCTATTAGTTGTTAGATTCCTTGATGTGTTTCTCGAATTTGTTGACAAAATTAAAGATAATTTGATAGGATCTTGTCGTATAATCACTATCTAGCCCCGGATCGATAATTGAATCAATTGGTTTATTTTAATTTTAATTATTGAGTTATGCTCATTTATATCTATGATGGACTTATTAATTTGATTATAATTTGGATTGAATTATTTATTTAATTGTGAATATAATTATTTAGTGGGTCAAAGCTGGATTTAATAAGAGTAATTTGAAATATACGTTGGAGTTATCATAAATCGGAAATTAAAAGTGCATATAAAACCAAATTTATTTTTGAAAGATAATAGTTTTAAATGATAGCGTATATAAATCCTTGGTATTTAGATCACTTGTTATCTCTTAAAGTTGTTATTATCTTTTAAATTTGTAATATTTTAAATTCAAAAATATATAATCAATTCACTTTTAATTTGTAGATAGCAATGTCACATGGATAATTATAAAGTAGACATGTAAAATTGGGAGAATGAGGAGTTAACACATGTCAAAATTAATGAGGTGATGACATGTGTCAACTTTATTTTCTCTTTTAGTATATAGGGTTGATATTGTTATGTTGTTAAAAGCGAGAAACTTTGTAATTTGATATGAACACTACGTATATACGATTAATTTGCCGCATGTGTAGTATTCTTGTCTTTGCATCGCTACTCAATACTATTACTCTAATGACACCATCAATTTATCATGCAAGAAAAAAACATTGCATGTTTAAACATACAATCTTGCATATTTAGGCTTCCTATGTTGCTTAAATAGTATCATTACTAGTAATTAAGTTTTATAAATGAATAATGTTTTAACATGAACTTATGTGAGGTTATTTTCATATTTTCAGGATGCACAATATGGTGTTGAGATCAAAAACAGTATACATCTACACAAGCATGATATAACATTAAAAATGCATCAAATATATTCTATATATGCAATGCATATATATATATATATATATAATAATAATAATAACCAAATCACTTATAAATAGTAATGAAAACATTTTCCCACCTAAAACACCATTCTAGAATTAGTAAAATATAATTATAACAAGTAACATTAATTTTGGTAATTAGTATCTTAATTCTGGAAAATCAATATGTATATATAATAACAAAGCAATATATAAAAATACATTTTCCAAATCTGTGTGTATACTGCATTAATTATTATATTTGTCTTTTTGTTTTTCTTTTGTGAATTTAATTTTTTTTATTTTTGATCCATTTTTGACGTATAATATATCAAATTGATTGTCTTTTTGCGATCATCAATTTGACACCTATAATGCATATATAAAATAAAAAAAATATAAGACATATTTACTAAAAATCTTATTTTGTAATGGGCTATAATAATTATATATTTTGGTGTTGGGACATCAATTTGTAAATTCATGTATTTTGATATTTGTGATATATGGTTTTTATTTATTCATAATTATATATAATTATATATAAGTTTATTAAATTCAATTAAAAAATACTTATTTTAATTGAAGAAAATATATCATAATATGTATCCAAATAGTATATATATTACATATATCCATACATAGCATTATATATATTTATGTATAATAAATTAAATTTATATTTCCAATAAAAATATATTCATAATAGTTTTTATATATAGAAAATTATTTTTAATATTGTTTTCATGCTAATATAAATTAATTTTATATATATCAACATATTTTGATATTCAACTTTCATAGTTGTATATTTGGACTATTATATATGAATTTATCTATTTGATATTTCTTTTTGATATATGTGTATATATAAAATAGGTTAATTTTTACTATTTTGGAATGTTTCATTTTCCTACAAATATGTTGTCAAATATAAACCATGATTTTTGCTTAATTTATATATAAAGACAAAAACTTGTTTAGACCGTCTAGCGGGTCTTTTTTGTTAGATGGATCCAGCCCGACCTAGGTTTTTTTGTAATTTCATGCACCAGTGGCATTATCGTAATATTAAGGACCATTAAAAGTATTAGTTTTCCCCTGAAAAGTATTAGTATTACATTTGAAAAGTATTAGTAAGTTCCTTGATCAATATATTTAGTTGCCCTCATGAAAAGTATTGGTTTTTTGCCTCAAAAGTATTAGTAATCCACCTAAAATGTATCAATTGTCTCCTTGAAAGTATTAAGCAGAGACGTAATATTAGGCAACCATAAAAAGTATTAGTTTTTTCCTTGAAAAGTATTAGCAATCCCTTAGAAATGTATTAGTAATCTATTGAAAAAGTATTAGTAACCCCTTGAGCAGTTTTTTTAGTAATTCTCAAGAAAAGTATTGATTTTTTTCCTACAAAAGTATTAGTATTTCCCTAAAACGTAGTAATAATATTATTGAGAAGTATTAGGTTTTTCCATTAAATGTATTTTAGTATTTCTCCAGAAAAGTATTAATAATCCTCCAAAAAAGTATTAGTATCTCTCCTAAAAAGTATTAGCAACGGCTAACGGATGTTGTTGTTGTGGTGTTAGTGGTTGCACCTATTGACCGTGGGCTAGGCATTTAGATCCGTTAGACGGTCTGACAGGAGACTACCCCATATATATAATAAGCAAGCCACTTATAAATAGTATCTCAAAAAACATTCGTCTAAACTACCCTCCAGTAATAGTAAAAATATAACTGCAACATTTAACGTAAATTTTGATAATTAGTGAAGTAATTCTGGGAAATCTATATATATATATATATATATATAAAGAGAAGTCGTGGAAAATAGTATGTTGAATTTTCCCCGTCCTTTTGCAGTTACTATAAGAAGTAATAAAAGTATGTGTAAAAATAATAAGTGATAAATATTTGATATTTCATTGTTTTTGTTAGTCAACTTTCTTTAAATAATCGTATTTCAAAATAATATAAAAAATTGAATTATATAAAATTATCTTTCCAAATGTATGTGTGCACTGCATTAATTATTGTATTTGTTTTCTTTTTTTATAAGAAAATTTTATAATTTTTTTTATTTTTTTATCCATTTTTGACATATAATATATCAAAATAATCATTTATTTATCATCTTCAGTTTGACACTCATATTTCATATATAAATTAAAAATATATAATAAATAAAAATATAAGAAATGTTTATTACTTATTTTGTAATTTATAATGCGCTTTAAAAATTATGCATTTGGTTTATTGGACATCAATTTGTATATTCATGTATTTTATACATATGTATAGTTGTTATTTGGACTTAGTTGATTTCTTAATAATTATATAAATTTATATTTAAATCGATTAAATTTAATTACAAATAGTTATTTTAATTGGGAAAAATATCTCAAAATATATATCCAAAATTTTATATATCATGTATATTCATATATACACATATATATATATATATATCATCATATATATATTTATTTATGAAGAAAATTAAGACTTATTTAATGTGAAAAAAACATGTATTTTCCTCAATAAATAAGGAACAATCACTAAATTGTATATTAATAGTAATCAACTGCCTACACGTTTTACAGCAAACCAACAACTCATTTCTTGTTGTCTAACTATTTTGCAACATCAGTGCTACAAAGTCGACCAGACTTTTGGATTATAAACTTGATTTGGTCCAATTAATATTGGGCTTAAAAATATATTTTGAGTTAAAAGATAAGAGCTCAAGCCCAAATGGCCCTGGGTTAAAATTTATCTAGAAATGTCTTAAAAAATATCTTAGATATTATTAGGAGAAAAGCTTGTAAAATGTTATAGTGAGGTAGATATTTTGAAGGCTGATTCTAATGGATGAATTATAGTCATTAGATCAAATAAATCCTAGTCACTGGTTAGAAAGTTGTCCTAGTATAAATAGGGATGTCTTGATCATTTTGTAACAAGCCAAATTTGAGAAGAATCAATTACAAGCAAATATTCATCTCTTAGCATAAATAACCTCCATCTCCTACAAAGAAACATAATCCCTCTTCCAACTTTCAATTTTTAAATAATCTATTCTTAACCAAATTGAGATAACCTTCATCCAACACAGACTTCCCTAACCTTTTCAACAAAGTATTAAGTCACTTAAAATGAGATATCCAGTAGACATAATGTGTCTAATTAATTTCACAACTTAATACACATGTTGTATATAATAGTACCTAAGTTTTGTAATGAGAATATTACGCCGAACAAATTAAACAAAAAAGATATCAAGAATTCAGATTCATATTCTGAGTTGTTCAAGTGTGTATATAATATCTTCAACGGACGACCGTGGTTTTGGTCTTCTGTGCACTGTATCCCAAGTCGAGTGATCTTGATTGCATCTTCCTTATGCACATTTTTCCAACTAGTATTCACTTGTTGGAAATCATTCAATTTCAAGATCATTTGCAAGAATATAACGCCAAAACTGAATATGTTCACGGATTCTAAAGAACCTTTTCATGTCCAAAACATACCAAACCGTATAAGGAAAATATTTCATTTACAAAAAAATACAATAATATGAGAATTGACGCTTATATATAAGAGGCATAATTATTCTTGTAAATTTATTGTTTAATGTGATGCCTTAAAAGTTAATTTTTGTGATTCCAATAACTTATATGTAGTAATGAACATACTTATATTCTATATCATATTGAAAACTTCATAACAAGAGAAAAGACTGATCAAATTTACCAACTTTTATAAGTTCTTTGGCAGAATAGAAATAATTAATATTTGACAAGTCAAATTCGCCTTTCTTCGCAGAACAAAGTTGCATAGATATGCATTGTAGTCATGTCGTATCACAATATATGATTAGTGAATATATCAATACACATGTAACATATATTATTTTTAATTATATTTACTTTACAATTACATCATCAATTAAAATGTTGCCGGGCTTAATGTTCGCAGTCATATACTCTTCCTTTATAATCACTTTCACTGCATTAGCAAATTGCATCAGAATATTGACCGTTGTATTCTAATCTAACTCAAATGCTAACAAATCAAAACGTAGAAAGTATGAAAATTTGTTTGTGGATTCAAAAAGAGTAAATGAAAAGAAAAAACATGGCGTATTAAAAGACAAAGCCATTGTTGCAATTTTTTATAAAATTGTCGTTGTTCTACACATTTTGTTTAAATCAAGATACTCTGCAATGATACTGAATTGGCATTAAGATTTAACACTTGAAAAATTAGAAAATTGAAAATGTTAAGGAGGTGTTCCCAACATGGAATTTGAAGAATTTTTCAATTAATGAATTCCATATATTTTTAGAGAACTCAATGGATTCCATCAGATTCTGATACAATTTTATATTATGGAATTCTATATACTTTAATAGATTTTTGGTTAAAATTTATTGGATGCTTTTTTTACGAAGCTAGTAGCATAACTTCATGATCAATAAAAGATAAAAAACTAAATATAAATATTCAAAGAAAGTCATCAAAGAAAGAAAAATCATAAACTTTCAAAAATATAATTTGAAATTGTTTAATATATGAAATGGTTCCATAGACAACTATTATTAAAATAATTATTCAACCAACAACACCATTGATTATCAAAAAATTTACCAGATAATTTTAATTCATATTTTTAAACACATCTATCAAGATGATTTAATGAAAATTTATCAATTAATCATTCACAACAAAGTATTATCCTGACAGTAATGTTTTCATCTTATTTGTTTATAAAATTAAAAATGTTAGCTATCAAAACAACTAGAACATATTTTGTGGTGGAAAATTACTTATTACTGTAAGTTTTGTGTAACAAAAGGGAAGACAAATTCAACTAGAACTGCACATGCAATTAGACTATAATAGTTGATGTAGAGGGAAACAAGTTTTTATTTTTTTTATTTCCAATTTCTTCATCCTCATACTTAGATTTTCATCTCAACCCACTAAATAGCAATTTAGAACATATTTTGTGGTGAAAAAAGTTACTTATTACAGTTTTGTGTAACAAAAGGGAAGGCAAATTCAACTAGAATTGCACATGCAATTAGAATATTGTAGCTGGTGTAAGGGAGAAATAAGTTTTTTTTTTCAATTTCTTGATCTTCATACATAGACTTTCATCTCAATCCACTAAATAACAATTTAGTGCACATTTTGTGGTTTGGTTAATAAAGTGGAAGGCAAATTCAACTAGAACTGCACATACTATTAGACTATAGTAGTTGGTATAGGGTGAAACAAGTTTTTTTCCCCCAATTTCTTCATCCTCTATAGGGATGTCAACGGGGCGGGGCGGGGGCGGGGGAGCGATCCCCATCCCTATCCCCGTTCCCCCGATTGTGGGGAATCCCCGTCCCCGTCCCCACGAGACAAATGGGGAAAATTTTCCCCCCATCCCCGTCCCCGCGGGGATTCCCCGCTCGCCGTTTTAATTTTATTTTTTTTGCAAAAATTTAATTTTTTATATAAAAATAATCATTTTTAATATTAATAAACCACTCATTAATAAAATAAATTAAATATTTTGTCATTTTTTATAACTCCGCCTGCATATAGACAGGGCAACCCGTCTATATGTTGCCGGTCCCAAGCCCGGATAAAGGAGGAGGGTTGTGTTAGTCGACAAAATGGCGTAAAACTCTTGTCATTTCCTTATGGTATGGATCATATAAGACATCGTGATAAGGCTATGATGCTCCCCGTAAGGAGTGCGCCTTGCAGGTCCGATCGGTGTCTTGGCAAGGACCGCTACACCTCCATAAGGGCTTGGGTGTAGTGAAAAATACACAAGAGCCCCCACACACTAATAAGAGGAACACAAATGATAATAAGAAAATTAGAAAGTATAGAATTGACAGTTGGAACATAGGTACTTTGACAGGTAAAACTATAGAGCTCGTAGATATTATGAAAAGACGAAACATAGATATTATGTGTATCCAAGAGACTAAATGGGTAGGCGAGAAGGCTAAGACACTAGATACTACAAGTTATAAGCTTTGGTATAGTGGAACGGATAGAACTAGGAATGGGGTGGGTATCATTGTAGATCCTCTCTTCATAGATCAAGTAGTAGGAGTAACTAGAAAAGGAGATAGAATCATATCCCTTAAAATTGTAGTAGGTAACGAACTTATAAATATTGTTAGTGTATATGCACCTCAAGTAGGATTAGATGATGCTACTAAGGCTAAATTTTGGGAAGATTTAGAAACTCTAATGCAATCAATCCCTCAAAATGAAAAAGTCATCATAGGTGGAGACTTAAATGGACATGTTGGGAAGGATAATGAAGATTATGAAAGGGTCCATGGAGGATATGGCTTTAGCTCGCGTAACAATGAGGTAGAATCCATCCTAGATTTTGCGATTTGCTTATGATTTTATTATAGGTATACCTTCTTTAAAAAGAGAGACGAACATTTAATCACATTTAAAAGTGGTCCTAACAAACAGAGCCGGTCCTAGGGTTCAAGGGGCCTAGAGCAAGAAAAAAAAATGGGGCCCTTGTGTTTATATTTATAAAAAAAATCCACATTACAAATGTAGTGCTTGTTTGGGAGCACTTTTGAGATGGATTTTGGATCTAAAAGCCCATTTTAATAATATTTGATGTTTGGTGATTAATTTAAAATGGATTTTTGGATAATTTACACCTCCAAAAAGTCCATAGTAGAAAAGTTAGAATTGTAGATTTTTTGAAAAGTCACTTGTTATGGAAGAGCAGGGCACCAACTCTATTTTTATGTCTTCCATATCTTTTTTTTTCGAGGATTAATTGCAACGAAATCTTGCGAATTTGAATTTAATTATAACTTATTTTTTTGTGAAGATGAAAGTTGCAGCAGGAAAAATTGGGGAGTACTGGTTTAGTGGCTTAACAAATTTTACTTAACCAAATGATATTTTTTTGGGGGAGGTAAAAGGGCTGGATCTATTTTCGTTATTGGGACCTTTATTTAGTTTTGCAAGGTAAAAAGCTCAAAAGGTGGGGCGGTTTTCATCTTTGTTTCATTTTTCGGTGGACAAAAAAAAAATTAACATTGTTGGTGCCGCGGGTCGATTGCTTGACCTCCATAAGTGAAGGAATGATACATTAACCGCTGGGCCAAGTTACACAATTACAATTTCAAAATCCTTTACAGATATATATACGTAACACATATATGCATATATACATTAAAAAAATCTCGGGGTCCTTATCGATGGGGACCTGTGCGTGACACCATGTCGACCTCCTTAGGGCCGCCGCTAACAAATCACAAATTGACTACTTTCTAACCGGAAAAACGATAAAAATATGCAAAAATTGCAAAGTAATACCTGAGAAAGCCTCACCACCCAACATAGACTACTAGTTTTGGATATCAAACTTATTAACATACACTTAAAGAGAAAGAAAATTAACATACCGAGAATTAAGTGGTGGAACTTAAAGAATATAGAAAAAAGAGATAGTTTTGTCAAATCTCTAGTAGAAACCATTGATTGGAAAGTGGGAGACAAAGCCGATGAAACATGGAACTATGTAACTACTCAAATGAAAAAGATCGCAAAAGGAACATTAGGGGTGTCAAATGGTAATAAATGGAATAAAGAGTCATGGTGGTGGAATCAAGAAATCCAAGAAAAGGTAAAGGAAAAACGAACTAGTTACAAAGTATTGTATTCCTGTAAAAACGAAGAAAACCTTAAAAGATATAAAGACGCCAAAAAAGAAGTAAGAAGAGCTATATATGAAGCAAAAACCAAGGCATATGAAGATTTCTATAAGAAACTAGATACTAAAGAAGGAGAGAAAGATATATATAAAATAGCAAAATTTAGAGAAAAACAAACAAGAGATCTAACACAAATTAAATGCATAAAAGATGAGAATGAAAACATTTTAGTGAAAGACGAGGACATAAAAGATCGATGGAAGAGGTATTTCAATAATCTTTTTAATGAACCGAAGAGGAATGAAGTCACATTAGGGAACTAGGCCAATCAATCGAATAGAAACCGTACCTTTTATCGTAGAATTCAACTTCATGAAACAAAAAGCACTAAACAAAATGAAAACTGGCAAAGCAGTTGGCCTAGATGATATACCAATTGAAGCGTGGAAATGTTTAGGTGGAGTTGGAATTGCATGGCTTACTAAATTATTTAATGTTATTCTAAAAACTAAGAAAATGCCTGATGAATGGAGAAAAAGTATATTGATACCTATATATAAAAACAAAGGGGATATACAAAATTGTGCAAATTACAGGGGAATTAAATTAATAAGTCATACAATGAAACTATGGGAAAGAGTTATAGAAGCAAGAATAAGAAATGAAACTAGTATATTAGATAATCAATTTGGCTTCATGCCAGGAAGATCCACAATTGAAGCTATACACTTAATTAGACGATTATGTGAACAATATAATGAGAGAAAACAAGATTTACATATGGTTTTTATTGATCTTGAAAAGGCATACGATAGAGTCAACCGTGATATAATGTGGCGCGTATTGGAAAAAAGAGGAATAAAAATAGCCTACATAGATGCCATAAAAGATATGTATGATGGTATAACAACATGTGTTAGGACACCAACAGAATATCTAGTGAATTCCCAAACACTATAGGTTTGCATCGTGGGATCTGCTCTAAGCCCGTACCTTTTTATCCTGATAATTGATGAAATCACTAAACACTTACAAAAATCCATCCCTGAATGTATGTTATTTGCGGACGATATAGTTTTAATTGATGAAACAAGGGAAAGAGTAAATGCAAAATTGGAAGTTTGGAGAGAAGCACTCGAATCAAAAGGTTTTACTATAAGTAGGGCTAAAACAGAATACATGGAATGCCACTTTAGTAAAAACAACAGGAACAATGAGACGAAGGTTAAAATTGATGGACATGAAGTGAGTATAACAAAGAGTTTTAAATACTTAGGATCTATAATTGAAGAGAAGGGAGAAATCAATAAAGATGTCACACATAGGATCCAAAGTGGGTTGGAATAAATGGAGGAGTGCATCTTCTATCCTTTGTGACCGTAAAATACCATTAAAATTGAAAGGAAAATTTTATAAAACGGCCATAAGGCCCGCAATGCTTTACGGAGAGCGAAATGTTGGGCGACTAAATATGAACACGAACAAAAAATGAGGGTAGCGAGATGAGAATGCTAAGATGGATGTGCGGATACACTAGATTAGATAGAATAAGAAATGAACACATTAGAAACAAAGTGGGAGTAGCACCAATAGACGAGAAAATTAGAGAAACACGATTAAGATGGTTTGGACATGTTTATAGGAGACCTTTAGACACTGTGCGACGTTTAGAAGGTAGAGAATCACTCACACAAATCAAAAGAGAAAGAGGTACGCCTAAAAAGACTTGGAAAGAAGCTATTAAACATGACATGTTATACCTAGAAATAAACAAAAATATGGCTTATGACCGTAAACGATGGCGCGATATGATCCGTATAGCCGACCCCACGTAGTGGGATTAAAAAACTTAGTTTGTTGTTGTTGTTGTATTTTGTCATTTTTTATATTTAATATGGATATATTTATATATATTATAAATAATATATTATATATTTAATATGCGGTTCCCCCACGAGAAACGGGCGGGGATCCCGCGCGGGGAGTATGATCCCCGTCCCCGCCAACAGGAGAGAAAAATTCACCATCCCCGTCCCCACGGGAAATTCGAATTCCCGCCTGTTCGGCGAATCTCCACGGGAACGGGAATTCCCCGTCCCACGCTAACTCTAATCTTCTATCTCAACCCACTAAATAAGAATTTAGCAGACTTTCATCCTCATCCCGTACATCTTTCTCGTAAATAGATTCTTAATTAATTTAATGATAATTAATTTAATGATATAATTTAAAAAGCTCAAATTATAAATTAAATAAAATAATGAATAAATAGATTACTATATTACATATATTCTCTTAGATATATGTTTCACATGGATTATATCAATCTTAACATGATTGTCGGTAAATTTCATTAATACATTAACGTGTATAATTACAATTATAAGACGTTATATATATATGAGGTTGAAAAAATAATCTAAATACTTTGTACTATTTTTAAACACATTTTTTATTCTATTCGTAAGCACATTAATAACGGAAAAGACTGCCAAAAATAATTATAGATAAAATTAGTTTATTATGTATTTTATAAATTAGATACCAAAAGTATGTAAATTAAAAACTATAATTAATTTTAAATGTAGTCCAATATTCTATATGTATATAGGTATTTCATAAATTAGATACCAAAAATATAAGATTCCAAATTAATCTCAATCTGCATTTTTTAGGCAAATTAATAAAGGAAAATAACTAACAAAAATAATCATAGCTAAAAATAGTTAGTGCATTTAGACTAAAAAAACCAGAATTCTGCCGTTATATATATATATATATATATATATATATATATATATATGTATATATATAATGCCATTACTATATTCTTATTATTGTGACCATAATAAGTATTATATAAGAAAAACTGTATATTCAATCTTAGTCACAAATTTATATTGTATATTGAACCAAATTATAAAAGGAAAGTCATACTTATAAATATTATTACAACTTTTCTATTTCTGATGCTTTAGAGCTCGAAGAAACACCCGAGTCCCTTAACTTTTTCGACGATTTAGAACCAGAAATAATCGAACCTTTCTTCTTGGGCTTATGGGATTCGGGTGCCATAGTTGTGTACCTTCAAAATACTTCATATGTGTTAATGGTGAATTGATGACATTTACATAAAAAAAAAAACCATTCAGTCTTTATAGTATTTTATAATTCATTGAATACATGTTGATCTAATGAGTTGATGAAATCGAAATATATTCCATAAAATATTGACATTTTATTCATGTAATACAAAACTCCACAAGAAGAAAAAGTTCAACTTTATTCTAATCAAATGTACGAGGACAAACAGGCCAGCAGTTTCTCAGAAACTGATACGACTAGCCCTGAAATTTATAGAATCCTATGCATGTAAATTTTATACATTCCTTTAAATAAGCTAATAAAAACTAAGCTAATTAAAACCAAATAAATTTAAAATTCTTGCATTCTTTTATGTCAGGTAAAAAAAAATGCATCTATTGACTACTTATCCCAGAAATAACAATGGAAAACATTAGAAACTAATATACATATCTTGTGAGAATTAATAAAAATCGCTCCAAACCAGTAAAACAGTAATCATTCTAACCATGCCTCCACCACAATTTTTTTCCTTTTTAAGTCTAGAATATGTAAATGACCAAAAAAAAAAAACAACTAACCACAAACCATCAAGAAAACATTTAACCAATCCTCTAGAAAAAGTAGCATATATACATACAAATGTATCACCAAACAAACAAATTTTGTTCAATTAATGTTCTTTAATTTTTTCCAAATAGGCTCACAAAAATGAGCTTGATATATTGCATAAACATGGGCTATTTTTACAACATGCCAAAACACTAAACTTCAGTTAAAATACCATGTATTTCATATCATAATTTTTTACGCAAGAAAGAGTAGAGAAAAAAGGCACCTTTCCTGATGAGAAAAATGAGAGAATAAATGGTTGTGTGCCAGTGTCTGCAAAAGAATGGTTAGAGTTTTATTTTTCACCAGTTGCACAGAATACTGCTTTCGTACGTACCATTTCAGAGTTTTGAGTTTTTAAAAAATTGCAAAGAGGCCCTTTGGTTTTGTATGAAGAACATTATGATCCGCTGTTAAATGAAAATACATAAACATAAAAAAATGAAAAAAATATTTATTCCGAAAAATTAAATACTAACGGTAAATGATGGGACGTGATTAATTTTTCTAGCAAATATTTCTTTGAATAAGATCTGTTATTTTAAAAAAATAAAAGTTATATATATATATATATAAAAGGGTAACAATTTGTGACACGACACGAACTTAACATGAAATGACACGATTAACCCATTTGAATGTTTGTGTTGTTATCGTGGTGCCTTTTGTAAGATTTTTAATTGATTGAATGTGTTGTTAGTATAAATATTATTGGATTTTAAAAATTTATCAAATGTATGTAAATATAATTTATGGATTAAATTAGCTCAAATAACTCATATAATAAGATGAAGTATTTAGATTTTTAAGTACACTTGTCATTTTAGATCGACTCGGAAAACACGAATAATTAAACATGTCAGGTTATGATTGAGAAATCTAACATGAATAATATTAATTTTATGTTTCGACACGACATGTAAAATCGAACATGACACGAATTGCTACCCCTATTAATATATGTATCTATTTCTCTGTAATTTGTATTATTGGAAATGATAAAATTTATTTTACCATTTTTCCTTTTTTGATCTTTTTGTCAATTCGACATAGATAAAAAAAAACATATTATAGTCTTCAGCCTTGTTGCAGACTTGGAATCATTGGTATTCTAGTCATTGTATATTTTCCAAAGTTGTAGCCATTAAACCAATTTTTGTTATTAACATAGATGCTATGAATTTTTTCATAGTTCCATTTTTTAATATTTTTTAACACATTATTTATTTTTATCTTTCTATCGAGATCCTCTATTCCATTCAATGTTCCATCTTCTATTTTAACGATATCAATATATATCACGTATACACCTGGTGTACCATCTACAAAATATAAATGTGTATTATCCATGTTACACCCAGTGTACTACACTTGGTGGATGGATGAATGGCACGTGTCCCATTATATATATGGATGAATGACAAGTGTTTAATCTTATAAAGTAGTGAGACACTTGTTATTCATCCACCCACCAAGTGTATGTACACTTGGTGTAGCATCTACAAGATGTAAAGGGGTATATTATTCATGCTACACCCGATGTACTACACTTGATGGATGGATGAATGACATGTGTCCCATTATTTATATTGATGAATGACAAGTGTTTAATCTTATAAGTAGTGAGACACTTGTTATCTATCCACCCACCAAGTGTATGTACACCTGATGTAACATCTATAAGACGTAAAAGGGTGTATTATCCATGTTACACCCAATGTACTACATTTGGAGGATGTATGAATGACATGTGTCCCATTATTTATATGGATGAATGACAAATGTTTAATCTTATAAGTAGTGTGACACTTGTTATTCATCCACCCACCAAGTGTATGTACACCTATTGTAGCATCTAAAAGACATAAAGGGGTATTAATAATGCTACACCCGGGGTACTACACTTGGTGGATGGATGAATGACATGTGTCCCATTATTTATATGGATGTATGAAAAGTGTTTAATCTTATAAGTAGTGAGACAATTGTTAGACATCCACCTGTAAGTCCAAGCGGCTACAATAATCTAGAGGGGGTGAATAAATTATCTCCATCTTTTCGATTATGCCCTCTTTTTAAAACCGAAAGCTCAAAGACAATATTAAAGGTGCGGAATGTAAACAACACACATCGATTTATAGAGGTTCAACCCACCTAGGGCCTAATCCTCTACCACCCCAGTATATCCGGGATGGATTTCAAAAAGAAAAAGAATTTTATTAATTACCAAAATTAATACAAACTTAACTTACAACACCTTGAAGAGCACCACACTCTTCTTCAACACCACCTTTGAGATTACCACAATCTCTCTTGAGATTACCACAATCTCCAATCGCACCTTGTGAAGATTACCACAATCTTCAACCTTGAAGAATACCAAATTCTTCAACACCTCAACAAGAAGATTACCACAATCTTCTTACACCTAACACCTAGATCACCCAAATGTGTTCTTACCACAAGAACACTCACAAGGATATCTCGTGTTGAATGATTACCCAAAAATTCAAGATGATAACTCGATAATGAATTATACAATTGAGTGCAAGTGTAATCAAGAATAGCCTAGACCTCAAGGATGTGAAAGTGATAAGCTAGGCAAAAATACAACAAGAATAATGACAATGAAGAACAAGTGTTTGCTTGAAGTGTATCTTGTTGTGTTGTTTCTCAATTGTTGTGTTGGTTGCTCCAAAACTTCATCTATTTATAGGAGATGAATGATCAAACATAGGCTTCTCTTGGGGATTGAAAATCTACAGAAAAATACAATTAAAATCAAGAATATAGCTGTTAGAAATCAATCCCACATTTTAAGGAAAGTTTGTCTCATCAAACGGTCGAATTTTGTCATTGTCAAAAGATAGAGCGGCCGGTCGCCGCACGAAAATAGACGTTTGAAAAATACACAAAGAAAAATAACATAGGGCGACCGGTCGGGGGGACATCGACCGATCGACCTAGACCCTGACCGGTCCCCCTCAATGGTTTTGTCGAAGAGCAATGCTCTGTTTCAATGTTTTGCTCCCAGGTACCAGTCGACAGGGGGTCAATCGGTCGACGTCACCGGTCGACGCCCTGGTCGACCGGCCGACCGACCAATTTCCTTCCGCTCTTTTTTTTGTTCCAAAATTCATCTTCGGTCACGAGTTGCCCTCTACGGCGACCGGTTGACCTCGAGGCAGAAATGTTGTCCAATTTTTGTCGAAAATAAAACTCAATAAATACTCCGAAAATTTAGTATAAACATTTTAAACCAATCGGGAGTATTTAGACAACATTTATGAACCTTGTTTTGAAGTAAAAACTTATAAACATAAAATCATTAAAAGTGTTGTCCAATTTTATCTGAAATAAAACTTGAAGAAATACTCCGGAAAATATTAAAACCATTTTAAATCATTTAGGAGTATTTGGACAACAATTAAAAACATTGTTTTGGTGTAAAAATAAAATCATCAAAATTAAGATAAAAACATGTATCAAACAATCTCTTCCTTTTTGATGATTACAATCCAAAACAATTTTTAGAAATATTAGGAGGACAATTTTAAAAACGATTTTCCGGTAAAAACATCTAACCGTTTGGAGGCAACCAAAATTTTCAAAATACATAAGCAACCAAGTAAGGGAGTAAATATATTCAATAATAAGCACAAGCTCCCCCTATCAACAAGCACATCAAGAGACAAGTATATAAGTCCATCAAGCAACAATTGGACTAAAAATAATTCACAACTTATGGCTTTTAAGTGTCATAGCTTATAACTTTTATAACAAGCTTTTATTAGCTTCTTTGAGCTAATGAGCAAATTTCTTGTTTCTCCCCCTTTGGAATCATCAAAAAGAATGTTAGGATGATAAAAACATCATACAAGTTTATCAAAGTGCGCCAACAATACGATTTATCAACCATTGAAAGAATTAAGCTTAGAATCCAAAAAAAATGGGAGAGATGTATCATAAGAAATCCATAAGCTCATTTGTTAGCCAAAAACATGATCCCAATAAGAATTTAAGACATTTGAAAATAAGAGAATCATGTAGGTGATGAAACTTTCATTGAAATATTTTATCGAGCACTTGACGGGCGTCAAAATTTGAAGAAAATGTATATAGCCCTTGTAAAAGATATTAAGCCAAGTTTTTTCATATCATCACCAAAAGCAATTTTTCAACATATGTCCAACAAATAAAAGGCTCAACAAAGTAAATTCTCAAGGGTTCGACCCAATTGAGATAATTTTAGCCAAAAGAGATCAAGGCATTACGAATGCCATCAAGCAAAAATTTAAGAGCCATCAAGTAATACATGTCAAGCATCAAACAATGCATATAAGACATTACAAATGTCCCAAATCATCCATTAAAAAGATTAAGGCATCAAAAAATAAAAGAAGCACTTTTACCATCAAGTATTTCATACCAACTATCAAACAATGCCAAACTAGAGTATTTTTACCATCAAATACTCCATCAATATCATGATTATCCACAAGCCATTTACAACTTGCTATTTTAACCCTTTCAAGAAAACAAGCAAATCCATTAGTGCAATAGAGTTTTACAAGATAGTTCATAAAACAACAAGGACAAAGTAAAAAATGCTAAGATAAAAAGATAAACACGGGGTGGGGACATCAATCCTCATCCGAAGAGAAGCAAGTTCCGGGGATAAGCTCTTTGATAAATTTCTTCAATTTTCCCATAGACTTTTTCAATCTAGAATTTTCTTCCTTCACAACCCGGAGCTCTTTTCTAAGAGAGGCTACATCCCTAAATGTATCTCTTTCCACTTTGTCCATTCTCTCTTTGAGATTTAAATCTTCAACATCCGGCTCGTTTTCATCTTCTTCCTCATTTCCTTCATTGAAGTGTTCTTCCTCATTTCCTTCATTTTCTTCCTCCCCAATTTCTTGTTCATTCCCCACATTTACTTCTTCTTCATCTTCTTGTTCCTCAACATTTCCTTTACCAATATTTTCAACCTCATTGTCAATAAAGAAATCATCTCGAGGTTGTTGTGGATTTTGAGCACGTCCCCTAGCAGCTTTGGTGGGGACTCGTGGTAAATGTTGTCGCATTCTCACCATTTGTAGAATGTTGGCATTATCATAGTCATTGTGCCGAATTTCGGTATTCATCTCACTTTCGGGATTGCCCGAAAGGTATAGTAGTCGACAAATCAAATTTTCCAACGTATATTTTTTCTTAGTAAGCCTTCTTGATTCCGACAAACAATATACAAAAATAGCCCCATAATTTACTCTTTCTCCTCGGATATTCTTATAGATAAGAAAGAGTTCAAGATTACTCGGAAGTTTTACTTCTTTACCACAAACACAATAGGAGCAAATAATTGATACAATCCGATAATTTGGCGGCATTGCCGAGAAGCTTACTTCTGGAAAAACTCCTAAAAACGTTTTTACCTCATAGAGTGAGACACCAAAAAGATCATCATCCCAACGAGCACAATCCACATTTTCAACACCATCATTCGGCACATTAAAATGATTACAAATATCGGCCAATGTCCACGAAAAGTGCCTACCATTTACAAATGTATGAAGTTCCAACGGATTATCTTCCGTAGCATCAACAATCCACATATTTGCATAAAAAGGTTTTATAAGCTCGTCATCATAATGCAAACATGGATTATCCCATAATGAAACCCAACCTTGAATTTCAAAATAAGCCCTAATATCCGAATATTCATCATGAAAAGCCAAAAATCAAACCATACGAGTGCAAACAATTTTTTTGTCGTTCAATCCAATATTCTCATAATGCTCCTCCGCAAGTTTATTTAGAAATCGAAATCTATTGGCTCTAGAGGGAGGCTCGTAAAGAAGTGATAACTTACTTGAAACCCAATGAATGTTTGATTTTGAAATCCCGGCTCTCAATTCAACAATCTCCTCTTCCGTAAGCCGGTTTTGGTTATCTCCTTGTGGAATATCATCTTGTTGAGGGTTGGAGGAAGATTCTCCCCTTTGTTTTCTTCTCCTCTTTTGAGGATTTCGTCCGGTGAATTGACGTGGTGCCATGAAAACAATATGAATATGAGTGATATAAGCACAAGGATGAAACAATTTGAGAAGTATTGGGATATTTCGAGAGAATTTTGGGGGAAAATGGAGCTAGGGTTCGAAGGATTTGAAATGAGAAATGAAAGAAGAAAGCCCCTATTTCAAATAAAACCTTTCTGTCCGTTTGTTTTAACTCCGGCCGACCGGTCGGCCGACGGGGGTCACCGATCGGTGTGGTCGACCGATCGACCCCCTGGTCGACCGGTACCTGCTCTGGGTACCAGTTTCTGTGCATTTTCATTTTCCAGAATTTTTCCAAAAATTGATTTTTCACCCCAAAAGTTTTAAAACTTTGCAAAAAGATAATTATGGACTAAATCCAACAAATATGAGTATCGATAAAACACATATACGAGAAAAACGAGATTTAACGAGTAGTGCCCTTTTAAGAAGAATTTACAAAATCATTTAGAGGCACTTAAGGGGTTGAAATGAAATATTTTGAAAGACATGTGCATAAACATGACATGAACGTAATATCGAGTTCTAAGAAAAATACGAGTGAACATACCTTGATGGTTTAAGAATCTTTTGATGAAGAAATAGACGATAGCCAATGAATATGTGATATATAACCTACACAATTCTTTAAACAAATTTTGCACAAGATAAAATAGCACAAGTGTAGGCAAGTAATAAGACATATCACAAAAAAATGCTTATGCTATAAAAATCCATAAGAGTTTAAAAGTAACATGTAACGTCTCATTTTCAAGGGATTTTAAAAACACAAATATTTATTGAGGACCTTAATTTTAAAATTATGAAAACTCATTTGCAATTTAGACACAAATAAAAACATGCATACTAACTAAATAAAATGCATATTTAAATGGGGAGATACAGTTTACCAATTACGCCATTTCCATGGGTTGTGCCGTTCCCGTTGTTGATGATATCTTCCCATTTGAGAATCATCTTGTTGATGATGGCTTCTCCAATTGTTCCATTTCCAAGCATTGTGGGCTTCCCATTTTCGAACGTATCTTTCTCTTGGAAGATCAACTTGTTGATAATGTCTTTGTCATTTCCAAGGATTTTGTTCATCCCATTTTTTATTATTTCCTCTTCTTGGAAAATGACTTTGTTGAAGGTGTTTTCTCCTTTGATCAAATGAAATGGTCATTTGATGTCTTTTTGGCGGTATGAATTTTCTTCGATTATTATTTCACTGGGTACCTAATATAACATTGTTTTGTGGTACCCTCAAGTGCTTGGGTCCTTTGGGATTAGCTTTGAGACTTTTAAGTCTCCAATAATAATTTGAGTTATTTCTAGCCCGACAAGTATTTACGGCGTGTCCCTTCTTACCGCAATAAAAGCAAGTAACATTACTAACATGCATAGGAACTCGATTCTTTTTCATATGTTTGACAATATTAGGCTCATGATCAAGTTCACTATTCAAATTATCACAACCATTATCATCCACAATATTGGGTAATTTATTGGTACTCAAGTTTGATAAATTTTTCATGCAATTCATATCCTCGACAAGAGTACTATTTTATTTTTCAAGGTTTCTAACCTTGTCAAGTGTGGTGGTGTGAGCACATGATAGTGATTCATAGGAAGTAAATAAACTATCCTTTTCATTTTTCAAAACAATGAATTCATTTTTCAAATTTTTGTACTTAACAAGTAAATTATGGAATTCATTTTGAAGATCATCAAAATCATTTTGCAAATCACTATAATCATTTTGAATAACAATATCATAGGAAGTAGAGGGTTTAAGACATACCTCGTTTTCTTCTTCGATGCCCATAAAATATTGTTCTACTACTTCATAGTTGGAAGTTGTAAAAGGTTTGTTCCTTAGATTTGAACTTGTATCCCTTTGAGAAGTAGATGCTTTTGTTTGACTCCTTTCATTTGCAAATACTCCATAGATGGCTTCTAATTTTTGTCATACTTCATGTGCCGATCGAATTCCTACAATATGTTCATATTCCAAATTAGTAAGTGAACAATACAAAATATTGAGAGCTTTACCGTTTAAGGAGATGATTTTCTTCTCTTCATCATTTAGCTCTTTGAGGCCTTTGGAGGTGTGTGATGTGTCTTTCATCGGAATCGGTTCTCCATTTATGACGGAGTTCCAAATGTCGAATCCACAACCTTGTAAATAACATTCCATTCTTTCTTTCCAAAATATAAAATTTTTGGAATCAAATAGTGGTGGCTTGGTGGTGGAGGTGCCGGATAGATGAGCTTCATTCGTAGCCGACGATCGTTCCTCTTCACTCGCAATGTGAAACGAGCTTGCCAAAGAGTTTGGCTTTGATACCACTTGTAAGTCCAAGCGGCTACGATAATCTAGAGGGGGTGAATAGATTATCTCCATCTTTTCGATTATGCCCTCTTTTTAAAACCGAAAGCTCAAAGACAATAATAAAGGTGCGGAATGTAAACAACACACGTCGATTTATAGAGGTTCAACCCACCTAGGGCCTAATCCTCTACCACCCCAGTATATCCGGGATGGATTTCAAAAAGAAAAAGAATTTTATTAATTACCAAAATTAATACAAACTCAACTTACAACACCTTGAAGAGCACCACACTCTTCTTCAACACCACCTTTGAGATTACCACAATCTCTCTTGAAGATTACCACAATCTCCAACGGCACCTTGTGAAGATTACCACAATCTTCAACCTTGAAGAATACCAAATTCTTCAACACCTCAACAAGAAGATTACCACAATCTTCTTACACCTAACACCTAGATCACCCAAATGTGTTCTTACCACAAGAACACTCACAAGGATATCTCGTGTTGAATGATTACCCAAAAATTCAAGATTACAACTCGATAATGAATTATACAATTGAGTGCAAGTGTAATCAAGAATAGCCTAGACCTCAATGATGTGAAAGTGATAAGCTAGGCAAAAATACAACAAGAATAATGACAATGAAGAACAAGTGTTTGTTTGAAGTGTATCTTGTTGTGTTGTATCGCAATTGTTGTGTTGGTTGCTCCAAAACTTCCTCTATTTATAGGAGATGAATGATCAAGCATAGGCTCCTCTTAGGGATTGAAAATCTACAGAAAAGTACAATTAAAATCAAGAATATAGCTGTTAGAAATCAATCCCACATTTTAAGGAAAGTTTGTCTGCTGTCAAACGGTCAGAATTTTGCCATTGTCAAAAGATAGGGCGACCGGTCGCCGCACGAAATAGACGTTTGAAAAATACACAAAGAAAATAACACAGAGCGACCGGTCAGGGGGGACATCGACCGGTCGACCTGAGACCTGACGACCGGTCCCCCTCAATGGTTTTGTCGTCGAGCAATGTTCTGTTTCAATATTTTGCTCCCTGTGCACGGCCGACAGGGGTCGACCGGCCGACATCACCGGCCGACGCTCGCAGTCGACCGGCGACCGCCAATTTCTTCCGCTTCCGTCTCTTTTTTTGTTCCAAAATTCATCTTCAGTACGGGTTTCCCTCTACGGCGACCGGTTGACCTCGAGACAAATGTTGTCCAATTTTTATCGAAAATAAAACTCAATAAATACTCCGAAAATTTAGTAAAAACATTTTAAACCAATCGGGAGTATTTAGAAAACATTTAGGAACCTTGTTTTGAAGTAAAAACTTATAAACATAAAATTGTTAAAAGTGTTGTCCAATTTTATCTGAAATAAAACTTGAAGAAATACTCCGGAAAGGAGTATTTGGACAACAATTAAAAACATTGTTTTGGTGTAAAAATAAAATCATCAAAATTAAGATAAAAACATGTATCAAACACCACCCACCAAGTGTATGTACACCTGGTGTAGCATCTACAAGACTAAATAAAGGACCTCAATCGCAAAAAGTGGGGAAAATGCTGCAAAAAAGTGGAGGGGAACATATATCTAGGTTGATTGTATGTGGGGTAGCATGGTAGCTATTTTGCACTAGGTTTCATCATTGGACGCCATAGTTCTCTTCAATCATATTGCCTCACAGCTCTCTGCTAAGTTAAAAAAATTAATTGGTCTAAATTCCTATTTATTTACTCCCTTCGATTCAAAATATGTGTCTTTTTAGGAAAAAAAACACACATATTAAGGATTATTTTAAATACCAAAAAATATACCATTAATTAATCATAAATGCTACTTTGGAACAAATAAATTTATGCATTAGTGTTAGTTGGAAAACAATAAATTTAAAGGTAATTTGGGAAATAGTTTTCTCACTAGCCTTGAAAATGTGAAAAGACATTCTTTTTGAAGATTTTTTCATGTGCCAAAAAGGACACTTATTGTGAATAGGAGGGAGTATCACAAATACAAAAATATGTAATAGGCCTCGATTTATAGGTGATTAATATAAAAGAACGACAAATATCAATAAAGATGGGAATAAATAAGAGGAATAATTTTAGAGCTAGTACCCTAAGTTTACCTGTTTTTTGCTTTTAATACCTCATGTTCTCAACTCATCAAATATGGTACCCAATGTTTACACTTTTTAATCAGTGTCACTACTGGCCGTTAGTTGACTGTCAACTAACTGACCGAGAAACCGTTATAAGTTATAACAGGTAAACATAGGTAGAAAAAGCTGGTAGTTTCCCCTTTTTTTTTCATATTTTAGCTTTTGTCTTCATTTCTAAAGCATCAAATCCTCAAAAAGGTGTGAATTATTCAAAATAAACATAATATACTTTTAATTTGTAAATTGATATATTAAATTCAAGTAATGCTTTTGATTAATATAATTATGAAATATATCAGATTTAGGGAGAAAAAATCAAAGTTAATTGTTTCAAAAATTAAATTAAAAAAATAATAGCATGAAGGTTCGATGCTCAACGAATAATGAGTGATTTATTGAGAATAATATAAATTATACTTTTAATTCATAATTAATATATTAAATTATATTAAAATATTTACATAATATAATTATGTAATAAATTAAACTTAGGGAGAAATTTAAAATTAATTATTTCAAGAATTAAGTTTAAAAAACAATAGCCAGTAGATGTGAAACCCATCGAAGAATGTATGAACATACAATTTCTTATTTTTTATTTTAGTTTCCAGAATTTTATTTTGGGTTATTCAATTTTCACTCATCATTTTTCATTTTCCATCAATTCTTTATTTTAATCATTGAAATTTCATGAAATTTTTTCCCCAATACCACAAAAAAAAAAAAAACTGGATGCAACATTAAAATTTTATTTCTAAAAAAAATCTGGATGCAACACTAAAATTTTGTTCCTAACTGAAATTGTAACCTTAGTTTTATTACGCAAAGGGCATTTTTATATTAATTACTAAACTTTAACTAAGAACATATATATATATATATATATATATATTCTGGATAAAAGAAAACTAAGAACATATATCTCAACCCCTGTAGTAATTAATTCTGATTTTCTCCCAAAATTTTATATATTTCATAATTATATTAATCAAAAGCATTACTATAATTTAATATATTAATTAAAAATTAAAAGTATAATTTTTATTATTCTCAATAATTCACACCTTCTTGAAGATTTGAGGATTTAGAAATGAAGACAAAAGTGAAAATTAGGGGGAAAAAAAGAAATTACCAGCTTTTTTTTACCTATATTTACCTTAGTTATATAATCAAGCTTTGGTCATTGTTGACGGTCAACTAACGGTCGAAGTACAATGATGAGATGAAAAAGTGTAACGTCGGGTTTTACCACATTTGATGATTTGGGAAGATAAGGTACTAAAAGCAAGAAGTATATAAACTTAAATTGAATCCACCATTTTATAAACTAAAATTATCTCTAAGTAAGACGACAATATGGTGGGATTCACCTGCAAAATGGATTAGAGAAGGGGGGGGTTAAATTGGTAATTAACTAGGCTTGAGTACAGAAAAGTACAATGATGAGATATGAAAAGGTAATTAATTAATTGACTTAATCCTTATTTTAAAACTAAATATGCTTAATGTGGATGTACAGTGGAAGGAAATAAAAAAAAATGTTAATTAAATAAATTGAATCCATATTTTATAAACTAAATAATCTTATTGTAGATTTGTTAGCTAGCCTAAGTTTTAAGCAACCCTATGCAGTTTACACCATAGTAACAAAATTCTCCGAATTTTTGAAAAATATTCAATAAAAATATTTTCATTGCAAGTATTTTTTTAAAAATTCAAAGTGACTTATGTTGTATTAATAATGATCCGAATTTTTCCATGTTATTGTTTTTGTTTCTAAATACAATTTAGATATGTTGAGAATGAATATATATAGAAAAAAATGTAGACATCAATTATAAATATCGAACATATTTCACAAAACATTTTTTGAAACATTACCATCTAAAATTAAAAGATTAAAGTATATCGTTAGTGCAACTGCAAGAGCCAAACCAAACTATATATTATTGGTTTTATTGTAAAGTTACTATGTTACTATGGTTTGCACAGTTCAATTTGTATATTACATATATGAGACGATATCTCGATTTTTTTGTTTCAAATGAAGCTTGTATCTTTTACATAATTTTTTACTTATTGTCTCAAAACATTTTTAGTTAGTTAATGATAAAAGATGACTATTGTTAATATTGACTCCCAGAATAATTTAAAATAACACGAATAAAAAAAATATCATTTTTCAAATGAGTTTGATGTTTTAGAATTTTTTACTTATTGTCTCACATTTTTAGTTATTAAAACTGACTATTGAAATTGCTCCAAATAATTTAAAATAACACGAATAAAAAAAAAAAACATTGGAGTTTGATGTTTTAGAATTTTAATAAGCCAAGCAAGTCAAATAATCCTTCACGGGATTTGATCCGACCTACAACATAAACAAACCGTTAGGAAGGCTCTGGATTTGTCCCAAGAAAGGCCCTTCGATGCATAAATCAACAAATGGATTTAGAGATAAGTAGATACCCAAAGGACTAGAGTGTAGAGAGAAAGTGCATACCTTATAAATGTTAGGAAAAATAGGATAGTGTATACCGAATAGCTGTAGAAACAATCGAGCAGAGTAACAGAAAGTCGAGGCAAGAGTTGGACTCTTTGTCTTTAAGACGAAATTGCCCCCCACACGGTGTTAACGAAAACTGGCAATCGCCTTCCAAGATACAACGACTTACGTCTTGTGATAGCAACACTACAAATCACAAGACACTTCGAAGTTTTTAGTATTTTGAACTCTCAAGACTTTAATGCAGAATGCTATATGAAATTCGAAATTCTGATGTATTGAAATGATTCTGGGGGCTGGTTTATATAGAGCTCCTGGTGTCTGTTCAGACTGGGTGCAACCCCTGGTCCGGATCAGTCGTGACCGTCAGATCGCGCCTTGTGGCTAACGCTTGCGATCCGATGGTCTCGATCCCATCTGGTCAAGAACACACCTATCGGATACATCCCTTCACACTCAAACAGGTGGTGTCGATCACGGTACCCCGTCAGTGAACAGACGCATCCAATCAGCGCCATGTGTCGCCACTCGGACGATTCTGCCAAGTCACTGCCACATGAGCTTCCCTGCCACGTCACCGAGCCACTGGACTGAACCCTGGTTCGATTTTCCAAAACTTTAAGGCTTCTCGCGACGATGCGTACGTGCGAAGTGCAAAGTGCGCCTCTAAAATGCCCAATGCGACTATGTGCGACGTGCGCGGGCCCGGCACCGGCTCCGCACCGTCCTCGGTGCCTTTTGAGCTAGCCAAGGGCTAGTCAAAATTGACTTGGTCCACTAGGGTGCACCATAAGGAGTTTCACTTGATTACTCATTATTAGTGGTGAAGCTCTTTATTAACTAGTCAAACATTTACTATGTTTCATATATGGGATATGGCTTTCCATATTCCCACCCTTTTATATTCCATATATAAAAACATTTTAAGTGGCCAACATTATGCATTTATTTCTCATTCACCCGATATTGGTTTTGAGAAATTCAAAATGCTAAACTCATCTACCCGCGGTGTAGATGACGTTTATCTCATTTATTTCATACATTGAATAAATGAACCCACTTAAATAATTGGTCAAAATTGGGTCAAAACCCAATTTATCAAACCAATTCCAACAATCCACCACATGAATGAAAATAAATGCATATGAGAATGCAGACACTAAGAGAGTTCAAACGGAAAGTTATTGCATCAGGAGAGGTAGCTTGTGGCTTTGAACCTTCCTTAGTGGAATACTATCAGATTTACTAGCCGCATGTGACGTGATGTCTTGAATCGTTTCACCGCTTTATGTAAACCAAAACAACAGCATCCACAAAATATCTTTCCTAACACCATTTGGTTATCACGGTTGTGTCCATTTGACAGCATAGTTCTGTCAAATTTTTCGTGCCATTGTTTCGGAGCTTGCTTAAGGCTATACAATGACTTAACGAGTTTGCACACCTTCTTCTCCTGTCCAGGAGCAACAAACCCTTCGGGTTGTTCCATGTAGATTTCCTCTTCTAATTCACCATTTAGAAAAGTTGTTTTCACATCCATTTGGTGTATCTCAAGGTTATGCAATGCTGCAATAGCAATGAGATCTCTAATAGATGTGATTATTATCACAGGTGAATACGTATCAAAGAAATCAATACATTCTCTTTGTTTAAATCCCTTAGCTACTAACCTGGCCTTTTACTTATCAATAGTTCCATCAGCTTTATATTTCCTTTTAAGGATCCACTTGCATCCTAAAGGCTTATTTCCTGGTGGGAGATCTACCAATTCCCAAGTATGATTTTGCATAACGGAATCTATCTCACTGTTAATAGCTTCTTTCTAGAATGGAGTTTCTGGACTGGACAATGCTTCACCAATTGTCCTTGGTTCATTTTCTAACACATAAGTTATAAAATCTGGACCAAAAGACTTAGTTGTTTTGGCCCTTTTACTGCGTCTTGGTTCTTCATCACTTTGATGATCACCATCGGCAGTATCATGTGTTCTTTTTCTAGAACTAGCTTCTTTCCTTTCTTGACAAGGAAACACGTCTTCGAAAAATACAGCATTCCTTGACTCAATTATTGTACCTTCTTGTACATCTGGAATTGCTAATTTGTGCACTAAAAATTGATATGCACTACTGTTATTTGCATATCCAATGAAAATAAAATCGATTGTTTTAGACCTATCTTTACTTGTTTTGGCTTAGGTATTTCTACTTTAGCCAAGCACCCCCACACTTTCAGGTATTTGTAGGAAGGTTTTCGACCTTTCCATAACTCATGCGGAGTTTTATCTTTATTTTTATGTGGTATTTTGTTAAGAATGTGGTTAGCCGAGAGAATTGCTTCCCCCCACAAATTTTGAGGTAAACCAGAATTTATCAACAAAGCATTCATCGTCTCTTTTAGAGTTTGGTTTTTGCGTTCAGCAATACCATTTGATTGTGGTGAATAAGGAGCTGTCGTTTGATGAATAATACCAGAATCTGAGCAAAATTCATCAAAAAGAGCTCCATATTCTCCACCTCTATCACTTCGAATTATCTTAATTCGTTTGCCAAGTTGATTTTCAACCTCATTCTTATAGCTTTTAAAAGCTTCTAAGGCCTCATCTTTACTTCTTAAAAGATATACATAACAGTATCTTGTGCAATCATCGATAAAAGTAATAAAATACTTTTTTCCACCTCTAGTTTGCACAAATTTTAAATCACATATATCGCTGTGAATTAACTCTAGAGGTTTTGTTTCTCTTTCCACCTAGTGGAATGGTGTTTTGGCCATTTTTGCCTCAACACAGATTTCACACTTGTGATGTGAATCTATTTTAAAGTTAGGTAGTAATTCCAAGCTTACTAACCTTTTTAAAGTGTTAAAATTCACATGTCCTAATCTAACAACACTCAAGCAAATAAGAAGAAGCATTAATTTTATTGCTTTCAAAGTTTCGGAGTACATTTATTACATTCATCTTGAACAGTCCATTATCTAAGTACCCCTTCCCTATGAACTCGTCCATTTTTCATAAGTACAAACTTTTGAGCCTCAAATACTAATCTAAACCCCGCCTTAACCAACAATGATCCTGACACTAAATTTTTCCGAATGTCTGGAACATGAAGGTCATCAACGAGGGTCAGCTCCTTGCCCGAGGTCATCTTCAGCACCACCTTGCCGAGACCGACAATTTCAGACGTTGCATGATTCCCCATGTATAACTTCCTTCCGTTGATAGGAGTATACGTTGAGAACATGTCTTTGTCGGAGCATATGTGGCGTGTAAGACCCGTGTCCACCCACCATTCTCTCGGGTTCTCCACCATGTAGCACTTGTTGCCTTCATACACAACAAATGAGAGATCAAGCTCGGACATATCAATTGGTGCGATTTGTCCTCGGTCACATGCACTGGATCCGATTGGCCTTTTTAGGAAGACGACAATCTTTAGTTTTGTGATTCGGCTTTCCACGATTGAAGCGCCCTTCCCTTTGAACTTTTTAGCCTTCCCCTGCTTCGATTATTCCCTGGATGCTTTCTCTTCTTGCTAGCATTGGGCTCCACCAAGTTTGCCTTTGCCTCCATAGAAACTTGCCGACTTAATCTCGGACTTGCGATTGTCTTCTTCAATTCGCAATCTAACAATTAAGTCTTCAAGCCCCATCTCCTTCCGATTATGCTTCAGGTAATTTTTAAAATCCTTCCATAGGGACGGTAGCTTCTCGATAATAGCATCTACTTGAAAGGATTCACTCACAACCATCCCTTCGCAATTATATCGCGAAATGAGTTGGATTTCTTGAACCTGGCTGATCACCGCCTTGGTGTCAACCATCTTGAACTCGAGAAATTTGCCGACAACAAATTTCTTTGTGCCAAGATCTTCCGTCTTATACTTTTTCTCTAAAGAACTCCACAACTCTTTAGCGCTTTTTTCAACAATACACATTATACAATGTGTTGTCGATCCGTTGAGAATGTAGTTCCGGACAGAAGTCGCTTTGACTCCAAGCATCGAACGTCATTCTCTTCTCCTTATCGCCTCCTCTTCCCCCACAAATAAGTTGGGGCATCCTCCGTAAGAAAACGAGCAATGTTCGTGAGTCGTAAGATAGAACAATATTTCTTGCCATCTTTTGAAGTCTCAACCCCCAAACTTCTCGGGTTTCTCTCCGGTCTTTGTCTTTGGTGCTTCAATCAAGATGTCGAAGCCATTTGATATACACGAAGATTTCGTCTTAAATTGTTAGGAAAAATCGGATGGTGTATACCGAATGGCTGTAGAAACAATCGAGCAGAGTAACAGAAAGTCGAGGCAAGAGTTGGACTATTTGTCTTTAAGACGAAATTGCCCCCCCGCTCACGGTATTAATGAAAACTGGCAATCGTCTCCCAAGATACAACGACTTACGTCTTGTGATAGCAACACTACAAATCACAAGACACTTCGAACTTTTTAGTGTTTTGAACTCTCAAGATTTTAATGCAGAATGCTATATGAATTTCGAAATTCTGATGTATTGAAATGATTCTAGGGGCTGGTGGTTTACATAGAGCTCCTGGTGTCTCTTCAGACTGGGTGCAACCCCTGGTCCGGATCAGTCGTGACCGTCAGATCGTGCCATGTGGTTAATAGCGATTGCGATATGATGGTCTCCGATCCCATCCGGGCCGGGCGAAGGAACACCTATTAGCATACACTCCTTCACACGGATACAGGTGTCAATCCACATTTCGTCGGAAAGCAGACGCATCCATCGGCCACATGTCGCCACTCGGACGATTCTGCCAAGTCACTGCCACCTGAGCTGCCTGCCACGTCACCGAGCCACTAGACTGAACCCTGGTTCGATTTTCCAAAACTTTAAGGCTCCTCAAAGCGTGCAAAGTGCAAAGTGTGCCTCTAAAGCGCCCAATGCGACTATGTGCGACGTGCGCGGGCCTGGCTCTGGCTCCGGCTCTCGGTGCCTTTTGAGCTAGTCAAAGGCTAGTCAAAATTGACTTGGTCCACTAGGGTGCACCATAAGGAGTTTCACCTGATTACTCCTTATTAGTGGTGAAGCTTTTTATTAACTAGTCAAACATTTACTATGTTTGCTATGTGGGATATGGTTTTCCATATTCTCACCCTTTTATATTTCATAAATAAAAGCATTTTAAGTGGCCAACTTTATGCATTCATTTCTCATTTACCCGATATTGGTTTTGAGAAATTCAAAATGCTAAACTCATCTACCCGCGGTGTAGATGACGTTTATCTCATTTATTTCATACATCGAATAAATGAACCCACTTAAATAATTGGTCAAAATCGGGTCAAAATCCAATTTATCAAACCAATTCCAACAATAAATGAGCGGAGATAGACTATTTATAGCCGGAACTAGTGGGCCTTCTGTAATGAACCTGGTAGGCTGAAAATTCAAGACATTATATGAAGTAATATGATTTTGGGCCCAATCGATAACTAAGCTTAAATCGAATGAATAAATAATTAAAAGATGTTAAAAATCAAAATCAACCAAATCGTACAACCCCCAGCTTATGAGCTATGAAGGGGAGCGGAGCAGTGATATTCCTTTGGGGATTAGTTTTTGTAAGCATATTAGAATGTCATTTACCATTTTGTATTCCTCACGGAGGAGAGTTGAATATTCCTCTCCTCACTTAGATTCTCAATTTTTCAAAGGGATAATTAAAAAAGACTCTCTAAGGTTCGGACTAATTACAGAAAAATCCAGAGATATTTCAAAATTACGAAAAGTCTCATCAAGTTTGATTGTCTTAATTTTAAGGGGGTAACTGTAATATTTTTAGAAATATCACGGGGTTTTTGAAATGCTCCTTGTTTATGAATGGGGAAATGTAAAATGGAATCAAACCTCAAGAGGTTTTTTGTAATTTTGAAATATCTCTGAATTTTTATGTAATTAGGCAGTTAGCCCTAAACCTCAGGGGTGTATTTATAATTATCCCTTTTTTAAATAATTGGTGGGTTAACCCGCACGTCTCGACCCACTTTAACCCACAATCCAAACAGACCAACCCATTTTGACTCACTTTCCAAATGGGTTGCTAAAATTACAATTCAACTCACACTTCTTGCATGTTGGGTTGGATTAGCCAGAGTCCAGAAGAGACTAACCTATTTTGACGGATCTATTTATACACATATACCAAACAAATAAGGATTACATATTAATTCTTTGATGTATAAGTTTCGATATAGATCATCCAATGTAACATAGTTAATAAATTATTAATTAATGGCAAAAACTTGTGTGAGACGGTCTCACGGATTTAGATCCGTGATACGGAGCCCTTACACAAAGTTTTAAAGATTTTTTTTTTCAGATTTTATTTTTCTTAAGGTTTATATTTGTTTTTTTAGGGTTTATTTTGTTTCTTGGGTTTATTTTTAATTGATTTGGGTTTTTAGGATTTTTAGTTTTTTTTAGGGTTTATTTTTTATTTTTTGGGTTTATTTTTGTTTTTAGGGTTTATTTTTGTTTCTTCATGGTTCATTATTATTTTTAAATTTATTTTCATGGTTCATGTTCTCAAGACGGAGTCCTTAGGAGGTCCGTCTCACGGATTTAGATCCGTGAGACCGTCTCACAAGAGACTTGCTCTTAATTAATATATCGATAAAATATTATGATTAACCATTTCACAACCAAACAAACATGAAATTTTTAGTTAGTAGATTTAAGAATATAGAGAATATCATAAATTGTAAATTCAAAACAACTTTATTCTTCAAATAGTAGTAGTAAAGGGACAAACTACAACTACAAAATAAGGAAAATGTAGCCACGAAGTGAGAATAAAATTTTACATAAACATCGTACAAAGACCACATTCAAACACAGAATTTTGAGCAAAAGTAAGCCGACGTAGCTTTTATCGCACAGTAAACATTTATTTGTGGACCTTCCAAATGTTATTATTGTAAATCAGAATAGGCTCTGGGCCAAAAAAAAATGCCCTTTTTAAATTAAAATGGAGTTGGAAGAAAGACGAGGAAACATAAAAACAAGGAATAATTACAAAAATAACCTTAAAGTTTAGTCTAAGTACAAAAAAAAAAAAAAAAACTCAACTATCTTTCAAAATTATAAATACCCCTTAATTTTTGTTTCTATTTTATAAAGGGATAATTACAAAAAAGCCCCTGAGGTTCGGGCTAATTACAAAAAAAAACCAATGATTCTTTAAATTACAAAATCCCATTGAGGTTTGATTTCGTCTTACATTTTCCCCTTTAGTAGAAGTGAAAAACATTTCAAAACCCCCCTTAACATCTATAAAAACATTACATTTAACCCCTTAAATTTAAGACAAAATCAAACTTGAGGGATGCTTTTGTAATTTTGAAACATTTCTGGCTTTTTTTGCAATTAGCCCAAACCTCAGGGGTGTTTTTGTAATCATCCCTTTTATAAATTACACCCCCTAGTCCCTAGAGCAAATACAAACCTCAAAGAGGTGTTTGTAACACCTTAAGCGGATTTTTTTATTTTGTTTTATGAAAAATACAAATAGATATTTTTGTGATTAAGCTAAGCCTCATTGGTAGTTTTTGTAATTATCCCTGAAAATAAACGATAAAAACATCAACAGGAACGCAACAAAAATAGTGAAACTTGTCGAGCAACAACGCAGACAGCCTTCTTGTAGCCCTTCTATCCAGACTGCCTTGTGGCCTGGGAGCGTTTTCATTGCTACATATAATAATTCAGAACTGAAGCGCACTTATATTATCTCAGGTAGAAAAACATTAAATGTTTACATAAACAAATAAGTTTAGTTTTTCGCTACAACATATTCATTCCTCTATGAGATTCATAATCCAAAAAGTCTCCAGCAAGTGGACCAAACGGCGCATTATACCCATACATATCAAACATCCTCTCGTCCGAAGGCAAATGCCCACTTTCTCGTCCCTTAAATGTCTCCCATGGAGCTGGAGATGGAATGTTAGAGCCAGAAGCTTCTTGATTCAGATTAGGGGCATTATGGTTTTGTGGTGAATTTCCAGGCCTTTTATTGCTGGAGTTTACCGTTGTCAATGAGATAGACGCTGATTGCTGCTGTTGAAGTTGCTGCTGGTTCTTCATTGGCGACTTGGGCCGAAGAGACTCTATATCAGGGGTTGTTAAGACAAGATGTGGTGCCTCAGGCGGAGGGTTTCTCCCTCCCCCTCCTAGCCAAATTTTCCCATCTTTATCTGCAAAATTCCTGATATACCCCTGTAAAATCCACATTACTAGTCAGGACTAAAACAACGAAAGCCAATCAAATGGAGGGAGCAAAATATGCAAGAGTTGAGAATGTTGGATCGTTTTTCTTTGATTTTCACCACTTCCCCTGTTTACGTCATTGCATGCCACTCAAAATAGGGGTAAATTACATAAACTACCCCTGAGGTTTACTCAAGGGTATTTTTGTAATTAACCCCTCGAAATATGCTACTTAAAGTGGTTCACCAATTACCAGACCTATCCCTTCCACGGACTACCTTTCAACTATCTTTGGATGAAAAAGGTTTGAATTGAGGAAATGATCCAATAAACAAAAGATATAAAATCACGTTTAGTATGAGTCACATTCCAAAGTGTCCAAGATTTTAACTCACTACTGATCCAGCTAACCAGATAAAATGTGTAAAAATCACCTAACAATATATTGTTAGAAAATTTACAGGTGACTGCTCCGAAGGCAACCATAGTCACTATAAGACTCATAGTCCCAACCACTGTTCAACCATCCTAAAAGTACACCTTTCTAAGCATCACAGATTGAAGATGATAAAAAATTGCCAAGCAAGAGTGCACTCATGCATGCATAGCAAATCAAGTTCCTCCTACTGTAACTGCATCGGTTCAAAGTGGCAATTTTTTTAACAAAAGCTATAGCAAAAAATAATTGGCTGATATAAGCAGACACTTGTATTGTGTAGGAGATACACACATGTATATGCCGTTGTGTTGTAAATGCAATAATTATCTACATGAATAGAAACACAGCTATAAATGTGTGCATACATTCTGGGCAAGGCATAACAAGTAAATGAGAGAGAGAGGATACAAATTGTCTGAACCGCTTATTAAAATTCTGTGATAAATAAAGTGAAGTATCACACTGAAAATTGTGGAAAATATATTAGATCTTGCAGGTGAAGAAGATCAAAAGAAAAATTAGAACGAAATGGAACATGTGGAAGGGGACTGGAATACAATACTTCTCTTACTTTTGACTTCTAACTTTCCATTTCCAGGAGCCCCAGGAAATGTGCTAATACAACCAAAAAATAGGGCAAGCATACCTCAGAATTGAAATTTGATGAGGACAATCCGTTACCGACTGTCAACCAGCCAGAACGTATATTATGGTCTTCACCAAAAGCTCAAGCCTTCTTCGACCAAGAGCAAAATGCTCAACTATGCGGTACATGTCCTCAGGCTTTGCAGTTGAACCTAGAATTCCATTGTCAGAAAGTTTATAGTACAGTAAGGACACCGACAGTAATGCTGTTTAAAACAAGATATATAAATTTCAAGAAATTAAAATGATAAATAGGTATGGCAAGCAATATTACAGAATTAGCAATTTACTTTATAAAATAAGTTGCAGCGTAATGTACTTGTAAGTCCTTCTCTGTCTTTATTTCCTACTTTATGATAAGAAAATGATTTTTGCACTTCAAGATCGAATCTAATATCATGTCCTCATGGTGAATCATAATAAGAGGAACTAAACCAAGACATATGTTGAAACACAAAATCAAACTGTCAACTCAAAATGGTACGCGACTAGTCTGAAAGCTTCTCAGATTCTCTCTCAAGAAGTAAACAGGTATAACAGTTCAAGGGCTTAAAAGTTCAAGTTTCTCTGGCATAAAAGGATAAATTCAAGTTAATTATTTAATAAATAACTGAAAATAAAAATTAAAGAGGAAAAAATAAGCAGGAGAAAATTAAGACTTAATGCTGCCAGAGAGGAACTTATTGAAATTTTCCACAGTTCTTTAGAAAAAATGGTAATAGGTATGGAATGTTATATATGTTCATTCATATTATGTATACTAGCATGAGGACCAAACTAGTAAGAGCCTAAGAGGAAGGAAACAGATTCTAGTATGGTATCATACACCTCATCACAACTAAAGAGTAAACAAATATACTTCATGCAAAAATGGTGATAACCTTTTAATCATTAAAATGTCAGTAAGCCATAGTTTGATACTTAAAAAATTAAACAAGGGAGAACAGTGGTTAAATATAAAAGAGAACATGCAGAGCAATTACATAATAAGACAGTTTACAACAGTTGCATATGTGTATCAAGAAAAAGGAAAGATAGAAGAGAGGATGAGTTTGAGAAGTGAGATAAAATTGACAAGTAACTACAGAAGAAAAAGTTCATCTGAGGCCAACATCACCCTTACCGTAAGGAGGCTCCTCCGCAATTATTACATCAGTATCAATGTTGGCATGGATTATATGACCATCTGTACTGCGACGAACAGTCCCTTTTATGCCCATCAGACAGTGTTCCTTCAGAGCAATAACAAGACAGCTATTCAGGAGACAAACAGGCAAAGACAGTATTCCTTTACATACACCTAATAAGTATAACAACAAATAGAGAAGCAAGGACTCAAAATGCAAACAACACCTCGGACAGGCAAAAATTAAAAGGCAAAATCCATTATATTCTAGAAGTTTATGACATCAATTTTTAAATAATAAGCTAGTGAGAAACTGGTTTCTTATTACACCTATAATATCTCTAACATCCAACAACTACTAATCTCTGGCAAACAAAGACAGATATAAATATTAATCAAAGATTTTGAAATGGTTTCAACCCTTGTTGTCAAAACCAAAATTCATGCAATCACATGCTCTGGGGTCAGATTCTGTATTCATGTTGTTTAAAGTAGTGGTGTATATCCGACCTAATTTTGAATTCTTCAATTCCTCGAATCGAATTAATCAAATGAACATTTTAAAACCCCAATTTGAAATTCGAACCTAATACGATTAAACTGGAATTGAATCCAATCGAATAGATTTTGATTTTTAAATCAAATCCGAGTCAATTCAAAAATTCAAATTTGTCAATAAATCAGTTTAGGTTCGGATTTGGAACCCATGTTCTCCGGATCCAAAATCCTTATTTTCAAATAAAATTCCAAACTTTTTTTTTCTTTTTTCTAACAAAAGAGTCCTGTAATTATGCATAAACGTAAGCAAGTCAATCAGATTACAAGAGCATACTGTTACTTTAAGGACATTACAAAAACTAAAACCTAAATAACAGTCCTTGAAAATTTGAAATAAGACTGAAATGTAAACAAGCCAGCTATTACAGATACAGTTGATGTTTCTCCAGTACCTAATAAATTAATAATAATAATAAAAATGATTTAGTTAAATTAGTAAATCAACATTACGGACATTACCGGTGTTTGTATCTCATCATATAGTGTTTTCATTATATGTATAAAATATAGTGTATATTTTACTAGTATATGTATGTAGTGTACTCATTATATATCATGTAGTATATATTTTATAGTAAAGTTACTTTCATGTAAGTCTCTCTCTATATATTATATCTGTATATATATATATATATATATTATATAACATGTAGTCAGTACTTTATAGTAAGGTTACTTTCATATAAGTTTTTTCATATGTATATATATAGTGTACTCATATTATTGGTCCATGTTATTTGAATATGATCTAAAGATAAATATATGTTTTATAATGTATGTTGCATACTATCAAATATCATTGTATCAAACAAAATTAAAAGCAAAAGGAAGTTGGATTTATTATATAGATTGTGAATGCATACGTAAATTTGTATTTATATTCAAAATCAGTATGCGAATTCAAATCGATATTCAAATTGAATTTACTCGGATAAAGGTTTTCTAGTATTCGGAAAAATCCTCCAATTCCTTATTCGATTGAGTCGATTTGAAATTCAAAATCCTAATACAAAATTAAAATTTGAATTCAAATTGAATCCATTCAAAAAAATGAACACCCTTAGTTTAATGTATAATAATTTTTTTTTAACTTCAACAACATTGATGCGCACAAGTCTGTATATTCATTATTATAGCAATTGTCGCTACCAATAAGGAGCAAAACCACCAATCAAATAAATGTTACTACTTAAGGATACTTTTTTCCACTAGGTACTGGAGATGTTACCACCAAGAGAGAGAGAGAGAGAGAGAGAGAGAGAGAGAGCAAACTTTTACCACAAGTTTTAATTAATAAATCTTTATTATTGGGATTGTCTTAATTGCTTAACCATTTATCAAAAAGTTTATCCCTATCCCTTACTTGAGGATATCGTTTTTCCATCATACATACTGAAGATGTTACAGAAAGGGGAAAGGGGGGGAAGAGGTAAAACTTTTTACACAAGTTTGGATCTAATAATTCTTTATTATTGGGGTTGTCTAATTGCCACATCATTTTTAGTGGCAGATCTCCTCAAACTTGATGTCGTATTCTATTTCAGGTCAGGATGGATTATATTTTGCCATCAAACATTTTATGCTCAACTATCTTTATTGAACATTTTCTTCATGCACTAAAAGATTATTCACCAGAGTATCTGGATAGTATCTCATATACTTGTGTTTTACATCTTGAGTATCAGTATCATGCGTTATAATAGAGTAAGCTGTGACTATTACCTTGGAGCGCTGAAATAGAGTATGGGAATCGTGACGTAATCCAGGAGTTGCAGTTGTTTTATTTGTCTTCACCCAGCATATATCTTCACATCTACGAAATCCCCACTATATATAACAAAAACAGAACATGATAGAGGTACAGATATTTTAAACAACTGGGAAATGATTACAAGAAAAGGGAATTGGAAGACAAAATATGAGAAGCTTAGAATTTAGAACTAAATATGCACTTCAATTAAGGGTCCCATTCTTTACCTTCTTTAGACATTGCCGACCTTGCTCTAGCCCGACACCATCACCAACCCAAAGGAAGATGAAAGATGGAGTGTCAGCGATTGCCTACAAATTATTAGAAAAAATAAAGGACGAGTAGAGCTCAAAAGCTATTCAAATTACTAAAAAGGAAAAACAAGTGCGAGGTTGAAAAAAATTTGACACATATAAGCTTAGACGAGATGCAGCTAATCTAGTCTGTAGCCATTAATTCCAAGTGAAGACTTTACATGCATTACTATTCCAAATTAACCAGGTAATGATCAAAGGAAAACAAACCTCAATCTTTAAATTCATTATTTCTTCAAATGTCCAGTAATCCATATGGTCAGTGACACCAGGAGCTCGATGAACATATTCTTCCCATGGTGGGTCTACAAGAATGACATCAAACTTGGTCCCAAAGAACTCTGGCGAAAGCACCTGCTCTCGCAGGTCACACTTGTAGTACATAGGAGGAGAAGCAGATTTGGCAACAATTTCATCCTTTTTCTGTATAAGCTCCCGAAGCTTTGGATAATCCTCCACAACACTAGTGAGCTCCAGCTCCCTAATGAAATTCTGTGGTCGCATACCAGTGTCAACAAAATTCTGTGAGTAATCATTCTGCTCCCCTCTTGATGGAGCTTTGCCAGGGGGAGCGTTACTTCTAGGAGGAAGCCATCCTCCAGAGGCTTTCTCTTGTGGCTGACCACGAACCACCGGAGCTACATTAAAATTTGGAGTAGACATACTGGGAGGCATTCCTCTTCCAGGCCCCGATGGATTGAAAATCATAGCACCACTTGGTGCATTTCCTAGATTAGGAGAGAATCTAGGTCCCAATGGTCCAGAGGGGACAGGTGGAAGCCCAGGCGGGACACCAAGCATATTCATCTCAACACCTCGAGCTCCTGACCATACAATGGGAGGTTGAAACGGCGGAATGAAGACTCCAGGAGAAATAGGACCTGGAGCAGGGGACATGTTAGGAGGTAAAGATTGCAATGGACCAGGAGGAGGCAATCCAAGTGGCCCAAAAGTTGATCCTACCAAAGGCATTGGGATGCCAGCCTGTTGACTGTCTCTTCCAGAAGGTCTACCCCTTCCTAATCTCCCCATTCTATTTCCCCTGGCACCTTGAGAAGCAGGTCTACTAAAGGGACCAGGCTCCTGGTTTCCATGTGGAGGTAGAGAGCCACCACTGGAACTTTGGCCACCTGTACCACGACTGGACACAATACCTTTTTGGCCTCTAGACTTCTCTGCCTGAAAGTCATTGTCATCTCTCCATAAATGCTGATCACCATCCATGAATCTATCTTTTGTATCTTCACCAGATTGTGCAGATCCTTGGGTGTTTCGTGATCTCTCCTCTCTTGAATAAGCAAAATCCTCCGAATCAGGAGCTAGCTTCGTGTCAGATTGCTGAATGGCCTCACCATTTCTCGCAACGATGGTTCTAGAATCATCTCTTCCATAATCAAATGATTTGGTTTGGATTTCAATCACATCATAGTTCTCATTTGATATTCCATACTTCGATGATGTTTTTACAGCTTCAGTCCTGCTTCCATCTTTTCTACCACCAGAACGACCATCAAGCCTGTCACGACCACGCCTGGGCAATTCCCAATCCCTCATGCTATCATAGGTTGTTTCACTATCTCTTGTTTCCTTTTCTTGCTTTCTTTTCCAAGAATCTTTGACATTCTCCCTGTCCCTGTCCCTGTTTCTGTCACCCCAATTATCATCTCTTCCTTTGGATCTATCATCCCAGGAGCCATCTCTTCCAGGTTCCTTCCTCCTAAAATTAGTGCTTCTTTCATAATCCATGTCGAAATTATCTGATTCAAATTGACGCCTTCCAATCTTCTCAGGCATCCTGGACGTATTGTTTTCTACATCTCTCCTACTTTTGTCTCTCTCCCATGTATTAACATCTTCATCAGCATTTAAAGACCCTGCATAGCCATCAACAATCTCTCGAGAGGGATTTCTTGGTTGTCTATGCTCCTCAAATCTCTCTTTGCTTGATATATCTTCACGTGTTAAACTTCCCTTATTGTCTTCCTCAACAAATTCAGACCGTCCCCTATTGCTCCTTTCTAAAGCAACTCGTCTCTCTTCTCTGTCCGCAGACTTTATATCTTTGTCACTCATTGGTTCAAAACCTCTGCTTTTGATATCATTTGAATCAAATTCTAAAACGTCACTTTTTTCTCGTTCACCTGCACTATCAAGTTTAGGATCCAAAGACTTGCCACTTCTCACATCAGATTTTTCTCCATGTTCAACAATTGTACTGAAGTTGTCAGGCTCATCCCATCTCCTCCGATTGTTTCTTCCAGGTTCAGCATAGCCATATCCCTTATCTCTGCCACCATCCCTTCTAGCCAAATCTCTTGAATCTCTATCTGGTACATTTTCCACATCGTTGTCATGTTCTCGAGTACTTTGAAGTTGATTTCTTTCTCTCGCTTTCTTCAGCTCGACTATATCCTCTACTCCCAGGTTTATCCCCGCTGTCAAGCTTATTTTCTGCTTCTCCATCTTGATACCAAGTGCTCAATACATCCAATGTATTCTCTTCCGACTTTTTCTTCAACTGCTTAGAGCGCGACTCTTTTCTAGTTTCATAGTCATCCTGATCACTATCAGCTCTGCTTGAGCCACCCACTCTCTTTCTACTTTCGTGTCTGTCTGACATACTTCTTTTTTTCCCACTACCATCCAATCCATCAACATCTTCACCACTTCCCGGTTTCCTAGACTTGCTTGAGCGTTGTTTCCTCTTATCAGTTACCCAATCATCATCATCCCTCACAGTATCAATGTTTACCTCTATATCCTCCTCATTTTCCTCTTTCATAGAACTCCTAACACGTTCAGGAGAGCCCATAGCAAAGAAGACCCTTACAAACTGATCTCTTAACTTTATTACCAAACAATTACACCCAATCGCAAGTAATCAATGCACAAGCAGCATCCTAGAAAAAAAAATCATGTTAGGAAAAAATATCATTGTCAATTAACCCAAGGTAGTCAAAGCGGTAAGGCGCACTCGAGGCGACAAGGTCCTATATCGCCCGAGGCGCGAGGAACCACAAAAGCGCTCGCCTGACTCGAGCAAGGCGCAAAATTTTGGAAATATTATCTATAACACTATTATATTCTCAAATGATCGGAAACATAATCATTCAATATAAAATTAAACCATATGCACCAACAATGACAAACAAACAACTCATTAGCCAAACAACAAAAGCATCCAAGAGTTTTCTAGCTGCACTCGCACTTCTACTCTCCATATTACAATATTACACAGTCTGCACAATAAATAAATAAAAAAGGATGGTTTGCTACTTTGCTATTAGCCAGAAAGAAGAGGAAAAAGGTCGAGTCTTCTATTAAAAAAGGAGCATAAATCCCGCCCCCAAAAAAAAGGAAAAAGGAGCAGAAATCGCCAGGAAAAAAAAAAGGAAGAAAAAGAAGAGGAAGAAAGAAGACAGAAGAAAAGAAAGACAACAAGATCGAATAAAACTTACCTTCATTTTTCACAGCAAATGGAAGAAAAAATTATCACCTGATTCTCCCGAGAAATATAGTTGTGACTTGTGTGTGGGCTGGAGGAAAAACTGATTTTGCCCTAATTTTTGTGTAATAATTGGATTGGGCTTATGTGCTTTAAAGTGTTTTGGGCTTTTAACAAAAAAAAGGGAACAAAACCGGACAATGAGAAGGCAAGAAAATATATCCCCGCTGAATCTAACTATGCGCCCAAGGCTAGCGACTTGCACCTCCAACAAAGTCGCTTTTTGTCCGCCTTGTTCAAGCGGCTGCGCCTTAGGTCACCCAAGGCGCTGAGGGTGTTTGGCGCCTTGCCTAGTGCGCCTAAGCGTAGAGGCAAGCGCCTTTGACTACACTGAATTAACCTACCAAGGAATTGCAGAATATAGCACATAGAAATTGCTAATAAGTGGTAGCTCAAACAGTGCTCGTCCCGGAAGAAGAAAAATGGCAAAAGAAAAGAAAAATGTTGCATATAGCATTAAGTTTCAAAGTCCAGATCAAGCCATATTATGTTATGTTGTCAAGATAAATAGATTTTTCCAAAATTATATAGCTGCAAGCAACATATAAAAAATAATCACTCTGCACAACTTTAATATACATCCTTTTCCTCTAGATGGAGATATAAAGCTCCATTTAAGTTTATGGTTATGCGTCGGAGACAGTAAACCCAAAGCCCCAAGATACTCTAAGGGTAAGACATAAACACAAAGGAAATTAACTTTTGTTTATTACAGAAATCCACCAACTCTACCGCATCAACTCCAACCAATAATCAAAATTTAGATAGAAACATCAAATTACAAGAATGTAAGAAAATTCCGGTGAACATCCAGTAACTGATTGAGGAACAATCAACATCGCTCAATATTGAATCATTCGCATCGATTCAATTACCATGAAGGAAAAGACAAAGCAAGCAAAATTAAAATACATAGTTAATACTGCAGTTCTACGTTTTACTGACTCGAAGCGGCGGCGGCGGCGGCGGCTTCTGGTTGTTGGCGGCGGAGAAAACGTCGTCGTGGCCCGTGGGCGGAATGGAGTTGTTGACGTCGCAGAATGAAGAAAACGGGTTTGAAATAATTTGAACCCGAATTGTTTTAGGTTTTGGGAAAGGGCGAAGTACGAAGGGTGGAGATGATATCCCCCTGAAATTGATTATTTTGTCCAATACATTATTCAATGAATTTATTGGTTTTTCCTTTCATAAAAAATAAATTTATTGGTTGTTTAATAAATAAATTTTAGGTCATTGCTAGTGGTATCTGTGAGGCCCCGAATTTTAACAACGTGAGATACGATGTTATGTAGTGATTATTTATTCGGCTATGTATCACAAACCTATTATTAATGAAACGCGACTCTACTTTTATTTAATTCTTCCAACGTCAATTACGCATTTCGCATTTTTGAGCTTAGCAATTTTATATTCTCCTCTAGTATTAATAATTGATAGATTGACTACGACTTTAGAAATATTGGGCCGTCGATAATTTAGGAGTAAATTCCAATCTTTAACCAAATATTTCACCTTATAATATAATACACTCTCAATCAACTTCCAATTTATTTTGAGGAAGATACATATTTTTTTTATTCTTTCACATCCTTATTATTATTTTTATCTCCTAAATATTTTTACACATATATTTACACATTTTATTTTTCCCAATTAAAAAAAAAATCATCCTACCCATCAATTTCGGTCAATATGGTATAGGTAGGACTCAATTGCTTTTTCTTATCCTACTACATATGAAAGTACACCTATTAATCCTATTATCATCAATAATTTCAAAAAAATAAAAAGACTAATTCCCCTACAACAACAACTTCCGGCCAAAGCAAATGTAGGGGGAATCATCCCAATTTTAAAACCTCCCAACATACACTTTAATTCAATGATTACACAAAAAGAAAAAAAAATTAATAACCCCTACACCTCTCAACCTTTCGGCCAAAGTGAAATAGAGGGGAATCAAATTTTATTTGTTTTTTTTCCCCACAAGATTAACCAATTATTACTCAAAAAAAAATAGAAAATTCCAAAAAAAAAATGTTAGCAATTTTCGTCAATTATAGGTTGAGGTGGAATCAAAGTATCATTTTCTTTCACAACAATTATTCAAACTCTCCTAACACTCTCTCATCTCCATACTTAGAACAAAAACACACAAAACTTGCTCTCAATTCTTTCTAAAGGACCAAAAATACTAAGCTCAAGGTGAGTAAATTTTTCCTCTTCCAACTCTATTTTTCTTCTTAAAACTTCAAGTATATACCTCCAATTCCTAACATGATGAATCCTTCTTGTTGAGGTACTCCTAGAAGACTATTTCGTTTGAAGAATTAAGGAAGAACTAGGCTTGACTACAAGCTTTAAGAAGAAATTAAAGACTACACATATTTAAGGTGAGAAAATTTGGTTTTAGTATTTTTTTCCCTTTTGACAACTTGAGGAATTAATTTTTGACTCGAGGATTGGAATTTTGAGCTTAGGGGATGACCTATACAAGTTCAAGTTGAGGTTAGAAGCTTGAAGAAAGAAATTTGTTTTTGAGACTACTTGAGGATATTAAGGTAAGAATTAACCCATTTATTTTAAGTCATTTTCCTTGGATTTGAGACCTCAATTTTAATACCAAAATATGGATATGTTGACATTTAGGAACTGAACTTTGAGAGTTAGAGCCAAGAGCTTGGATTCTTAAAGAAGATCTCCATTTTAAACCACAACCCGAAAACTACTACGAGGTGGGTGGAAAAATCCTTTCAACTTCTAGGTGTTTTAAATTGAAAATATGCATGTAGTATTTTGTTATTGAGCACTTGAGATATATATTATGTATTTCATACTATTTTCTTGTATCAAGTTGGAAAAATTCTCAAGTGTTGCTCGAAAATGTGATTTATCGAAAAATAGGGCATACATGCACACTTTATTGTTATACTTGATGGAATTTTGTATGAGAAGGATATGTATGTGTATGACTCTTGAAATCTATGTTTTGAATGATTTATAACCTGGACAAGTCGAGCATAATTGATTAAATTTTAACTTTTGGACTTAAAATGCAAAAATGGAAAGTTGGTGGACTTAATTGCAAGAAAATAAAACTTAAGGGACTCCTCTGTAATTTTCAATTTTTGGGAGTGAAATCAGGTTCAAAAATTATGTTTTGATATTTTAATAAAGTTTTAAGAGTTTTTAGATAAATAAAATCAACCCTTAAAAGCCCAAGGACTAGATTGTAAAATTTGAGAAGTTTAAGGGCTATTTTGCAAATTTCGAAACTGTACCAGACCCTAATTTTGAAATTTGAAATTTTAACTCTTAAGGGACTGGAAATAACATATTTTAAGTGTATTCCAAAAATCCAAGTGTTTAGAGCTTGGAAAGTAATTTTATAAAAGTTGAAGGACTAAAGTGTAAAAGATTAAACTTGAGGACCCAAATGAAATTTCCAGGACTTATGCAGCCCATGCACCTGGAAATACTAATTTAATTATAACTTAATTATATTTTGGACCCAAGGTTTAAACTTCATAACAATTGGACCCCTAAAAGCCTTAAAAGCAATTATTTCAAAATGGGACAAAAATGAAATTTTCAAAAGTTAAAGGACCTAAACTTATTTATTTTTAAAACTGATTTTGTCCCAATATCCCATTAACCATAGTGACATTTTCCAACTGGAATCACATTAAAATCCCTTCCGGTTTGTGAGTTCCAATTATTTTAAACTTAGAGCCGAAATGACAATTTTAACAAATTTGGGGCCAATATGAGAATTTTATAAAAACTCAACCTCAAAACTTCAAAAACCTGAATCTCTGAACAATTTGGAGAATTTAGGAACTGACCTCATAATTTTTCAAGGTCGGGATATTTATTTATTTAATTTTTAACCCCAAAAGTATTGGTTTTTACAAAACGGGGCTAAATTGTAAAATTTCTTTTTATCAAGGACCTAACTCAAATTATTTTTATTTTACTAAAACAGCCCTGGACCCTCTGATTTCAATTATTAATTAAAATATTTTATTTTCTCAAAAACCCATTGACTTATCGGACCGCCTTGACCGATTAATACCCGATCGCGGGGCGACTTCCACGTCTTGCGATTTGAATCTATAACGGGACTTATGTTCCACCTAATATTTCAAGATATCGAAGATTGCTTATCCTCCCAATAATCATCTTCATCCAAATAACTCCACCAACGCCATAATTACCTTACGCAAATTTTCGAAAACTTTTCAATCAAGCTTTTTCCCGAATCAAAATACTCGATTGCACTGGTTGACTACCCGAACGTGTATTTAATTTCTTGCTGAGTCAACTTGGTGTGTCGAGCTCACAATCGGAATGGATACGTCGGGGATGGAACCAGGCAGCCCGGCCGCTATTCCACTCTTCCTACCCCATCGTCCTAATCCCGCAACTGAGGGACGGAGTTTGTCCAAGGAAAGCGGGTCGTAGTACTTGAGGTATAATCATGATTATGACGAATCCGAGCCTTGTTAGCTCCAACGTGAATTTTGTCTTTGCCTATGGAGCGATAAGGTGACAGGTCTTAGGCCATCATGAACGGGGAGTTACAAGGAAGAACGAAGGAATCGCTGTTTGATCCACACGATTCCGGAGTTGAACAACGTTTGGTTGGCGCTACACTTTAGACGCAACTAATCCTCTTGCATGGGATTGGCGCTTGAATCATCGTCAATCCTCATGTGTGACCACGAACTATTTCTTAAACTATATAAATATATTACTTAATATATATTTATCACGATGCTTGTGGGCTATGTATGAAATCATGCATCATACCTCACGCGTTTTCATACAACCGTTTTCTCGCATTAACTATATATATCGCCACACTTGCACACGATCACCCCATCCACTGAGATTTCTGTCTCACTCCCTCCTGTTTTCTAACCTTTAGATGAAGAGTACGTTGAAGACGTCGAACCTACCACAGATTGAATTCCTACCGTTGATGTGGAGCGACACTCCTTTTATTTTTATTGTTGTTGGACTTTTCATTTTGTTCTGTTTGGACTGTAAGTTAAATTCGGATAATCTATTTGGGTTGTATTCGGATTCCGTCGAACCTTAAGATGTAATTTGTACTTGTGTGTATTTTATTCCGCTGCATTAGACTATATTTCACTTGGAGTTTGTATCATTGGTTTAGACTATTGAATTATTTCTGTTTAAGTGATTGATCGTTGTCGCGTCGCGTTTGGGGCGTGACAGTATCATAGCAGATCTACGATTATATAGACTTGTTTAAAAAAAATATCTTTTAAATATTTTAAATAGAAAATAGTCTACTGTCTAGTAACATTCACCTCTGCCATGTCTCGACGGATTCCTGAAGGTATGTAAATTATTATTTCATGTTGTTTCATTTATTCATGAAATGTCATATCATATTATCATATTTTAGAATTACATTTTATAAATTCATGTCATCCTTTTTTTAAAAAAAAATATTATTGCATCTGTACTTTCCATATTAGATAGGATTTCCTCGTGCAAAAAATAACACTTTTTTTTCCCATGAACTTTGGTAAGACAACGAATTTCGAGGACGGAATTTTGTTAACACAAAAACTCCTATCAGACCGTCTAACGGGTCTGACCCGCGGACCCTGTGGCATTTCCGTAATATTAGCAATGTTGTTTAGTAATTTTCAGGGACCACCGGTATTAATAGTCCTTCTGTATTAGTCGTCCTTCTAAAAAATATTACCAGTTCTTCTGAAATATATTAGTAGTTCCCTAAAGAGTTTTTTAGTATTTTCCCTAAATATACTCCCCAAATGTATTAGCAGTCCCTCAAAAAGTATTAGTAGTTCATCGAAAAAGATTAGTAGTTCCTTGAATATAATTAAATTTTACTCCCGGAATGTATTAACAGTCCTTCTGAAAAGTATTCGTCGTCCTTCTAAAATGTATTAGCAGTTCTTCTGAAATGTATTAGTAGTTTCCCTGAATATAATTAAAATTTTCTCCTAAAATATATTAACAGTCCTTCTGAAAAGTATTAGTAGTTATTCTGAAAAATGTATTAGTAGTTCCCTTAAAAGTATTTTAATATTTCTCATGAATATACTCCCGAAATGTATTAGTTGTCCCTCGGGAAAGTATTAGTAATTTCCTACAGAGTATTTTTAGTAGTGCTCCTGCAAAGTATTAGTTTTTCTTATAAAATGTATTAGTATTTCTACATAAAAGTATTAGCTGATAATAATAATAATTGTATCATTTAGTTATTCGTCTTCAAATACTCTGCTATTGGAATATCTATTCTTAAATAATACTTTTTGGGTATATTTCATCTTGTTAATGTTATCATTATTGGCAAATTTGGTCTTTCTGCACAGTGCAAAATCCAGTGTTGTAACACTGTTGTGCAACACCTTCTGCGCGAATCTGGGCTGATATCTTGCCAGATTATCTGTGATTATTTAATGGCGATTGTGCTATTTTAGGTAGCTTGCTGGTAATCTGTGATTGCATATATTGATATATTCAGCCTATTTAAATTGCCATTTAAACTCCTTCCTTATGTATTTGATTCTTACTCATAAGGAAAGATTTTATATTATGATGTTTTTCTTTTATAGTTTTTGTAACTCCAGCTGGAAATTTGCACGTCCTTGATTCCAGCCACAAGAGGATCGGTTCTGCCATGTGAGGATCGTTTCCATTCACTATATAAAGGGAACTCAGCCTTTGAAGAAGATTACCAAGAGAAAAAGACATTTTGAGCTTATTGTTCTTCTTCAAGAAATACTTGTGTCTTTATTCTAGTCTTCGGGAGAAGACGGTGAAGATCTACGGTATGGATCGACTCAACCGTTCAAGTGATTTGAAGTTGGAGGGATTCCAACAAGGTTGAGGTTTTTGGAAGAATCAATCGGAATATTAGTTTTATACGAGTGTTGGTGTATAAGATAAAGAGGGAGTCTTTATGCTTTACGTAAAAATCCAAATCGTATTTCTAATAACTCGTTGTTTTCTAATATTGGATTGTTTTCTTCTGCAGGCGTGGCCTCGTGCATTAAGATTGAGGAATCTAAGCACGTAAAAATCCCCGTGTTATTTTTTATTCCGGCTGTGTACTTGTGTTGTTTGGTCCAGTGTTACAACATTAACATACAACACCGTAAGAATCTGAATTGTTTAAAGTTACAAGGCATCAGATTCTATCAATTGGTATCAGAGAGCCTTCCACTAATCCTTATTAGTGTGATCCTGTTATTTTTATATTTGTTGCTAACATGGACAACTATCGTAAGGGAAGCTCTATTTCTCGACCACCTCTTCTCATTGGAACAAATTTCTCCTACTGGAAAGCCAAAATGAGAGCATTCATCAAATCTGTAGATGAATGTGCTTGGAAATCCATCCTGACTGGTTGGACACCTCCTACTGAAGTTGTTGATGGCAAAAGTGTTCCAAAAAATGAAACTCAATGGACAACTGCTGAGGACCAACTGGCTAATTCGAACTCAAAGGCTCTCAATGCAATCTTCAGTGCAGTCGATGAGAATCAGTTCAAACTGATATCTACGTGTGAGACCTCTAAGGAAGCTTGGGACATCTTACAAGTTGCCTATGAAGGAACTGAAGCTGTAAGAATGTCTAAACTCCAAATGTTCACTTCTAAATATGAGAATCTTCGCATGAGTGAAAATGAAACCATAAGTGATTTTAACTCTAAACTCTGTGATATCTCAAATGAATCATTTGATTTGGGAAAAGAAATACTCCAATTTCAAACTGGTTAAAAAGGTTTTAAGGTCACTCCCTCAAAGGTTTGCTTACAAGGCAACTGCCATTGAAGAATCAAAAGTGCTTTCAGAAATGAAACTTGATGAATTAATTGGGTCTCTCCAAACCTTTGAGATGAATCTTGAAGAAACAAAGAAAGAAAAAAAAAAGCTGAAAGAGGCTAGTTACAAAAAGGAGAAAAATAGGAGATTGCTTTTCAAGTTTGAAACTTCGATGAATTAACAAGTGATGCAGGAAAAGAAATTCAGGAATCTTTCGCACAGCTTACCAAGAATTTCAACAAGATCTTCAAGCAGGGAAACAAATGAGGAAATTTTCCCAGGCTTGGAAAAAATTCTGGAACTCAAAGAAAGCAATATGATGGTGGTAAAGCCATTAAGTGTAGAGAATGTGGAGGTTTTGGACACATTAAAGCTGAATGTGCGAATACCTTGAAGAAGAATGGAAAATCATTCACCACATCATGGAGTGATGATGAACCAGAAGATGATGAAGAAGAAGAAGCAATCAAGTTGCCTTCACTGTGATAAAAGAAGAGGTTGGTTGTAATCATTTCAATACATCAGAATTTCGAAATTCATGTAGCATTCTGCATTAAAGTCTTGAGAGTTCAAAACACTAAAAAGTTCGAAGTGTCTTGTGATTTATAGTGTTGCTATCACAAGACGTAAGTCGTTGTATCTTGGGAGACGATTGCCAGTTTCCGTTAATACCGTGAGCGGCGGGGCAATTTCGTCTTAAAGACAAAAAGTCCAACTCTTGCCTCGACTTTCTGTTACTCTGCTCGATTGTTTCTACAGCCATTCGGTATACACCATCCGATTTTTCCTAACAATTTAAGACGAAATCTTCGTGTATATCAAATGGCTTCGACATCTTCAGTTGAAGCACCAGCACCAGCACCGGGAGAGAAACCTGAGAAGTTTGGGGGTTCAGACTTCAAAAGATGGCAACAGAAAATGTTGTTCTATCTTACGACTCTGAACCTTGCTCGTTTCCTTACGGAGGATGCCCAAATTGTGGGGAAGATGGAGATCGATAAGGAGAAGAGAATGGCGTTCGATGCTTGGAGTCAAAGCGACTTCCTATGCCGGAACTACATTCTCAACGGACTGGATAACACATTGTATAATGTGTATTGTTCGGTAAAAACTGCTAAAGAGCTGTGGAGTTCTTTAGAGAAAAAGTATAAGACGGAAGATTTCTCGAGTTTAAGATGGTTGACACCAAAACGGTGATCAGCCAGGTTCAAGAAATCCAACTCATTCTGCACGATATAATTGCAGAAGGGATGGTTGTGAGTGAATCCTTTCAAGTAGCTGCTATTATCGAGAAGCTACCGCCTCTATGGAAGGATTTTAAAAATTACCTGAAGCATAATCTGAAGGAGATGGGGCTTGAAGACTTAATTGTTAGATTGCGAATTGAAGAAGACAATCGCAAGTCTGAGATTAAGTCTGGCAAGCTTCCTATGGAGGCAAAGGCAAACTTGGTGGAGCACAATGCTAGCAAGAAGAGAAAGCATCCGGGGAATAATCAGAAACAGAGGAAGGCTAAAAAGTTCAAAGGGAACTGCTTCAACCGTGGAAAGCGAATCACAAAACTAAAGATTATCGCTTCCTAAAAAGGCCAATCGGAACCAGTGCATGTGACCGAGGACAAATCGATACCAATTGATATGTCCGAGCTTGATATCTCGGTTGTTGTGTATGAAGGCAACAAGTGCTACATGGTGGAGAACCCGAGAGAATGGTGGGTGGACACAGGTGCTACACGCCACATATGCTCCGACAAAGACATGTTCTCAACGTATACTCCTATCAACGGAAGGAAGTTATACATGGGGAATCATGCAACGTCTGAAATTGTCGGTCTCGGCAAGGTGGTGCTGAAGATGACCTCGGGCAAGGAGCTGACCCTCGTTGATGTCCTTCATGTTCCAGACATTCGGAAGAATTTAGTGTCAGGATCATTGTTGGTTAAGGCAGGGTTTAGATTAGTATTTGAGGCTCAAAAGTTTGTACTTATGAAAAATGGGCAGTTCATAGGGAAGGGGTACTTAGATAATGGACTGTTCAAGATGAATGTAATGAATGTACTCCGAAACTTTGAAAGAGAGTGTTCAAATTTATGGCATGTTAGATTAGGACATGTGAATTTTAACACTTTAAAAAGGTTAGTAAGCTTGGAATTACTAGCTAACTTTAAAATAGATTCACATCACAAGTGTGAAATCTGTGTTGAGGCAAAAATGGCCAAAACACCATTCCACTCGGTGGAAAGAGAAACAAAACCTCTAGAGTTAATTCACAGCGATATATGTGATTTAAAATAATGTGCTTCTTTAATGGAGTAAAGGTGGAGGAAGAAAAGATAGAAAAAAATAGAAGCAGGGGAGCGACAAGAAAAACAAGTTTTAGTTTTTTTTTTTGGAGTAAAAATAATATTTTGGTTTAGATAAAGATTTATAATTCTATTAGGTTTTAAATTGGAGAAGGGCAATTTGGGAAAAGACTTGGGGGTGCATTAAGTAAATATATTATATTTAAAAAAGATTGGGGGTGTATTAAAACAGGGGGTGTATTGATACGTTTTGGGGGTGTTAATAGCGCCGCCCTTTTTAAAAATTATGTAGTATTTGATCATATCACCATGGCCGAACTATAATCCAACAAAAATTCAAATTAACACCGAGTTAAGAGATATTAAAAAAAAACCCCATAAAAGAAAATATAATGGTTATATCCGATTAATATAGTAAATATGGTCTAATACATATAAGCAAATAGGCCTTGGTATTAACCCCCAATAATATATACATACATATATATATATATATATATATATATATAAGATTTGGATCTGGTGAGTCCATATAATTTAAATAAGTATATGAGACAAAATTTGGAACATTGACCTCTTCTTTTTAACGATGCAGATTTAATTTATTTTTATTTTAGTTTAGTGCCCTTATATTTGTGGATGTAAGTCTCTTCCCTCTTGAGTGGAAGTTCTCGTCTCTCCTCTCTTGTGAGAATATTTTTATCATATAATATGGATTAGGATGGACAAGTTTTGATTTACTTTGTCAGATCTGCAAATTTGGGTAGAATCTAGATGTTTGGCGTTTGCTTCTCTATTGATTGTGCAAACATTCACTCCACGGATGAGTTTGGATTTTCTTCGTTAGATCTGCAAAATTGGAGAGAATCTGAATTCATGCTCGTTCGCTTCTATCTTAGCCGTACAATTGGTCACTCCATTTCCACGGAGATTCATTGTCATTTGAGTTGTGTATGAGACTTTCAATGTACTGTTAGGACCTTTTTTCTGTCTTCATAATTAATGCATATATGTATGATGTTGCAAATTTTCTACATTTTACTAAATACAAGTTATTCTTTGTCAAAAAAACAGACCTTGATTATCCAAGAAATAGAAATTTAAATTCCTACATTGAAAAGAGGCCCAGAACTCATCCCCATTTACATTAAAAATATACGTTATTTAGCCATTTAATTAAGGAGCCACGAAGGTCTGTCAAAAAAACTGTCTTACAAATTAGTTCTAAGATGTCGCGATTAACAAACGAGTTTTTGACGCTCACAAACGGTAATGCTGCTCTAGCTATTCGGTTTCGCGAACAAAGTGTTTGCAAACACTCCCTTTGTGACCTAACACAGTTTACATTTCTACATTTTATTTTTATATTTTTATTAAAATGCAAACTAAAATACTTATAATAACATTAAGCAAAAAAATAACATGAATCAAAATAAGAAAATTCTTTTTCCTTCGAGATTTTGAATTTTAACATAGCATTCCAAACACATAATTGAACTTCTGAGAACATCTACAGACTCCCCACATTCCCAATAACAAATTCAACAAGAAATCCTGATTATCATCCCTTCATAGAATACTCATCTTTCTGAACACTCTATTATGAGTTATGGTTTGTGAAGATCCAATTCTTGCATTGCACAAAGAACAAAAAAAAAAAAAAAAAAAAAAAAAGTCAATTCAACAACAAAGTAAATTGTCTACTTACATAAGGATCAAGTCCATTTTCCTAACCTAAACTATCACCAGAGCATTCTAACTTACATGATTCTTGACTCCCTTCTCCCAAGACTTCCACAGTCTGGTCACCGATAATGCACAAAAACGAACTTCAGTACGAAAAACGCGTTTTTAGGCTGGCGGGCTCACATAATGCCCTGTTTTCCGTCTGTGCCGACTAAAATCCGACACAAATCGAAAAGTAAGCCCGCATCCTTTCACTTTGCACATATACGGCCTTTCCCCAGTATGCACACGTAAATGTTCGGTTCTCGCCAAGCCCACTTAAACGACATTGTGCAACCATTCCACGGGCATTTCAACGGCCTGTCATCATCGTGAACACGTTGGTGTTGTACTGCATATTTGTGCGAATTGAATTTTTTCCTGCACCCTTTGACCGGGCACCTGTTTCCTTTGTGCAGGAGTTGCTCAGCTTTTGTCTGGAAACTCATAGTGCAACCGTCTAACTCACACCTATAACGTCCTGTTTGGCGTTCTTTCTTATTTTTGGAAGGGACTGAATGATTTATAGCCTTTTTCACTGCCGGTGTTTCTTCGACCGGTTTATTATCGTCTGTTTTAGCTCTAGGCCTCAAACGTTCACATGGACTCCTAATAAAGCCGTCAAAATGGAATTGATCTGCTCTTTGCAGGCTTACTTCTCTTTTCCTTTTGTTTCCAATTTTCGCGGTTGAGTCGGATAGTGCCACGGCCGTTGGATCGTCCAAGACTTTCGTCTCCATTACAAAGACATTAAGGCCATTATCATTTATTAATTCATTATTTCTTGGAATTACTTGCTCTTGTTTATCTCCATCTGTCTGAATATACTGCTGCTCTTGAGAACCCGAGGATTTTGACATCTCACAGTCTACCATGACAGGTCGATCTGAAATTGCTTCCATCTGCTTGTCAAATCTTGAAGGAGGGCCATTATCGTCCGAACAGTTTGAAAAGCCACATTGTGTAGAAGTTTCTTCATCGTCACAATCATTTTCCATCAGCCGATCACTAGTTTGGCTTGCTACAGCAGATTCATTCATTGCTTCGTCCTCTCCCAAAATTTCCTTTTCTGCAGCAACAAAGCCTATCCCATTTTCATCCGAAGTCGAACCAACAGTCTCAGAATAAAACCGCTCGTTTTTCTGAGTCCTTCCATCAGCCACCTCGACTTCCTGTGCCTCAGAATCATGGCATGAAATACCAATTTTGCCGACTGCACAAATTCCAGTTTGTACCTCATTCTCAATCAATGGTGTGGATGCAACAACTGAATTTGCACGGTGAGATGAAAAAGAATTCTCAACACAACTTGGCCCTGGCAAACTTTTCCCATTAGTTTCAACTCCGACAAGAATACTTCCAGTAATGTTTTTATCTTCTTTATCTGGATCTTCAGTGTGAGTATCCAAAATATCTCGTACAACAAGGTCATTAATGTCCATGGGGGCCTGTCTTCCTGCAGAAGCACGAGCCTTGTATCTTTTTCTCGAATATTGGATGATTTTAATGTCTTTCTTAGCTATTAAATGCTCTTTTTCTGTTTTCGCATCCTCCATAATTTCAATTCCATCAGATGGTTTACTTTGCAATACATGTTTCAGATGGCGCTTCGAGCGAAATTTTCTGGACAGCCACTTTACGCAGGATGTATTTGAAATAGGAGTTGCATCACAAAACAACCCACCCAAACTCAATAAATGCTGAACATTTTTAGACGAAGAACTCTTTTTGACCTTCACACAATGCTGTAAATTGATGTTCAGCTGTGCGGTCCAGTCTTCTGCACGGTCGACTTTTTCGTCTCTGCCAATAGCAACATCTATCAAATTCAGATCTTCTGGAGAAGCATTATCTAGTGGTATCTCAGTATAACAGAAAGGAACGGCGATCTCCTCTGCAATGGCTGCAGCATGACTCTTTATTTTCTGAAAGTCTGAACAAATAGAAAGACAGAGAAGCAAATCAGCAAAACAGTTTCCAACAAGAATCAGCAAATACGGCGGGAGCATGCACATAATAGCTTAATTTTATGTGATAATTACAAAAAACTACCCGACATTTAGCTAAATTGAAAAAAAATCCAGTTATTTTCTAAAATCGCTAATACCCCCTTGAGTTGGTTTGCAAATACCCCCCCCCCCCCAATAGGTGCAATTCACAAAAATCAAACATATGTCAAAGGGGTATTTGGAATTTGAAAGATAATTTTTTTTTTTGGGTAATTAGGCTAAACCTCAAGGGTAGATTTGTAATTATCTCTATTTTCATTTGTTATATGCTGAGAAGGTTGAGATATGCATATGCACAGTGGCTACTGAGATTTGGATAAAGGTTACAGACATAATAGTCTGCTTTACATAGACTCCCTCCAATTTTCCAAATAGAAGTTTCAACAGAATTATTACCCTCTCTGTACAGGGTATTCTGTTGGCACTGAAGGGCAAAGATGGTAAAATTATTACCCTCTCTGTACAGCAAAAACCCGTTGATCATTGTCAGACATTCTGAAGCAAAAACTTAAGCCTACATTTACCTGAATGACAAATCACGAGAACATTCGCTCCGCCTTTTGAATTCAACAGTGTTTCAATTTCAATTGCATGCTCCAGGCAGAATATCCGTGGCTTTTGAGATACATTAGAAATGTTCCATCCCTTTGCAATCTCGACTTTTGAAGAAACAGCTTCATGCTTCAAAGACGAAGAGTGATCAAGCACTGGAGATAGCTCCCTGGGGGATTGTGTAGAACGACTTGTTTCGGCCATTGATGATGCTTCATTTACGCCATGGAGAACCTTCTTTTTTAATTTAGCTTTGTCTGCAGCACCTATATTAAGGGCATGTGTCAGTACACAATGAAGGTTTCTCATTATCAAAGTAACTCCAGTCCAGGTTTCTAATAAAGAAGGTTTCATTTCATTTAGTTCACTAAACATGCAATATAAAACAAGAACCTGTATTTTAAGTAAAGGAAAGGCCTGATCAAACTTAGAAATAATAATACCAATAGGATGATGGATTCTAACTTTATGCTGATAGTCTCCACGCTATTAACACTGAAAATGTACAAAAAAAACTATTACACAGCAAGTCCAAATAGACAACAGAAAATATGATATTTTGATACTTCAAATTGTATTGTGATTAATAAAAACACTACAAGCAGCCATCCTATTATTATTCATACGTGACACTACACGGAGATATATAAAGTGTTCTTGATGCGGGCAGCATTCACATATCACAAATTTTTCTATCACCTTATTAAAGAACAAGCGAAGTAAATATACTATACCAGCCAATGGTGCCTGAGAAATTAATAATTAATACTTTTCAAAGGATTGAGAACTCTAATGCATAACTGGTACCACTCAAGGTGTGTTACAGAAGCACATGAAATGATATTATTAAATGTGGCATTTCTCATTAAAAACTCAACGTGCTGAATGTATACTCAATATCTGCCAAGAAAAAAACAAGTTTTTGAGCTCACACCTTCAGAAGACCCCTCCACCACGTGACCGAGATCAGATTCCACAGAAACAGTAAGAGGATCCACAAGCTGAAGATTACTTGATGCTACATCAGATGGTTGCAAGACAGCCATAAACGGAAAACCAAGGATACCACAAGCTACACAAGGTAAAGTCCCAGATTCTATTTGAAAATCATATGGCAAATCATCATCGTTAAGATCAAAACCAACTGCACTTATATAATTGCTCAGCTGGTCGAGATCATGTATATTTTTATCATTCTCAGGAGAATCTTTTCTTGTTGGTGTCAATATGGAAGCATCTGTGTCCTTATAGAGTTCAGATTTATTTGAAGACGGCATTGATTCGACATCCCATAGTACTGCACGATAAGAGGAATTTCTTTGTAGGAGAACAGTCAACAAACTGTTCTGATGCAAGATATCTTCAATAAATGCTCTCTTCACTAACAATTCTCTTTCTTCCTTCTGACGATCCCTCAAACGTGAGCTTCGCACCCCTGGCAGTAAGGATCTTGGTATTCTGTAATTCGGCCAGGTCAATTTTATCAAAGTTTGACACTCAGATAACTGAAGAATCTCATATCTACTATTGCAATCGTTATTGCATAAAACAGCAAGCAACAGCATGAGAGTTGTTAAATGGGCTTGGGTAGAACTCATCCCCAAAAGCTAGCTCAAAGGGAGAGGGTGCCCAACCCACATTTATACATAATAACAGTCCAGCAAATAGGCGATGTGGGACAAACACAAACTCTAACAAGAGTAAAGTGAGAGAACAAGTTTGAGACTTAAAAGCATATGAACGCAACCAAAAGTTTTGTTCTTATCATGTGACCAGATGACTAACCAATCACCATTGCCTATCAACTGACACAAATTAATGATATTACCAAATTTCTCCATATGCAAATGAATATTCTCCCTCTTATGCGTTGGACTCATGAGATACCAGTGAATCCGTTGATTTTTTATCCAAACCATAGGTCAGTTCCTAAAGTGTGTCAAATCATGGAAGCATATTATCCCTATTTATTCTTGGTATCAATCCAAATCCAGGTCCATAAGCAACTAAGAAGTTTATTATATTCACTTCACAAACATAGCATTCTAAAATTCTACAACAAAAAATAGTGGCACTTTTCTTTTGTAATTGATTAACAACTCCAACATCTCCATTGTCCAAGTTGTGCGAATATAACTTCAGACAATTCTGACTGGACCGGATAATGAGTTTTTGTTATTAAATACCGCTGCTTAAAAGGTTCAAGATACAAGCTACAGATTCAGATAATCAAGTTTCATGCCTTTAAAGTCCACGCTAACAAACTTCACATAATTGAACCACCACTCACACTAAAGAATGGAATAGTGCTGAAACTTCAGCAAGAGCACCTTTTACTTCACAATCACCAGGCTAACTTTGATCTTCGACTCAAACAACAACTTTAATAGATAGACGTATGAATCACAAAAAGAGAAGGGATAGAAAAAGAATTGAGTTTCAGTCAACAGCAGACAAACAAAACATAAGAGTTTGCCAATGACAAGGTTACAGTTTTAGTAATCTGAATGCTTATGTACTTCTATCTACACTTGTATTGGTGGCCCTTGTTGCATAAGAGATTCTTTTTCAAATTCTGTCTCATTTGCTTGTGTATTATTCAGAAACAATACTGTATTTGTATTAACATCAGGAGCCAGTTATGGCAAGCAAACAAACTTGGACTCCTTATATCTAGAAAGTCAGGGAACAATTCCACTACACAGGATCAAAGAAAAAGAAACAAAAATAGCACAAGCAGCCATGGTCTAGTCCTGGCATCAGAATACAACAGAATTTGATGTCAAATGTAATTATGAATATCAGGAGAAAGTAATATTCATATTACATATAGACAGTCGGATCTCCTCTAGAGATTCCTATCAAAGTATCCTTCTCACAAAATTTCTGAAGCACCATGAAAGCTAATATGCTGACCTTGAAATGAAAGACATGGTCAACAAGTACAGCAGTTGCTGATGAGAAAGCATGGGGAGATAATTCATGACAGCTCTGCGAACAGCAGCTTCCTTAGCTATCGTAAGCCACTTTGGCGTTCCAAAATTAGCAGCTTCTCCACAATTGAAACCTAAATTTGAATTCCAATGGAAAAGGAAAAACAAAAAACAGATTTGAAGTCAAATTAAGACTGAAAGAAACATTGTGTTATGGGAGGATCAGGATATGCCACTTGTCAGACAAGTTGCAAATAGAAAAAAATAAAAGCTTTGCTCATTAATCAAGTGCAGACTCGTTTATATATTCAGCCCTTTCTATGTCAATGTCCTAGATTATATAAATACGATATGCCAATGTCTACTAATAATGGTGATGCTCAGACTCTAGTCAGTTCAATTGTTCAAAGGATCAAAAGGCTAAAACAGATTGGGATTGAACAATGTGTACCAAAATTATCAACACAAGTACTTTCGATATCAAATAATCACAGTAAGCATACAAGGCAAGAAGCAATTACCATGGCTGAATCCTATGTGGTAAGCTCTTGGAAAAGTCACGACGAATTCACCAGGGTTCTGTACCAACCTAAAATAACAATAATTTGCAGATTAGCTAAATATTGTTCATGTCAAAGGTAAAGTCTCTCATACAATAATCGGAACAAGTCCTCCTATTCATCAGAAGAGTGAATAGCAGATAATTGTTCACAAAAACCACCCACCTGCAACATGGGATGCCTGATGCAACAACAATTTCAGGAGACAAAACAGTAGTCTTTTCCCCCAAGAGAGACAGAGCAACTGAAAAATCACAATATAATTGCATCTGAGTGGGAAAATTAGAGCAACAGTTTCATCAATTCAAGGATACATCTAGTAAGAGCGAAATAGCTACAGGTATTGCCATTCTTTCTTTTCTGTTGGGAACTGCAAATAAGGTTTTGAAAATGACAGGCATCTTTGCCCAACATTCACACTAAGAAAATTAGTACTTTTCCTATAAAGTTGTTGATGGAGAAGTGAATGTTGATTTTATATCAGCAAAGATATGGTGACATCCTTTCCCAATATGTTAGTTGGTGACCATATCCTAGCATATCATGCCATTGTTAATTAGTTCATAACAATTGAAAACTCTTAAAAAACAGATGCAACAAAAATAAAGGAAAAACAGAGGAAGAAAATTTTGAGAAAAAGAAGAGGTAGGGCAAAAGGTTCTTCAAGGTAGCAAATTCATTCTTTACACAGTTGCCGTTTATCATATCAATGAAACTTAATTTCAGACTACAGTCTCTGAACTATAGAACTGCAGAGACAGAGTGAGTTGAACATGGAAGTGGAGATTCTCTTCTACTAATAGTAAAAACCAGAATAATCATGACATCAGTGTCTCGAAGGCATTGCGAAACATATTTAAGAAGTAAAATAAACTGAGAATGACATCTAAATCATCTTATTGATAGTATTGATCACATCTTTAGTAAAAAGCATGAACGTACCTAACCGGTCAGTTTTTCCTCCATAGGCTTGACGAATGGCTTCTTCAAAGTTGACAGCATAATCTCCTGGCACTGAGTACCAAGTTTTCGGAGAGCCCATGTGAAGGAAATTCAAACTATGAAGCTCATGATCTTCCACATGCCAAGCAAACCAGCTAAACAACATTCCATATAAACCATCGGAGATGTAACACCAGGGATATCATCAGGCATAAAACGTGTCAATGATCCTGGTGACCGAGCTATTACTTGCAAATTCCAAGGACTATTTGAAAGCTTCCAACCGGCAGTACCTTCCATTTCATCACCACCTTGAATATCCTTGCGCCCAGAAAAAGATGGGTTTGATGCTGTCTCTGTACAGAAATTAGGATTATTCTGGTTTCTTGAATCTTCACTACCTCTAACACTATTTACTGCATCTACTTGATTGTTCTTGTTATCGGAGTTTCCTAAATAATTCCTATCAAACGAGTTTCTCTTTCTCCTTCTCCTCCTACGTCTATCGAAATAACGCAACAGTCCTCTGGCTCACCAAATCCGAACCAGGCACATCATTTGCATACTCAACATATATAGGCTTTTCTGATGCTGCTTTCCAAAACAAGGCTTCAATTACTAAAGGATTAACTTCCTTCACCGTCCCCAGCTGACTCTTAGCAAAATTCTTCGACTTTGCCTCGAACTGCTCCAGAGTATAAACCTCCCCACTTTGCCAAACTTGCTTTTTAGCTCCAACAACCTGATCCCCAACAGCCCCTTTTACCCTTTTTCCCTTATCACAGCCCAATTCTTGGTGCCTTGTAGTAAAAACAGCCCTACTCTCACTGCTATTAATAGTTCTATCACAACTCGTACCACTATCTGCCTTCGACGACGTAACAAGATTTACATCTGAACCCAATTCGGGACACTTGGAAAGTGATTTATTTAAGTTATGAAGTACATATTTTTTGAGGGCCTCGGCAATGGTGGGATAACTTTGCATATACCAAAAGCACTTGCCTCTTTCTCTATTTTGGATATGTAAGCAATTGGGTCCGCAAATTCTGTATCGGTTGGTCGGAATTCAGGCGCCAAAGGCAACCTTTCAAGCCATTTGGGTATTTCCACATTCTTCATTATACCACCCCGAAATTCATAACAAAACCATAACCTCCGGAAAATGGAGAATGGACCCAATCTTGTAAAATCTTAACAGCACATATACAACGCATAAGCTAATGCACTACCATACACGGAATTGAAAAAGAAAAATAAAACAGAGACGCCTAAATATACAATATTGAGTGAAAAAAGTTCAAGGGGTTTTCTTCACTGAAACAAAGCCACATTGATTCTTGAGTTATAATTGTCAACGAGTATAAAGAAAATTCAACCAGAATTTCACAAGCACAATAAAGATGACAAAGAAAATATATATAAAAAAAAAAAGGACAGACAAAAAACCTCTAACTTCAATTGTATCGAGAAGGGCTGGAGTCCAAAAAGGGAAACAGAGAGCGAGTGTGAATTTGAGGTGGGGGTTGTGGGGGGATATTAGGTTTTTTTTTTTTTTTTTTTTGAGAAAGGGGGATATTAGGTTTTTGATTTGGGAGAAATTCAATGGTGCGCAGGATAGATTACTTGATGGTCGGATTATTAACTTGCGCCGGTGCCAACTAAGCGCAGTGAGCTGGGCCGTTAAGGAATTTTAAAGTGTTTTTCAGTTGGGCCCTGTGGGAAAATCCTCTTGTGTGTTATGCGCCTAGAGCGCACTTTAGCGCCAAGGGTGGACGCGGCAAATCATTTAGATGCATTAATAAATATTAATAATATATATTTCGATTTTCGACCAACAATTTAAATTACATAATACACCTATATGCGAGTCCAGAATCCAGATCTCACGTTCTACATTCCTATTTTACTTCTTGTTTTATTATTTGATGAATAACACACATACAATTATGACATCATGTTTGTTCGGGAGCACTTCTAAGATAAACTTTTGGATTTAAAAGTTCATTTCGATAATAATTGAAGTTTGGTGGTTAATTTAAAATGGACTTTTGGATAAGTCACTCCTCCAAAAAGTCTATTCTAGAGATGTTAGAATTGTAGGCTTTTTGAAAACTGTCCATTTTCTAAATGGGCTTTTGCATAAATCCTGTCAAACATGGACATTATATTGTACAAGTAATCAACTCTATATACTAAAAGAAAAAACAAGTTGTCACATGTCTTCACCTCTGCAATTTGGTACACGTGTCAACACCTTATTCTTCCAAATCCACGTGTCACCTTCATATTTAGCCACGTGGCAAACCATGTCACCACCTTATTCTTTCAATTATAAATTGATTTACTATATCAATTTACTATCAATTTATCATCAACTTAATAATTAGATTTCCTATTTCCGTATATAACTATTAATATTCAATCAAACATTTAATGAGAAAAGTTATCAATTTGGCAAAATAAATGTTAAGGCAAAATCGTATATTTAATATATTTATATATGATGTATGTATATTCAACACATTTTTTAAGGAATTTTCCTTATAATGTATTAATTAATTTAAGATATTTAATATATTTATATATGTATATCAACTCTATATACTAAAAGAGAAAACAAAGTTGACATGTGTCATCACCTCATTAATTTTGACATGTGTCAACTTCTCATTCCCCCAATTCCACATGTCTAGTTTATAATTACCCATATGGTATTCCTATCTATAAATTAAAGGTGAATTGATAATATGATTTTGAATTTAAAAAATAATAACAAATCTAAGAGATAAAAAGTAATCTAAATATTAAGGATTTATCTACACTATCATTTAAAAATATTATCTTCCAAAAATATATTTGGTTTATCTTTTAGTTTCCGATTTATGTTAGCTCCAACGTATATTTCAAATTACTCTTATTAAATCCAGTTTTGACCCACCAACCAATTATATACACAATTAAATTAATAATTCAAACTAAATTATAATCAAATTAAATAAGATCATCATAGATATAAACGAGTCTATCACAATAATTAAAGTTTAACTAAATCAATTTATTCATTTCTCGATATGAGGCCAGATAGTGATTATATTACTTGATCCTATCAAATAACCACTATGTTTGTCAGCAAATTCGAGAAACACATCAAGGAATATATTCAATATAACAATCAATAGAAATTAGGGTTTGACATAAATTTAAAAATATTATCATTCAAAAATATATTTGGTTTATATGCATCTTTTAGTTTTTGATTTTCTGCTACTACAAGACTCAAATCTAAAATCTAAATTATAAAATATAAATACCAAAATAAAGAAATTTCTCACAATCTCAACTATAAAATATATATTATAATCCAAAATAAAAAATTTTTTCTCACAATCTCATTGGAAATGTCGATGCTTTTATTGATAAGAAACTCTATCAGTTCCAGGTATATATTTTTTGTAGAAGAACTATTGAGAAAAACAAACCCCGCGATATACTATTGTTTGACATGATTACCAAAGTGAACAGTGTGTCCGATATCACTCCTGAGAAAGAAACATTTAAAGGTTATGGTATACCCACTCACATTACAATCCTAATGAGAATAAAAACATGAAACTCATTCTCTTCGATGCCCAAGTAATGAAAATTTCTTTATTTGTTGTTATTTTCTTTTTTATTTTACAAATATCAATAATATTATGCTTACGACTGATTGACAAAACATGCCATGAACTATATAGTATCAGACACTGCTTTCTTATATAATAGGGATACATTTTTATATATTCCCATACAAGATGTTAATGCTAAATAAAAATCATAATGTTGATCACTTTACTGTAATATGAAGAACCAATGTTTTGTTCCAAAAATTACAAATATTTTTTGACAAGTAGAAAGACAAAAATAAATCAGTGGCAAAGTTTTTTTTGATGGATTAGGAGATTTGGGGTCGAGGAGGTTAAGTTTTTGATTTCCAAATTTGGTTGATATTAATGTAGTGTTGGCTTGTATTAAATTTGGTAGAAATTCGGATTTTGTTGAATAGTAATTTAATTAAAGTTCATTTGAAATTTTATGTTATTGGAAAATGATGGGTTTTTCATCGAGAAAATAAGATGATATTTTATAATATTGGAAAATGATGAGTTTTTCTTTTTAATTTTTGTCATTTTGTCAATCTTATTATTTGAGCAATAAATTTTATTTTTGGTTTTTGAAGTTTAACGAATCACTTAATTACTCAATGGTTAAATATATCGAGAGTTAAGAGCTGAAAGAGTTTGAAAATTCTTCTTTGTATAAAGACGACACACTTGAAAATAAAACAAATAATGTAGTTTACAAAGAAGTTTTTTAGAATTTGAAGTAAACGATTTGTATGATACCCTTCTAATTTTTAATTTTTTTTTAATATTTTTAATTAGTATTTTGGATCTCCTATAATTATTACAAATACATTTGCGATACTGAAATTTTAATTTTGGACAAATCCCATGTAACACACGGGTGTTATTCTTGTATTCATCTAATACAATGGATTTACAAGTGTCATTCATCTAATACAATGACATGTGTACAATTGTGACATCGTGTTTGTTTGGGATCACTTATGAGATGGACTTTTGGATCTAAAAATTCATTTAGATAATAATTGATGCTTGGTGATTAATTTAAAATGGAGTTTTTGATAAGTCACTCATACAAAGAGTCCATTTTAGAGATGTTAGAATTGTAGGCTTTTTGAAAACTGTCTATTTCTAAATAGGCTTTTGCATAAATACTCTCAAACATAGATATTATGTTATACACGCAACATACATCTAATACAATGAAATTACAAGTGTCAGTCATCTAATACAATGACATATATACAATTATGACACATTTTAAACGTGGCATCTCAATCCATATCGTACTTGATAACCATGGATGGAATAGTGAACTTTAATATTCCTTTTCATATAAGTCTTCATGATGTTTCAAGACATTAACCATAGTTTGTAGGTATATCATGAATAGGAGTGTAAATGAATCGAGTAGAATCAGTTCAAATTTGTTTGAATTTTTATCGACCTTAAAAAATTATGTTTGAGCTTGTTCTGGTTATTAATCAAATCAAGCTTGAACGATCTTTAGTTCGAGCTGGACACGAATCGAGCTCGAATAGCTTCATATTTTTACACATATTATGTTATTTTTTATTAATCAAGTCAAGCTCGAGCCAAGCTTTATATTTTCATTAAGAAAAAAATTGTATTCAAGCTTAGTTCTTATGTTAACAATCCAAGATCAGCGGACTTTTAACAATCAATCTTGAGCCGAATATCGAATAGTTTGGTTTGATTTTCACCCGTAAACTCATGAATAATCAAGTAAAGTTGGGACAAATTAAATATCTGTTTATATCACAGGTATATATGAGTATCCCACTACTTTATTTTTAGGGAAAATTATAAAATTGGTCATGTATCTATTGGGGTGTTGCAAAATTAGTCTTGTAACTTTTAAAGTTGCAATTTTAGTCCGATGACAATTTTGCCCTTAGCAAAAATAACAATTTAATTATGTAATTTTTAAAATTTGGCAATTTTAGTCTTTTATTCTTTTAGTTGTGGTAATTTCGATCGTATTATTGAAAATGACCAATTTTGGCATATTTTTACGTATTTTTATATTTTCATAATTAGAAAATAATACATGTAGAACTCGTATCTCGGATTTTGATATGGATTCATAAATCTAAAATTCTTACATCATTAGACAGTGATAAATAAATTCCACTCATGTAAATAAAAATACAGGTTCATATACTATTTTAAACTTGATCTTAGGTATATTGATTTTTGGCTGTCAAGGGCATTTTGGGAATAATTAAAATATTGAAATAGCGCTTAGGACTAAATTTGCATCAACTTAAAACTTATAGGACCAGAATTGCACAAATCTAAAACTTATGGGACCAAAATTGCAAAAAAAAAAAAAAACATACAGGACTAAAATCGCAACTTCAAAAGTTACAGGACTAATATTGCAAAACCCCTATACATACGGGACTAATTTTGCATTTTTCCCTTATTCTTAAAACTAAAATTAAAACTACAATTGAATATTTTAATGAAATTTTATAACAAAGTATATCTATTTCTATTGTGAATTCAGGGACAAAATACTTGTATCACTTCTTCACAATTACGTAAATTATTATCTTATATGGTCAAACTATTATCACAAAAACTTATGTGAGACCATCTCACAGATCTAGATCCGTGAAACGAAGCCCTAAATACCCAAACCTGCCCCAAATACCCGCTGAATAAGGCTCAAATACCCGTCTTCAGTTTTTCTTTCTTTTTTTTTCTCTAACCGTTTATTTTCTTCAGTTTTTCTTTCAATATTGGGGCTTTTTTCTTGCTATTTTCTCTCCATTTTTCTTGCGATTCTTCAGTCCCGAGTGCGGCTCTCTTCGACGAATAATTCAATATTTATTTTTGATTTTCTTCAGTTTAGTTGCGGTTTTTCTTCAGTTTTTCTTGCGATTTTTATTCAGTTTTTCTTGCGGTTTTCTTCAGTTTACTTCCGATTCTTCAGTTTGTGTGTATTTGTCAGGGTTTTCGATTTGAGCGTGTACTTTTTTACACAAAATTTATGTTAGGGTTTTAATTTGAGCATGTTATTTTCTTAGTTTATGTATTTTTAGCTTTTAATCCGCGTGTTGTTTCAATATTTTTGTAACCGGAAAATTTCTTTGGATATTGGGCATGTTTCGATTTTTGTTTTATTGTCCTAAATTTTTATGAAATGTGAGCTGCCATTTTGTTGTTGTTAGTTACTGTTTCTTCTGTGATTGTTATAAATTATGGAGGGACATTCTACACAACTTCTATCAGGAGGAAAGGATATTACAAAAAGAAGACACGCAAGTCTGTTTCTGGAAAAACAAAGCAACTCGCGGACAGAGATGAAAAAAATATTGCTGGAAAAAGGAAATACAAGGAAAAGATTCAAGTGAACGATCCAAATGCTATTCCAAAAAAGAGAAAAGTATACAAAAGCCTAGAAAAGAAAAGGAAGATAAAGACATGTGCAGTCACTGTTTAATGTATGGTTTATTTGTAATTTTATTTTTCCGTTGATTTGTTGATTGTATTGTTGTTGCAGTGGAGATGAAAAAAAAATATCTGATGAGGAGAAACATAGTGGGAAAAAGCGAAAAGTGAGGTAACAGATAAATCATACATTAATAGTATCACTTCTCATTTTAAAAGTATCATTTTGTATGTTAATTAAGACTATGAATGTTAATTTATTTTTGAGAAATACTTTAATATAGAAGTACCACTTTTCATGTGAAAAGTATCACTTTCTGTGTTAAAAGTAGGGTTGTTGATTTTTTTAGTACCTGACCCATAGACACTTTGCTGGTTTGGTACCCGATATTTCCGAGTTACCAATTTAGTACCCATACTTCACATATTTTTATATATTGGTACCTATTAATATTTAAAGATGAAAATGCCCCCAAGTTTTTATTTATTTTTGTTAAAAGTTATGTTTTAATTAGAATTATTAAAATTAAAAAATAAATATATTTAAGAAATAATTTATTATTATTTAAGTTAAATTATTAAATTCCTAATTGTAAAAAATAGAATGAAATAAATTAATTATTTTTTAAAATTCAATTAAAAAACCAATCAAAAATTAATATATTAATAAAAAAATTGCTATAATTTTCTTATTTACTATCTGAATTTTAATTTTCAAATTATTTAATTTTATTTTATTTTTTTCTTAATTTGCTATAAAAAAATTGATTAATTAAATTTTAATTTATGTTCATTAATTTGCTAATTTAATGTAATTAATTTTATTTTTTTCTAAAATTCTTTAATATTTTTAAGAACCTCTTTTATTTTTATTAATTAACTTAATTAAATTTTTAATTGATTTTATAATTTAAATAAGTATACCCAAAAATTTATTTCGAGTATAACTTATGTTTCTTGAGGGTATTTTCGTCATTAAAAGTGAATAGGTACTAATTTATAAAAAAAAAAGTGTAGTATGATTACTAAATTGGTAACTCAGAAATATCAGGTACCAAACCAGCAAAGTGCCTACAGGTCAGGTACTAAAAAATCAATAACCCTTAAAAGTATCAATTTTCATGTGCAAAGTATCAGTTTGCATGTTAAGACTATTAATTTGTTAATTTATTTATGAGAAAAATACTTTCATGTAGAAGTATCACTTTCCGTGTTAAAAGTATCAATTTTCACGTGTTAAGTTATTTCTGAGAAATACTTTCATATAGAAGTATCACTTTTTTCTGAGAAATACTTTTTATTTTTGGATTGTTGCAAAGATTTCATTAGTCAATATAAACCTCAAGACTTATTTGAGTTTATGAAAAAGTTGAGTGATAAACAAAAGGCTGATATAGAAAGTATAGGATTTGGAGGTTTGTTGAGACTTTTTATTGATTTTGCCTTTCCTATTGACATTGTTAAAAAGTTTGGTGAAGAATTTTAATGGTACCAGTCGGATGTTGAAATTTGATGATACGAGTTTTATTGTCACATCAGATGACATATTTGATATTTTTTTAGTGCCTAAGAAAGATGGAAATGATGTTGAGGAATTGGATCGTGGAGAGTCTATTGGTCTTATTGATGAATTGAAGGAGATGTATGATATTGATGGGGAATCTTTGGTTTATAAGGTGAAGAATGTGATTGAGAGCAGATTAGTTGATGACGACGATGATTTTAAGCGGATTTTTGTAATTTTTTACTTATCATTTTTTTACGCCAAGGACGAATAGGAAAGTGGACTTCCATGCGATCAAATCAGTCATAGATGTGGACAAAATAGGGGATTACGAGGTGTTCTTATATTCTAAAAAAGTTGTGCATATGAGTGAACAAATACAACAGGAACCCGAAAGCAAAATATGTTAGTGGTTGTGTTTTGGTTTTATTGATACTATATTGGTAGAGCAATGCTGAAACATCCACATTACCGTTGATCTCTCATTGGGCATCTGAGAAGTTAAGAAGAAAAATCAAACAAGAAAGCTTAATTGGTGTGTTAAGTTAGGGTGAATGGGTGATAAATACATACCCTGTTTGTTTGAGGAAGAAATGCACAGTTGAGAAAGAGACATTTGGAAAAAATGATGAAGAGCCCTTAGGTAGTAAAGTGAATCAAAATGTAGAAGAGGGTGACGAACAAGAATATATTGAGCTGCATGATTCATCGAAGTATATAAACCTTAAACTACCAAAGGGGAATGAGTCTGATGATGATGAGCTACAAAAGTTGGCTAGAGATGTAAGTTAATGTAAAAGTATCACTTTTTACTTGAAAAATATTACTCATTATTGTAATACTTTGAAGTGAAGAGTATCATTTTTCGTGCTAAAAGTATCAACTTTATTGTGAAAAGTATCAGTTTTCATGTTAAAAAAATCACTTTTCACTTGAACAATATTACTCATTATTGTAATACTTTGAAGTGAAGAGTATCACTTTTCATGCTAAAAGTATCAGCTTTCATGTGAAAAGTATCAGTTTTAAAGTATGGCAAATATTAACATATTTCTTCTTATATTTTCTAAAATCTTCATAAGGCCTTTTTGATGTGCAAGAGGAATTTTAATCTTGTAACACAATTTCACATGGAGGAATTCAGTAAGTTGAAAAACGAGATGACGCAAGAGAAGAAGGATGCAGTTTCGTCTCCACACTCATCATTTTCTGAAAGCCAAAAATTTTCCTAGACTCGAAGGTTCATGAGTTAATCGATAAAGCTGATGAAAATTTTCAAATGATGAAGAATTTGGCAGCTTGAATGCCATGTTTTGATCTCTTACTCCCAAGGATAAGGCTGAAAAAGTTGTTAAAGAAGAAGATTTAGGTGAAGAAGAAGTTAGTGAAGAAGTTGGCGAAAAAATTGTTGAAGAAGAAAAGGAAGAGAACGCTAGAATCTTGGATGAACAATGGCCTATTGATAAAGCTGAATTCCATTCCCAGTTCATGAAAAAACATAAGAACACACTTAAATTTATGCGCAGGAAGGAGAAAGATATTGTTGACTATTGCTTTTTTGATCACCAAAGAATGATCGAGTAAGTAAATTATTTTTATAAATTGCTTTTAATTTCCAGTTCAAATGCATTATTTTATTTTATTAATTTTATAAATTGTTTTTAATTTTCAGTTCAAATGCATTCGCACATGCTGGGAGTTTTTTTTATTTCATTTCACGATGGCATATCGACATTGCATGACTCAATGATGATCCATATAAGCATCATAGACACATGGGCTATGTTGCTTAACAAATGATCATGAGCGAACTACTTTTATTTCCATGCTCAACATTCTGTAAGTTCTATTTAAAAGTATCATTTTATGTCTTAAAAGTATCACTTTTAACCTTAAAAGTATCACTTTTGCAATAGTTGTTTCTTGAAAAGATTTGAGTGAAAGGGCAGGATCAATCTAAAAATTTGAGAGATTGCTGGGATATTTGGATGTCAAGTGGAAACAGTAAAGACCTGAGCACCGTGGATTTCATAAGAATGTCTTTCATGTTTTGCTTTTAATGGTTACTTTTTACTTTGAATAGTATCAGTTACAACAATGTTTTTCCTGTTTTACTTGTTAAAAATGTAGATTTTTGTACCAATTTACTACATGCAACATTATATTTATGGTGTCATCAACTTTGTTGATGGAAAAGTCCAATATCTCGACAATTTGGTGCATCATGAAGATGTTGCTCCTGACTATTTCAGTCCTACAAAATTAGTGGTAGATTATTTAGTTGATGTTACTTTATTATTGATGCCAATTTTCGCGCTAAAAGTATCACTTCATGTGAAAATCACATTTTTCACTTGACAAGTATTACTCATTATTGTAATACTTTGAAGTGAAGTATCACTTTTCGTGCTAAAAGTATCACTTTTTATGTTAAAAGTATCAGTTTTTTTATTTGAAAAAATTAAATTATTCTTATTGTTGATTCACTTTATTTTTAACAAAGAGAAATACGTATTTTCTTGAAGGAGAAAAATCATCCCAAAGATGATGATGTTGCGAAATATATCTTCGAGAATGTCCATTTTTCTTGGCAAAGAAAACTAGCCAATATTGATTGTGGTGTTTTTTTCTGCACCACATGGAAAATTTCAGGTGGCGTTTGTACTCCGAACCAGATTTGCGTAAGGTAAGAATCTTTTTTTTTTGGTTATAAAATTAGATTGTTCAAAAACATTTATTTACTTTAGTTTTATTTTGTTTTCATTGAAGGTTGGTGAACGACACAAATTAAGGGCTTCTTATTGTGCAAGAATTGTTCTTAGGCCGTTGGAATGAAATGAGAGTGCAAATCGAGAAAGATGCACTTCAATTTATAAATGAACAAGCCAAATGATGCATGTAATAGGGAGGCTCTTTAGAGGATGACAACAAAATTAAACATACTCTTTTTTGTACTGACTAGTTCCAAAACTTATAGTTTGGTGTGTATTATGTTGCAAGTATTGACTAGTATCAGTCTATCTTTTATATTACTGGATAAGTTAAGTATCATTCATTAAATGAAAAGTATCGATCTTGGGAGATGGGCCATGTGGGTCGAGTAGGAGAAATGGGCCTATGGGCCAGTCCGTATAGGAGAAATCGGTCTATGGGCCAGTCCCAGACTCATTTGGACTGTGTTATTTTATTAAGATCCCATTGGACAATTAATATTAAATTAATATATAAACCGAATTATATATTAAATAATTAAATGTCATTTTTGCCCCAAACACTACTATAATTATTTTATGCAATACAATATAAAGGGCTTAATTAAAAAAAACACATGCAATCCGTGTATTCAGGGCTGATTCTATCAACTTTTTGGCTAAAGTCTAACTTTGAAATTGGGCCCCTAATTTTTTCGATTTTGCCTTTACTTTGAGGATTTTTAATTTAGGGCCTTTAAGAAAAATTAAATGTGATATCTTATTAGCAACTAACAAGGCTCAAGGGAATACCAGAAAAAAAGAGGAAAAAAAAAACTCATTGCGATCAATGTGCGATCACGAGCTTGTAGCTCAAATGATATCACTCACCTTTTGTAAGGGTGTTGACCGGGGTTCGCACCCGATATTTTTCAGTTTCTTTGAAATTTATCCCCTCCACTGCAACCAATACTCCAAACTTATTTTAAAAAAATAGGAGCCTAGGTATATTTAATTGGAGAGTTTTGAAGCAGAAGGTATTGCCCACTATGTTGGACAAATTCTTTGTTCAAAAACTTATTTAGTTTATATATGTACTATATATAAAAAGATATACAAAAATTTAGGCCTCTAAATTTTGTAATTTTTTTTGGGTCCGAATTGACCGACTCGTTTGACTAACATGAGGACCGGCCCTGCATGTATTGCAACTAATCAGTCGTATACTGGTTTGTTAATTAGATCAGTATCGACTAGAACTGCTTTGCTAAACTCCCTCAATACTAAACTTCATCATGCAGTAGCTCGTATTATACCCAGGGGCGGAGCCAGAACCGCTGGTAACGGGGGGCCAAAAATAGTAGTGTCAATCGTGTCGTGTTTTGTATTTGCGGGTCGTATTTTGACACATGTATTACATGTTTGACACGAATCCGGACACAACTTGTTTAATTATTTGTGTCAAGATACACGACCTATTTATGATACGGGTAACCCGACACGGCACAAAAAAACTATATAATTTAAAGTTGACACGAAAAAAAATTAAAAAATTGGAGAAAAAAATTAAAATTACAAATAAAAAACACATTAAATATTGAAAAAATATTATAAAATGCATTTATTTTTATCAAATATATAATATATTAGCAAATAATTATGAGAAACCCATTTAAAAATGTATTTAATAAATTCTTTTCAATATATATTAGCAAATACTTATGAGAAACCCATCTTTTGATGAATAAAAAATACTATAGGTATGTATGGATGTTTTTCAAACACAATTTTCCACTTTTCAACTATTCCAGAAAATGAGTTTATGTTTGTTTTGGAAATTCTCAATAGAAATGAAGTTATTTTCAATTTTCACTTTTTTGTGGAAATATTCTTTTGGAAACACAACTAAACAAATTTTCACCACAATCACGCAAATCTATGTGAAAAATACACTACAATCACGCAAATATATGTAAAAAATATGTTCTATAACCAAACATATTTTCATTTTCAAGTAGAAATTTAGATAACAAAACAAACATATTCTCAATTCTCACACGAAAATCAATAAAGTTTGAAAATTCATTTTCCAATACTAAAAATTGAAAATTAGACTTCGAAATACATCCATACATCCCAATATTTTTAAGATGATAATAAGATAAAGTAAGACCCACAAAATCTCCAATTTAACTTACAAAAATTCATGGAATAATTTTTATCCAAAAATTATGAGGGGGACCAAAGTACTAAATAATAAAAATATAGGTATTAGAAAAAAAAAAGTAAAAAGTTGGGGGGAGGGCCAGGGCCCCCTGAGCATGGTGGTGGCTCCGCCACTGATTATACCCAGAGCATCTCCTTCAAATGTTGCAACAAGACTTCAAATTCAACTCCATGGCAAACTTTGAATTCAGAATTTTAGTTCACTAACTGATTTGCCTTGGAGTTAATTTCTGCTCATGCAATGATGTAAGATGTTTGCTTTCTAAAAACTGCATAAATAAATGTTATAAGGATTTAATATGTTGGGAGCTGTGTAGTTTTTAGTGAAAATTCTTCAAACGGGATATGGCATACAATACAAACAAACGTTAAAAGGGTTCTAAGTTTGTCTCAATAAAGCATCTCCCATGCTTAAGTCAATAAAATTAATATAGAGAAAACCCAAAAAGACTAGAATATAGAGAATGGAGAAACACTATTTTGTAGTTGAGACTTGGGCCTCATGGGCCTTGTATAATGTTTTGGACCTCGTGGGCTAACAATTTAAAAATAATATAATTTTGAGCTTAAACTTATAATTATGACATAGTAATTGAATAAATAAACAATTGAAAATAATTAACGGAGAATTAAAACTAAAATTTCCCCACATCATTGGTCGATGTCTTCTCTTCCTTTTTTTCTTCCGACTAATTAAGAATTTGCTGAAGTTATTAAAAAATTGACATGAAAATCTAAAAATGCCCCCGCACTACTGTTTATGAAGTATGTGAGAAGACTTCCTCAAAAAAAAAAAAAATGAAGTATGTGAGAAGACAAAAATATCCTTTTGGGATTTACTAAAAGTTACCCACAAAAAAAACCTTCCAATTATTATAACTTGCAAAAACATCATTGAGTTTCAACATATATTACAATATTACTTTCCTCCATGAATCATCTATCACCAAGCATATCTATAATTGTTTAGTAAGCAAGAAAAAATCAAATTCAACTTCGAAAAACAAAAGAAAAGAAATGAAATTTTAATATAAGAAAAATACAAGAAAAACTTAAAAATTATTTCAATGTCCACAAATTATATAACATCCGAAACCATCCCTCTTACAAGTGCCCCCACTGATTTCGAAGAAGAAATAATTTTCATCCATTTGGTATTTTCATATACTATAGAAAAGGTTCCAAACTGATTGGAGTAATTTTGTCCCTCTATTTTTTTTAACCTTCTTTCTCTTTACTCTTTTTTTTGGTTGAAATTCCATTAGGGGCATTATTTATATTTTTACACAAATTACATTAGTTTTATCGCAGTCCCTCAAACTTCAGGGATGTTTTTTTTAATTTTAAAACTTAGATGACTTTTTTTTTTTGTAATCACCACAAACTTCAAGGGTAATTTTTATAATTAACTCTTTTATTTATTCTGTATTTTTCGGTTAATAATATTTTCGAAAAAACAGGTCTCTTCAAGTAGGGTGTTAATATTCGAATGGATACAAAGTTATGTTCCGTTAGAATTTGAATTTTAATTTCGAACTAGGATTTTCAGAATTTGAATATATTTTTGAACCGACTCGAATAACGAATACCAAATAACAATGAGTCAATCACCAGTCAACAATTTCTAAATACTAAAATACCGTTAACTATAAGAAAAGAAATGCATTCACCTCTTGTGAAATTTAGACCGAAGACCTCATAGTCTTGGAATCTTTGACTTTTTCATAAGTTCGGTCCAATATTGGCAACTCAATGAATTTATTTAGCATTCAATATTTGAATTATGACAATTGGATTTTTGATGTAAGTGACTTGGCTCTCAATCTAGAGATTTTCAGTAAGAACATTATAATCAAGTTTACATTATTACAGATATAATGTTCGTCAAAGTACACAAATATATATTACCTAAATTAAGTCTATGACTATCAATTTACATAATTTCTAATACGTTATCAAAACAGTCCTAAATTAGTAGACACTATATTTATTTAGTAAATTCATATGAATCCCACATCTTATTATATTCTTCATCAATATTCTTTTATCCCAAATGAGGAAGTAATGACCCAATTTGGTGAAAGAAATTGCTATATTCTTACTACACATTTGCATTATTCTTTGATTTTTTTTGACTTTGTCAATGATACTGAAAACTCTTTCACATAATTTAGTTTCATTATAGCAATTTCATTGTAATTTACAACAATGCGAAAATTTATCTATTGAGATCACCAAAATTATTTCACAGTAAGACTTCATGTTGGTTTTGGATAATAACAAAGTTTAAATTACAGTAATATATGTCCTTTCCCTTATAAATTTAGGCTTATAAAAGGCTAAAGGCTAAAGTAAACATCTCACACTCTCAAACTTCAATATCTTAATTACCAGCAACATGAATTACACCATGGTTAAATATCTTTTATCATTTCTCATTCTTTCAGCCAGCGTTCTCCAAACAATAGCCTCATTAGCCTCATTAGACGACAAAAAGCGTTGCATTTTTTTCCACAAATATACTGTTTATGTTGCCAATAATCTTCCTCCGAACTCGCCACCTCTGATGGTGCATTGTGCATCTGGAAATGATGATTTAGGATATCACTCGCTTACCCTAAATCAATATTTTAACTTTAAATTCTGTTCAAACCCTTATTCTACTTTGTTCTTCTGCCGTCTTACATGGCAAACGAAGTCCATAGGTTTTAAGGCTTTCGAAGCATGGAGTGATCAACGGTGTGAAAATCATGATTTATGCTATTATGCGGCAAAAAGTGATGGTATCTACTTTTCAGACTCCTATCCGCCTGGAGACTTGAAAAAATTATATGGTTGGTGATAAGTTACTATCCAACTTGGTAGGCAAAGAAAAACATATATATAGTTGATGATGCATTATGAATTGTGCTATGATTGTCCTGTGATTGTTATCAATAGAGGATTGAAGAATAAATGATACGAATAATTCAAATTATTTTATTTGCTAATGTATAATTTTCAAGGGCATCCCTTGCTTGAATATCTTCTTTTGGATAATATCATATATATGCCAATTATTTACTTAGTAATGGTCTAACTTATCATGTCCAACACTAATAATAATAATAAAACAATTTAATCAGATAAAGAAAAACATACTTGATGTTCACCCACTACAGGAAAGTTTTTAATTTCTGGGCGAAACTTTTCCTTGCTAATATTGCTAATTTCTTCGCAAATGAAATTTATTGAGGAAATATATTCCTCACCCATCTTGCTGCTATAAGAGCGTCACTAAACTATATTGGCAGCATATGTCCGAAATTGTCACAAAGTTTAGAGTTGAAATTCTTGATTTTGCGGCTAAAATTTAAAGAGGAAATGTTTAATTCGACTAATTAATGTTAACGATAAATTTATTAATTTTCTCGCTAAAGTGGGTACAATATGAATATTAACCACACATATGTTGTTTTTCTCGCTAAAATAAATGTAATTTTATTAATATGTAGTGTATATTTATATTTATTTACTTTTTTAGGATGTTCTTCTTTGTAAGTCATTCACTAGCAATCAATAATAAAAGATAATACAATAAAACTATTTTTTTCAATTTCAACTCCCCCTTCATATTTATTTCTATTTTATAAATTACACTTTCAATAGGAGGGGTTGAGTTTGAGCACTTATCTTCTTCTTTTTTTGTAATATTTTAAAATAAACTTAAAAATATAAATTAAACGTACAAATAAATACTTTTGCAATTAAAATTTTAAATAATTTCATTTTGCTATATTTTTTTAGAAGATTTGTGAAAATGTTAATAAAAAAGAAAAAGAAATTGAGGACTTACAAAGGAATTTCTTTTTCGTCCTTAATAAGTTCCAAGATTTTTGTTTTTCTTAATCAGTACCAAGATAAGTTTTAAATAACTCAATTTTTTGTTTTTGTGTGCTAATGTTCTTGTGGGACGTTGGTTGATGTTGGTATAGGTTATTTGTTGTAGCTGCTCTTCTTTTGTTTCTTCTATGATGGTTTTGTTTTGATATTTTTTATCTATATAATATGGTTGGAGTATCCCTTGTGTACTCCTCTTTAATATATAATATTTTCTTTTCCTATCAAAAAAAATAGCAGGTAGCGTTTCTTAATAAATTCGAATATAATTTGTTTAATTTGTCTTAATTCCTTAAATTAAGTTAAGTTGTTAACAAATTATCTTGGAACTTATGATGGAAGACAAAAATCTTGACACTTATTAAGGAGTACAATAAAATCATTAACAAATTATCTTGAAACCTATTAAGCACTAATTAAAGAAGACAAAAATCTCGAATTAATTATTCTTTTATCATTTCACTTATACATAAAGGCTTACCAGAAGTTATCAGCTCATATCATCAATATCTGGCAAGCAAAATGAATTACATGATCAAGTTTCTTTTGTCATTTTTCATGCTTTCTTCCATCATTCTCCAAACAATAAAAAACATTGTTTTATTGTCCATAAATATATTGTTCATGTTGTCAATAATCTTCCTTCAAACTCCCCACCACTATTATTGCGTTGTCAATCTAAAACCGATGACTTAGGATATCATAATCTTACTACCAATCAGGATTATAACTTTTCGTTCAGTGAAAATCCTTTTTCTATGTTGTTCTTTTGCCGTCTTCAATGGAACCAAAAGAACCTAAGTTTTGATGCTTGCAACTCAGGGTGGTCTCATAACCGATGTACATATGATGTATGCTATTATTCAGTAGCAAGTGATGATATCTACTTTTCAGATGCCGACACTCCAAAGACCTAAGAAAATTATTATATGATTGGTGATCACAAATTAAATAATTATGCCAATTTAACGGTGTAACAAAATCATATACTTTGGTAATATGAACGGTCTTGTGGTTCTTATCAATAGCATATTGAAGAGAATAAATGCAGATGACTCCCTAATGTGCATGATTTTCTTGTTCATCCCTATTATATTTGAATGATCATCATATCATGCCAATTAGTTTCTTACGGATAGTCTTAATGTTTTTGGTTTTGCAATCTTTCGGGTTTTATTAATCTCAATCTCTGATGGGCCATTTCAGATGATTTGGTCATTGTTAACCCACCGGAGGTTGGGAATAATAAAATTCATTTACTTGAGATTAATAAAACTCGTATAAAAAAAATTTTTCAAAAAAATTGTTGCAAAGCCAAAAATGTAGTTGTTAGGAATTAGGACAAGATAGAGGGTTGGATAAGGCATCCTAGCTAGTCTACTAGCTAAGTCCTTATTTTTCATATTGCACCATACTTATCATATACATAAAAGTTATTTTATTAATTGTGATACTAAAAGTAATTGTCTAAACTAGTTTCTGGATGTTACTGCCATATAAATTAGGATACAAGAGATGTGAAATAAGCTATGCAACGTGGAGATAAGTCGTAGTCGTTTTGTTAATGGTTAGTATATAATAATGATAACGAGCAAATATATGTATTCAATCGGATTTGCAAAGTGAAGTTTCGTGCATTAATGTTTGTAAATTATTAATTATTTGCACCTTGTTGAAAGGTTGGTCATTGGTTAGTGGTGATTCTTTTTAGTGTTGTTATGATTGGATTGCATCTAAAATTTGTATAATCTCATCCCCCTTTTTTTTTTGTCATAGTCGTTTACTTTTAGTATCTCTTTTGTAGCAAAATTTGTGGGCATGTAGATATGAGAAGTGGATCGATCAGTCTGATTGTAACATTTCGACTTCAACAAAAGAAATTTTACCTAGTTTGACATTATTAATAGGGATAATTAAAAGAGTTCCCTCAGGTTTGGCCCTGAAATTTGGGTTAATTACAAAAAACCCCATAAATATTTCAAATTACAAAAAACCTCATCATGTTTGATTATGTGTTAAATTTAAGGGAGTAAATGTAGTATTTTTATAAATATCAGAATATTTTTGATATATTGTTTGCTTATGAAGGGAGAAAATTAATGTAAGATGGAATCAAACCTTGAGGTTTTTTTGTAATTTTCAAAAATCTCTGGGTTTTTTTGTAATTAGCACAAACCTCAGGGGTGTTTTTGTAATTATCCCAAAAAAAGAGATTTTTGAAAATTACAAAAAAGCTCTTGAGTTTTGACTGTGGCTTAAATTTAAGGGGGTAACTGTAGTATTTTGATAAACGTACAGAAGCTTTTGAAATAACTTTTTGTATATGAAGGGGGAAAATGTAAGACGCATCAAATCTAAAGATTTTTTTTTGGTAATTTTCAAAAATCTTTGGGTGTTTTTGTAAGTAGCCCGAATCTCTGGGGTGTTTTTGTAATTATCCCTTATTAATATAGTTGTTAAATATATCTTTTATATGGGAAAAATTACTTATTTTGTGAATTTGACCTTTTATCATCCACGAAGATTAATATTACTATAATCTTTAGTACTCGCGCGATTTCAAATTCTAGAAATTTAATACAATCTAATAAGGGATTTCTTACTACAAATTATTGTGATATGATGTTTTATCAACTTTATGATTTCGATTAGTTCTTTAGAACAAATATAATCTATGGAATATTCTTCATGGATATATTTTTCTAATCTCTCTCTCCTCATATTTGTTCTCCTCATATTTGTTCTCATATCTCGGATCATATGTATTTCTTATTTCAATTGCATTCAAATTGCAACCATTTTAATTGTATATTTTCAATGTTTTCATAAAGTTCAAATATATAAATACATCCAACATGCGTTAAACGTTGAAATTTCCATAAATCTTTCTCTTAGCAAGCAATATGAACTCTAACCTTTTAACCATTTTCATGCTTTTTACCACTCTTCTTCAAACGAGGGCTTGTGTTTTTCCTCTCAAGCACTTTGAAGTTTATGTTATCGATGATTTTTTTTTTTTGAGTGGATATGTTATCGATGAATTGCCTAGGAACTCTCCACACAAGGCTCATTGTGCATCTGGAGACGATGATCTAGGAAAACATATGATTCATTCAAATGGGTATTTTCATTTTGGTTTTTGTGAGAATTTTTCGAATACCCTATTCTTTTGCACTCTTTTGTCGGGTACAAAGAATGTAAGTTTTCAAGTTTTTAACGCAAGAGCTCATAAAGTCGTCTTGTCTGCTGACAAGTTTGGAGTGTCTTGTTTTCTACAAGAAAGTCATATTTTGTCGTGTCTTTTGTTCTTTCTATCTGAAAGACAAGTGAATTTTCTGGCTATGAAGAATACATTGGCTTCGTTATGGCGACCAATTAAAGGTGTATTCATTAAGGAGTTGGGTCCAAATTTATTTCTTTACCAATTCTTTCATGAATTGGATATCACTCGGGTTCAATCGAACGGGCCATGGACTTTTGATAACTTGTTACTAATTACTAGAAGGTTGACCCTGGGAGAACAGCCTTCTCGTGTGCAATTGTTTCATACGGAAATTTGGGTCCAGGTGTATGATGTACCATTTGGCTATATGACGGAAAAAATAGGGAAAAGCATTGGTAATTTCATCGGTAAATACATTGAGTCAAATGAGCATAGCTTCAATGGGGTATGGCAGACATATATGCGGATCCGTGTCTCTTTTGACGTTAGAACTCCCCTAAAAAGAAGAATGAAGCTGAAAAAAGCGGGAGGTGAATGGCTCTGGATAAACTTCAAATATGAACGTCTTCCCACCTTTTGTTTCTTTTGTGGTCTGTTGGGACATTCGGAGAAATTTTGCGAGAAGTTATTCAATGCAAATAATGTCTCAGAAGAAAGAGCATATGGTTCATGGTTGAGGGCACCATCTAGAAAATACCAAAATCAGGTTGGCTCACAGTGGCTGAGGACATCGGCAACTTCAAAATTTTCCGATCAGTCGCATGAGGAAGATGACGGTTATTTTGGCGATAAAGTCAGGGCAAACTCGTGCCTAATTTCTCGGATAGTGGCCAAAACGTAGAAGGAAATTGCATGCATTATGGGACAGTTATTGGGGAGAACAACGGATATTCAGGGGATGCGGTTACAAAAGAAAAGAATTTGAATGATGATGGGAACGTGGTTGGGGCTCTTACCATTTATGAGGCGGGACATGCTACAAATCATTTGAAAGGAGATAATAAGCGTAAACGGGTGGAAGATATTAATTTTTCTAATTCTGGTGATATTGGGCTTAATTTAGGTGGGCCTGCATTGCTTAAGAGTGGAGTATCACAGAACCAAAAAACGTGAATGCGGTGGGTTCGGATCCCGTGCCCACCGGCATTATGAGTACATTAAGTTGGAACCGTCGTGGGCTTGGCAACCCACGGACAGTTCAAGTATTAATGGACCTTGTCCATTTGAAAAAGCCTTCTTTTATCTTTCTTATTGAAACCATGATCAATAAAAATAAATTGGAGGAGATCCGTGTTAAGTTGGGCTTTGAGGGTTTATTCGTTGTTAGTAGTGTGGGTCATAAGGGTGGGCTTGCTCTTTTTTGGAGAAAGAAAAATATGGCTAATTTGTTAAGTTTTTCCTCAAATCATATAGACGCGTGATCTGCTTCAGTTGGAGGGGTTATCGTATCGCTAACAAAGCTTTTATGGTTTTCCCGAAAAGACAGGCGTCGTCAATCTCGAATTTTTTGCGAAATTTATCTAGCCACTCCAATCTTCCATGGTGTTGTCTAGGAGATTTCAACAATCTTCTTTCTGAGTCAGAAAAAAGAGGTAATGTTATGCATCCTCAATGGCTCCTTTCTTGATTCCGTTCAGCGATTGATGATTGTGGCCTGGTGGATTTAGGAATGTCGGGGTATCAATTCACTTGGGAAAGAGGTAGGTGATCCTTGAATTGGGTGGAAGAGAGGTTGGACAGAGGATTAGCTACACAAAATTGGTTGGAATTATTCCCGAATAGCAAGATTTGGAACCTTGAAGCTTCTATGTCGGATCATTCGCCAATTTTTTTGGAGATGGGTCGTCGGTATGTAATCAGGAAAGTTCGAAGATTCCGCTTTGAAAATACCTGGTTAAGAGAGAAGGACTGCAGAAGTGTTGTTATGCATGGATGGAATACTGGAGTGGAAGGTAACGTTTTAGGAAAATTTGAAAAGTGTGGCTTTGAGTTAATGAAGCGGGGCGAAGTTCTTCAAAATTCATTCCAAAGCAGGATTAATGAGGCAAAGAGAAAGATGAGGGTATATCGAGGAGCTCGGGATTCTCTATCCGTGGAGGAATTTCGTAAAGCTCAAGATATTTATAATCAATTATTGGCCCAACAAGAGGACTTTTGGAGACAAAGAGCTAAAAAATTTTGGCTTAAGGGAGGGGATATGAATTCAAAGTATTTCCACACGGTGGCATCGACTAGAAACAGACATAATGCTATTTCTAGGCTTAAAGCAACAAGTGGATCTTGGCTCACTTGGGAGAACAGTCTCGGCAATCATATTACGAATTATTTTGTGGATATTTTTTCTTCCTCATGTTGTAATTTTGAGACTATTGTGGAGTGTATTGAGTCTAAGGTGTCTGTTGCTCAGAATGAAGAATTGATCGCCCCTTTTACTGATTTGGAAATAAAAGAAGCTCTTTTCTCGATGCATCCGGATAAATCGCCAGGGCCCGATGGTATGAATCCTGCGTTTTTTCAGAAGTTTTGGGATATTACGGGGCAGGATGTTATTCGGTCTTGTTTATATTTCCTGAACAACTGTTATTTCCCCGAGGGACTTAACGACACTAGCATTGTTCTTATTCCCAAAAAGAATAATCCGGAGGTGGTGACAGATTTAAGACCGATTGCTTTGTGTAATATTGTCTACAAAGTGATTTCCAAGGCTCTAGCTAATCGTTTAAAAAGAATCCTACCAGGAATAATATCCTAATATCAAAGCGCCTTTGTTCCAGGAAGACTTATTTCTGATAATATCATGATTGCCTTCGAGATTAATCATTATTTAAAGCGAAAAAGGCAAGGAAACAAGGAGTGGCAGCCTTGAAAATTGATATGAGCAAGGCCTACGATCGCATTGAGTGGTCATATTTAAAAGCTATGTTAATTAAGATGGGATTCCATAAGAAGTGGGTTGATTGGATGTTGTTGTGTGTTACTACAGTCCGCTATAAAATTACGCACGGGGTATTCGAATCTGAATTAATTATCCCCGAATGAGGTTTACGCCAAGGTGATCCTTTATCACCTTATTTGTTCATTTTATGCGCGGAGGGTCTTTCGGCAATTATTCAAAGTTTTGAGAAAAAGGGATGGATTCATGGCTATCGAATCGCTAGAGGCGCACCAAGTGTTACTCATTTATTTTTTGCCGACGATAGTTTTCTTTTCTTTCGAGCTAACCGGGATGAAAGTTTAAGAGTTAAGTCTCTCCTAGACCTATACTCTGTTGCATCTGGACAATTGATAAATTACCAAAAGTCCTCTATCTCATTCAGTAATAACACCAGTGATGAAGATATTCAAGAAGTCTGCAACTTACTGAATGTTTCTCAAACTAATAATCACGGTGCTTATCTTGGGCTGTCATCTCTAGTTGGACGTAATAAGAAGGAAGTTTTTTCCTTCATCAAAGAGAAAGTATGGCATAGATTGCAAGGGTGGAAGAAGAAGTTTCTTTCAAGGGCCGGAAAAGAAATACTTTTAAAAACTGTAGCACAGGCAGTTCCTATATATGCTATGAGCATTTTCCTTCTACCTCTTGAGCTTTGTTCGGATTTAGAGAAGATGATGAACTCCTTTTGGTGGGGAAAGGGTGGAGATACGAATAGAAGCATTCACTGGCAGTCATGGGAAAAGCTATGTGTGCATAAGAATCACGATGGGCTGGGGTTCCGACGATTGCACGAGTTTAATTTGGCTCTCCTAGGCAAGCAGATTTGGAGGTTGTTGACGGATCACAATTCTTTTGTAGCTCGAATTTTTAAAGCCAAGTATTATCCTTCATCTTCTATTTTTAATGCAAACATTGGGTCTAATCCCAGTTTTGTATGGCGTAGTATTTTGGCTGCGAAGGATGTAGTTTTAAATTAGTGTCGAAGGAAGGTTGGAGATGGGAAACTTATCAGTGTGTGGGGGGATCCGTGGCTCCCAAATAAAAATGGATTTATTACTTCTCCTCCTATATTTTCGCATGATATATATGTTCACAATTTGATGCATAATAACAGGCGAAAATGGGATGAGGACATTGTGAAGGATATATTTAATCAAAGGGATCAACACCTTATTCTTAGCATTCCATTGAGTGAGACTAACTCTGGAGATAAGTGGATGTGGTTGGGTAACAAGAAAGGATGTTATTCAGTGAAATCTGGCTATCGTGTGCTGTGCGAAAATTTGGATTTTCAGAGTTTCAATGCACAACTTTTTGACCGAAAGGCTTGTGGAAATTAAAGATTCCTAATGAAAGTGAAGAACTTGGTTTGGAGAGCTTGTCACAATCTTTTACCAACAAAAGAGAGGTTAATTGCTAGAAAGGTACCAATATCTTTTATCTGTCCTGGTTTGCAATGTGGGGTGTGAAAATGTATCTCATATTTTCTTCCAATGCTCTTTTGCTAAGAAATGTTGGAATCTTATTCCTATAACTCGATCATGCAAGATCGGAGTTTCTTTTTTGTCCAATTTGAATAAGTTATGTATGGTAAGTTCTAATGAGATGAGAAATATGGTGGCTATGGTTTTGTGGGCCTTGTGGAAGAATAGAAATGATGTTGTGTGGAATAATAAATTCATGTCTCCTTCAAATTATTTAATTTCGCAAGCTCGGTGTTACTACAATGGCAAACCGCACAGTGGTAGAGGTGGCCGACGTTTTTGTGCTCTTCTACGGATGGGGTCGCAAATGGATTAAACCAATGTCTGGGGTGCTAAAATGTAATGTTGACGCAACGATTTTTCATGATATCGGGAAGCTTGGGTTTGGGGGTGTTATTCGTGACTGGGAAGGGAGATTTGTTGCAGCCATCCATGGAATTCTTAATGGTCCTTTGAGCCTGTGTTTGCGAAGCTTTGAGTATGCGCGAGATATTGAGCCGGGTGAAAGAGAACTGTCCAATCTTCCCGTTGTAGTGGAATCGATTCCTGTTGGTGGTTAAAGCTTTGAGAGGAAAGTTTGTAGATAGTTCTTATATTTCGATATTATTAATGATTGTAAAATGCAGCTTGAAGATCTCGAATGTGTCTAGTGTGTTTGTTCGAGGTCACAATGGTGTTGCCCACATGTTAGCTAGGGGCAACAAATTCTATGTCTGATGTCCAAGAGTGGAGGACTGACCCTCCCCTCTTTATTTGTAATGCTTTGCAGTTCGATCTGCTATCTTAATGAAATGATATTTCCTTGGTTTCAAAAAAAAAAACGCGAGAGCTCATAGTATCCATTGTCCCGATGGTGCATGCTCTTGGGTAGCTAAAAATGATGGTATCTATTTCTCGGGTTATTTTCCTCCTGTAAACCCAACTAAAAGGTATAGTTGGTGAGAATTATTGAATAAATGACCAATGATGTTTTTTCAGGATGTTATTTGTAATAAGCAATGTATGATCTTTTCGGGGCAAAGTAATAAAATCGAGTTGATATTTTGGAATTTTAGTTAGTTCATGTCCCTATGTTAACTTTCATGCACATTTATGTATGTATTTTTGGTAGAACTGACAATAGGTGAGTCAGATCAGGTTAGCTCGAGCCTTTGGCTCGGGTTGTGTTTGGCTAGAATTTTGTCGGTCATCACTTTGTGTAGTCTAGCTTAGCCCATTAACAATATTTACACATAATTTCCACCGGGTTTATGGGGCTTGATCCAATTTTGTCGGTTCTAATTTTGGTGGATCTATTTTGCAACCACATAATTTAGTAAACAAATGACTTAACAATTAATGTCAACATATAGTCTAACTTATATTAGGAATAGGATCAAATGAGTCCAACGTCCGCGGTAAGAATGTAGGGACAATTTTGGACCGTTGATCTATTGTTTGGATGGTTAAGATTTGTCTTGTTTTTTTTTTTTTTTTATTTAGGCGCGTTTTTTTTGGCAAATTTAAAGGGTATTTGAGTAATATTGCAATTAATTAGATTAGCCAAAGATTTATTTAGGTAATATTCCTATTTTTTAGGAATAAACATATCTCTTCCTTAAAACCACTCCTCCCAACCCACGGTCCCAAAATTCAACCCATCTTCTCCTCACAAAACAAAAAGAATCAACACATCTTCTCTTCACGTAACAAAAGAATCACGAACTTTAACTCATCTTCTCTTCACATAATCAACATTTACACCATCTTCCCTCTTCACGCCATCTTCACATATTTTTTAAGGGTCCGAAAATTCCACCTTTCTACACCGATTTTGAGAGGTATATATTTTTTCTTTAATTTGTTTTCGATTTTTAACCTAGGTTTTTCGAACTTTACTTTAATTTGATTTAATTTTGAGATTTTGTGTTTAAATATTTTAATTTGCAATAGGGTTTTTCGATTGTGTGTTTCGAGATTGTGTGTTTTTTAGAATAGTAATTCACGGTTGTGGTTTTTGAGATTGTGTGTTTGTTGTGATTGTGTATTTTTTCATGAATAAACCAAAAATAATCATTATTAGATCGAATTTTCGAGATAACAATTTCTTAGTACACGTTTATTGCTTCCTTAGTGCTTTTTTATGCTTCGATATTACATGTTTATTGCTTTTATTATGTCGTTGATGTTTGCGTGTTTTTAATGGTTGATTGGTGTTCTTGCATATGTAATTGTTTGGAGCATGTGCTTATTCCTTGTTGTGTTTTCTCAATTTTATATGGGGTTGCTTATATGAAGTTTGGATTGACTTCTTAGCAATAGAATTATGCTATGATGATACATGGTTTTTAATTTTATGGTATATTTTGATGTTTTGTACGTTCTTAATTTTTTTCTGGTTTATCAGGTGTTTTTAAAAGTGTTAATTGGAATGGTGAAAGGTAGCGGGAAAAGGAAGGTTGTATCCAGTAGTGAGGAACACGAGGAGGGATCACAGTGGTGTTGGGAGGGAGAAGTGTTTTTATTGTACACAAATGTCGGCCCTTTAATAGTATATGAAGTTGTGATTGCTTCCTTGTTAATAAATTTATGCTTTTATAGTATATTTTTTTTAGCTTTCATGGTACATAGTATATGTTTTGCTTTTTTGGAATAGTTATTACTTTCAGTAGTATTGTTTTTATGCTTCAATAGGTCATCTTTCTTGCTTTAGTAGTATAAAGTTGCAATGAATTATAAAGTTGCAATGAATTAAAACAAATATAGATGAAACAAAAAAACAATAGTAACGAATCAGAAAATCATTACATCGTGCAAAAAAACCAATACTAAGAAGGTATAAAATCATTACTATCATTTTGGATGAAGAACCATGAATGGCTAGAGGTGAGAGAAATCACAAATCTTTTCCATATCCAAAATATAACCGTCCATAAATAAAATCATCGTTTTTTTCGGTTTTGACTTTTATTACCTTAATAAATAACTAACGAAGCAGAAAATCATTACTATCGTTGCAAAAAACCAATACTAAAGAAGCAGAAAATCATTACTCCGTGAATGGCTAGGTGAGAGAAATCACAAATCTTTTCCATATCCAAAATTGTAACCGTCCATAAATAATATCGTTGCGTTTTTTTCGGTTTTGACTATTATACCCTTAATGAATAATATTTATGGGTAAAATAGAGTAAAAATTGATTTAATATCAGCCATAGATTGAAAGAGTCCAATGAATAGGATGTGTCCTTACGTTCTTATCTGGGAACCCTAAACTCGTATAACTCTATCCCTATATTACTATATTAAATCATCACTGATATGGCAATTTTGCAATCTCTATTACTCTATACAAGCAAAAGAAAAGGCACCAAAAGAAAAAAGTCAAAGTATTTTATCCCTTTAATTTGGAGTAAATATATGATTATTTATTTTTATTTAGGATAATTACAAAAACACCCCTGAGGTTTGGGCTAACTATAAAAAAAATCCAGAGAATTTTGAAAATTACAAAAAAATCCTTGAGGTTTGATTTCGTCTTACATTTCCCTTTTATAAACAAAAAAAACATATCAAAAAACCCTGATATTTATAAAAGTACTACAATTATCCCTTAAATGTAACACATAATCAAACATGATGGATTTTTTGTAATTTTGAAACATTTATGTGTTACATTTAAGGGGTAATTGTAGTACTTTTATAAATATAAGGGGTTTTTTTGATATGTTTTTTGCTTATAAAAGAGGAAATGTAAGACGGAATCAAACCTCAAAGGGTTTTTTGTAATTTTCAAAATTCTCTGGGTTTTTTATAGTTAGCTTGTAATTAGCCCAAACCTCAGGGGTGTTTTTGTAATTATCCCTTTTTATTTTTTTTACAAGAATATATGATGTAGTTATTAATTTTTATTTTTTTTGAGTATAATGGGGGAACTTGGGAGGAGATACACGCACTCGTATGAGATCGAAATCGGATTATTCACATTTACAATACATGTCTCAACCGCTAGGGCACAATTTTGATCTCGTAATTAGCTAAAACTTGCTAATTGCTACCATCCTAAATATAATGAGGAAGCCTGCTTTTTCTGCAAGTCTTCAATTCTGCATAATAGAAAGAAAAGTAAAACAATTGCAAATAGACATGTCCAATCTTCCAACCGCCGGTTACGATTCGGAATCGCCTAGCATACATGATTCGCCCAAAGGTGGAACCGTAACCTAACCGTCCTATAGAAGGTTTCGGTTCGGTTCCGGTTCGAACACGGGTTGAACCGCCGATTCCGGCGGTTCCGGTTCCTGGTTTGGCCACGTTTTTTTTTTTTTTTTTTTTTTTGAATTTTTGAATTTTTGAATTTTTAAGTTTTAAATATTAATAAATTAACACCATTGATAAATTAACACAATTGATGAAGGAAATAAAATTGAGTAACACAAAAAATAATTTTATTGATTTAAAAGTAAAATTACAACTTACAATTTACAAAATGAAAAATTCTAATATATTACAATTCCAAAGTACAATTTAAAAATAAAATTACAAGTTAATACAATTTCGTATAAAGTTTAAATTACAAAGTACAAAGTACAAACCACAAAGAAAGGAAAAAAGAAAAAAAAGAAATGGGTTTGAGTTTTATTTTAATATTCTAAGTTAAAAATTTGAAATTTAACTTTGAATATTGAAATAAAATTGCTACGTATCCTCATGAGGAATCAAAACCCTACGTAGTTCTCTTACCTTTTACTTACCTTAGGAAGGTGGCAATTGGCAACGTGATTCTTCAATTATTTTGTGACCCGTTGCTTGAATCGGTATCAAGATTATCGCTTTCTTCGGAATCATCAAAATCGACTTGTTGCTCACGTGTTTCGGCGTTTGTCCAATCGTGGAGCAATACTTGAGCCTCTAGACTTTCTACTGTTAATCTAGATCGTCTAGGATCCAGAATATAACCTCCCTCACTGAATGCTTGCTCTACGGAGACGGTTGAGGCAGGAACGGCTAATATTTCCCTCGCAATTAAAGTTACTATAGGAAAAGAGGAAGACCTCTTTGACCACCACTTTAACAAATCGAACTTTGAATTCCCTACTACAAATTCAGTATAATCAAAAGGAGATGTTAAATATGTATCATGTTCAAGATAAGGGGATGCGCCTCCTCTCGAACGTTTTGGTATCCTCGCGTCATAAAAATTATCTAATGGTGCAAATACCGACGCCTCACTAAACGCGTACAATATCACTAGTATGTTCAACATCGGGTGTAGAAATAGCGAACTAGATGAGCCTCTAAAACTATCACCAAATTTTATTGAATATTCTTTAAAAATATCATATAAACATGATTTAGCATTCTCTACTACAACACTTGGAATGGGAGTGTCATGTTCTTTAATAGAAACAAATCATCATAATATATTCCTAACAATTCTTCTAAACCATCTAATCTTACTCTAGGATCTAATATTTTTGCAACTAAAAATACATTAGGAATATAAGTGAAATATTTTAACCATTTTAATCCCATTTGGGCAATAGTTGGTCCTATAGTAGCACAAGGCATGAGAGATCTAAAAGTAGTGCAATTTTAACACAACGATCTACAACTAAAATTGATGTAGGATAATAAACACCGGATAATTCTTCTGTAGCATCTTTAAAAACCTTTAAAAGTTGACATAAATTAGAGCATGCATCCCATTGATTGGGAAATAAAACTATGCCACATTGTTGATCGGCAAAAAAATGAACATAAAGCTTCTCTATATGCATAACTATCATTTATCATTTTATATGTAGAATTCCAACGAGTTGGCACATCGGCCGAGAATTTTCTTGGGTATAAACCATTTTCTTTACAATATCTCGCCCATTTTTTCAAAACAAGAAAAATCTTTAAATATAAAAGTGCATCTCTAATAGGTGCAATTTCTTCTTTTAAAGTAGCTAAACCATCTTGAACACATAAATTAATAATATGACATATACAACGAACATGAAAAAATTTGCCACCAATAGAAGGTTCACAAATATTAATAAGTGATGGTAAACTAAACCGTATTAGCACTAGCATTATCAAATGAAATTGAAAAAATTTTTGTAACTAAACCATATTCTTGTAAAATAGTATGAATTTTATGAGAAATATTAATAAGCGGTATGTTCAACATTAAAATCTCTATATGCAATTAAACGTTTTTGCAAAGTCCATGAATCATCAACCCAATGACAAGTAATTCCCATAAAAAAACTTCTTTGCCAATGATCACTCCATACATCCGAACAAATTGAAACTTTTGTTTGTAAATTAGCAAATGAGTTAATTAATTGAAACTTATATTCACAAACTGTTTTTTAATATCGCGAGTCAATGTAGAACGTGAAATTTTATTAGCGGGGTTAAAAGCACGCCTCAAGTATACCTTTCAAATTTTTTATTATCGGCAAAGGTAAAAGGAAGTGACATACCACTAACAAATAAAGTCATCTCTTTTCTAGCATTTAAATCGGTATATTTAAATAAAGAAGAAGACTCCATACCGTTGAAGAACCCGTGAATCCCGTCGGTAGTTGTGTTTGAGCACGATCTAGCCCAACTTTATCCGAATGCTTTTTGTTGAGGTGGTTCGTGAACGTCCCATAACCGCCTCCTCTAAACTTGTAGGAATTAGTGCAATAATTGCAAGTAACTTTGAAACCGCCTGGTTGTAGGATCCGGAATTTTTTTAAAATGAACCGAAAAATATCGGATCTAAGTGGCGGAGCTCGGCGACTTTGAGTTTGAGTTGGCGATTGCGATTCCTGGTTGAGCCTCACCTTCTTGTTGCAAACTAGCAAAACAAGCTTCGATTTCATCTTCGTTCAAATCGAAAGCTTCATCAAAACGTGGTGGTGGTGGTGGTTGTTGCTCGAGCCGGACGCCAAACCTTTGCCCTAGATTGATGGGAAGATCCTCCACGTCTCGACATTTTTTTAAAATAGCTAATGAAATTAAAAGTATGAAACTACTAAAACTTAAATTGAAACTTGGAATTTAAACTTGAACAAGTTGAATATAGAGAATGTAGAGAATTGAGAGATTAGAAATTTGGTGTGAGGAAAAATGGATGAATTGGAAGGGGTATTTATAGGAAAAAAATGAAATTCAAAAAATAAAAAATAAAAAAAACGGAAAAACCGCTTTTAACCGAAACCTAAACGGTTTTGGTTAAATCGGCGGTTTTCAACGGTCAAATGATCTTGACCGTTGATCATCAACGGTCAAATGATCTTGACCGTTAATTTTTTCAAATTTTGAATTTTCAAAAAAAAAAAAAAAAAAAAAAAAGGTAAAACCTACTTTTTAACCGAAACCGCCGGTTCTGACGGTTAAAATCGCGGTTAACTGTCAAAAAGTGACCGTTTGAAATTTCAATTTCAATTTGAAATTTGAAATTCAAATTTCAATTTCAAATTGTAAAAAAAAAAAAAAAAGAAAAAAAACGCCGGTTAAACCGGGTTTTTTTATTTGAGTATTTTCGAACCGTAACCTAACCTTAAAATTAAGGTTTACGGTTCCCGTTCAACCGAAACGAACCGAATCGGGTCAACGGTTCAAAACCGTTGACCATTCGAACCGTTGACCCGGTTCGAAACCGCTGTTCGCGGTTCGGTTCAACCGTTGGACATGTCTAATTGCAAAGCTGAAATGGCGGCTCGGCGAATTCTTTCTCTCCTCGCTGCAAAAACCCCCCAAAGTCCCTTCCCAAGAGGTAACCCTCTCTGCTATACATGTATATATTACGCATGTTTTCTGTGTTATTTGTATTGGAATCAGAATTCCAGTTTCTGAGCACTTATTCGAGAAATGTTGAGATGGAAGAAGATTTTAGGGGGAAAAAGTAGAAGCTATGTACTTGGATGGTTCATATAGCAGAACTTCTGTATTGGGATTATTGCGAGTGAAAGTTATTTTGAGTTTGAATATCATATTTACTGATTAGGGTTTCGAGACGGATAATTTCTTGCGAGTATTTGGAGAGGTCAGGCTCAATGATTGGAATTTCCTCAAACTGAGATGAGATTTTGTTTGGAAGTTGACTTGATGCACATTCTAATGCAAATATTTTGAACCAGCTTCCGAAAGTTCTAGAATTGGCCTAATTTGTAGGTATGGTATCGGTTTTGTCCAATTAACTGGTTGGTTTTGCCTCTTTGCTTTCATGTCAAACTAGAAAAGTCTATGGATTTACAAATTCCCGTGTTATTCTTTCATTTTCACACTAAAATTTTATTTTATTCAGATAGTTTTGGTAATGTTTGAAATAATTGTTCGTACAGTAAAAAATGGTGAATGCAAAGATAAGACATAGCCCTTCCCTTTGAGTGGATAGTTGTCTTTGAACACTAAGGAGGCAGTGATGGACTGAAGTCCTTTGAAAACTAACAAAACAAGTCTCTATCTTTTTTGTGCATACACAAAGACACCCTAATTGAACTATTTGATTGGTTTTTTTCTTGACCTGGAGAATCTACACAGATATCTTTATATATTTTTGTGCAAATTTAGTGTAATTTATTATCATGCTGTAAAGGCCAAAGCAAAACCGATGAAACTGAAGTAGGTTTTGTCATTTTGAACTAGAATATAGCAATATTGCTTTAGGCAAAGCAAGCTCATTTGGTTCTAAGAGTTAAATTACCTGTACCTCTTGGAGAAGTTGCACACATCAATTTTACTTCTTCATTTTCTATTTTTGTTTTTCGCCTTAAATCTGGAGTTGAATGATTCAGCCATTATGCTGAAATTCATCTCTAAAATGGCTTGTCCAAGTATGATATTCTGTCTCCTTTCATGGCTCTCAACCTTTATTATAATCTCAGCCAAACACCCTGTTGATATTTGTTTATATTTTACCAATTACACCCTGAATAGGGGGGGTATTTGTTATGAAAATACAAACCTCAAGGGGATATTGTAATAACTTAAGGGGGAATTTGTGATTATGAAAGATAATTGGGTTTTTTTCTGTACTTAAGCATATTTCAAGGGTATTTTGTAATTATCACTAAATTTTATATAATCAACTATCTGCTTCACATGGCTGCAGAACTCTCGCGGAATTTTCATCCTTCTCCGAATTCATTCAGTCGCAACTATGAACAATATACAAGAGGATTTCAGTCTATTGCAGAAGTCAGTTTTCAAGCTGTCGAAAATCAGGTGGAACGTGAAAGTTGCAGCTCAAACCCTGACCCTGGCACAAGCAAATGTAGCTCCGATTCAGAAAATAACGAGACTGCTGCTATAAAACACAGAGTGAATTCTAACTTGAAGATTTCCGAAAGACACAATCTCGCGATGATATTCACGTGCAAAGTTTGTGATACCCGATCCATCAAAACAATTTGTCGTGAATCTTATGAAAAAGGTGTGGTTGTTGCTAGGTGCGACGGTTGTAAGAATTTGCACCTAATTGCGGATCGATTGGGATGGTTTGGAGAGCCTGGTAGTGTCGAAGAGTTTTTGGCCGCTCGTGGGGAGGAAGTGAAAAAGGGATCAGTTGATACTTTAAATCTCACGCTTGAGGATCTTGCTGGTAGGAAAGAATCATGATATTTAAATTCATATTTCATAATGCAGAAAGCCATTTGATGAGATTATTTATTTGTTTCGCCTATATACGGAATCCTATATGATTTGTTGGGTTTGAGCCTTGTGATGTTGAAAGAGCTTAACTTTTGAATGGAATAGAAGAGTGCCAATCCTTTTTTTTTTCTTCTTTTTTTTCCAATTTTTTTCCATATTACATTGCTTTGGTGCGGAAATGATTGTGTTTATGGGTAAATTATATGCCACTTGGATCAAACACAAACGCATGTGGGTATGTGTGTGTGTGATGATTCAAGGATCATGACCCCATGTGGGTGGCCACCCACTTGAGTGGCATGGTATAAACCGTGTTTAGGGATGTCAATAGTCTAATAACCGGGATCCACCCCATTTCAAGCAGGTTTTAATAATATAAATGTGCCTAGGTCTGGGTATTTCTTTTCAGGCCCAGGCCTAGACCCAACCCATCCCATTTAATTTTTCTATTATTTAAAAATCTAATATATATATTTTAGTGATATTTTATTATTAAAATTATATTTCTTATAGTATTTTTTACTAAAAAGTATATTTTTTATATTTTTTATATTATTAAATGGGTCTACCCATTAGGTTTGGGTCTGGGCCCTTAAAAATGTTAGTGGATCGAGTCTCGGGTGGGTCATTCGGATCCAACCCATTAACAGTTCTATATTTGTCTCTTTTTGAATGATCACAACAGAAACCTATACAAGATATCTATCCATGGATGAAGGTTAAACGATGGAAGAAGTAGCTGAGATTTGTGAATCATGCACCTTAGACTAGTATTCATTTTTGGAAATGAATATTTATCAAACAATAGTGATATCATAAACTGGTTGTGGGGGAAATTTTAGAACGAATATAGTTTGTGTAACAACTGTGGCTAACTACTTTTGTAAAGTAAGGGCGAGTGCGAAACAGTTGCTATTGGCGTTTATCATGCCAAAGTCTCGTTTCACATACCACACCCCGTAGGCCGTGGTGGCGTCCATCAGTCACTCTATAATCAGAAGAGCGGGACAAGACGCTCAGCGCTTCAAAGGGATTTGACCGACCAACTGCAGGCTCTGGTGAGAGAACGGTATCCATTACCTGCTCTCTCTACACCGTAGTAAAGCAACGGGTCCTCATAATAAGCAGAATAAGTCTGCCGAAAGAGGTGAAGATGACACTGGTTTTCACCTATATTTCTCCGAGCCAGGAATTATAGCATAAAATGTCCTCTTCACGTTTTCTCAATGAAAGTCGAAATTCATGGTGAATCCGAGTTACAAGCTGAAAATGCATGGTGACACGGGAAAACTGCTTTGCAATGACTGATTTCTCATTATTCCAATTTATGGTCGCCGAAAGTTACAACACTTCGTTTACAAAATAAGATCAACGGGCACAAGAAATGAAAACCCGATTTGCAAGAGAAAAGTAAAACCAAATAAATCAGCTTCTACATTGCTGCTGCAAACCTTCCCTAAAATTGTACTCAAAAGGAGTTTAAAATAAATTCATTTGAATAAACTCTCTAAAGTAAACTTCCGACAAAAAAAAACATTTGAAAAAGAATCTCATTCCTCAGATATCTCATCAAGTAACTTTTTACCTTCGTCGCTCAATTCAACATTCTCCATCTTAATCTGCGGCGCGCATGATGGGACTCTTTTTCCCTGCAGCTGCATAAATTCTAATCAATGATTCAAGTACATCGGACCCCAATTCATCCTTAGATTTCTTCAAAACCTCGAGAAAACCTTCAGCACCATCGACATCCTTCTTATCCTCAAAATGTTGCAACAGCTTCTCGACGACCGCATTCGATGGGACCCACTTACCACCGTCCCCCCTACCAACAGATATTGCATTGTCGATGCACTTCACAACTGATTTAATATTTCCTTCTTCAGATAATAGTCGAGAAAAAGCTCCCAAGTTTTAGCATTGGGTTTCGTTCCTCTCTTCTGGGACTGATATTTGAGGTTATCAGCCTTCTTGTATGAATCTTCTTTAAGATAAGCTCCAATAAGGACGTTTGCAACACGAATATCATAAGTCGAGCAACCAGACGACCATTCTCGAAAACATTTCTCAGCACCTGGTAAATCATTCAAGTTAACCAACACTTGAATCATATTCAGATAACTTATATTCGCAGTTTTTGGAAAAGCTAGCTTCAATGAACGCCAAACACGGTATACTTCGAGCAGATTTCCAGTACGTCCATACAACGTTATTAGGAATTGGTAAGCGGAAATTTCTTTGCATGCATTTTTGCTCTCGAGTTCCTTAAGTGCCGTCTCAGCTTTATCAAATAATTTAGCATCAGCGTAAATAGACGCCAAATTACTGTACGTTGTCCAATCTCCAGCAACTCGACCATCTCTCTTCATCTCGTCGATAACTCTTTCAACCCCGGATATATCATTCACAGCAGCAAGAGCCCTCATCCAGACGTTGTAGGTGTAAGTGTCTGGCATGATATCACCTGCCTTCATTTCTTGGATGAATGGTGGGACCATTTGTGGTAACCCATTTTTTAAGTATAGAGTCATTAGGCTGTTATATGGCATGGAACTTAGTTCCAAATTAAGTTCTTTCATCTTTTCAAATAAAGCTTGTGCTTTTTCAGTCATCAAGTCTTTGCAGTAACAATTAAGAAGAGCACCATAAGTGAGATGGTTTTTTGATGACTCGGGCAGACTCATAAAGTAGGCCTCTGCAGCAGCAATGCCTCTACTTTTTGCTATTAGATCAAGATGTATTGCTTGATCGCTGACTGTTTTGTTCATTCCTCTTTTTTCCATTGTCTCTGACAGCTGTAGAAAACAAATAATGGATGTAGACATTCAGACAAAAATCAAGTTGTGAAATAAAACAAATGTCCTCGAGAAGTAGGTAAATTTCCGGGTACGCAGGTACACAACTTGGTTAAGTTTAGCTTATAAGGCTTTCTTTCTCTTATAAATATAGCTTTAGAGATATGTTTATAAGCCATCATTAACAATAAGAATTTTTTCCTTCACATAAGTCTTCTTGGGATTCAAAACCTTAGGGATCTTTAAGAAAACAACACTCCATTAATTTATAGTTCTCATCAAAGTGCTGCACTTATCCATCATATGATCAAATTATTTGTGGGCATCGATGTGTTTCATATCCTACAAAAATCCTGCATCAGGCAGGCCCACAAAAATTACGCAAAGACTAGGAATATAAAGAGGATCCAACGGCAAACTCGTTAGTTTGCAAGTGATAATAACTATATAGCTGAAATACCAGTCCTTGCATCACCATTTCCAAAAGGCATTAGCAACACATATATGTGTGTCTACACAATCGGATTTAAAGAATTTTTAAACATTCAATACCAGCCTAAAATTGAGCAGTTATACGTTACTCTAGCATCGCCACTGAACAGCGCCTTATAGAATGACCATAAGAAATGAACAACATACATATTAGCTAAGTTTAGGACACTTATGGTGCGAAATCTCGATCAGAAAGAAGCTGAAATGAGTTCTTAGATTTTGATAAAAACATCCAATGGGCTCTCAATTTTATCCAAGTCCCTTTCCGCTAACTCTCTCCTAAAACCATTGTCTATGTTAGCAGCAACTTTTGAAGAAATTCACTTATTAGTTACATGATGAGGTTTTGTTGATTCATTACAAGGGTGAAATAGCATTTCACCATAATTTGTCTTTCTTTTTCTTCCTTTTTTCAGATTATAAAGTTCTAATAGTGATGAACAATTAACTGTTAACTTTTAGCATTTTCTATCAGTTTCATTTTAAGGGCATTAGTGTCATTTCATGCAGTGTTAGTCCTTTGTTCTTATTTTACGTTTTTGTCTTTCCGTTTTTTGTTATTCCTTTCACGCTTTTTCAGTTATTTTGGGGATGTAGCTTATAAAACAGTACTGACAGCATTTGCTGCTACCTCACGTTTTTTATCATGGTATCCAGAGCCTAAGCTCATCTTCAGCGTCCTTCACCCATGGCACCTCCACGTGCAGCTGCGTGGAACACCATTGCTGGAAAGAAGAATGGAACCGGAGCTGATGGTGAGGGACAGTCCACACCTCAGGTCGATGCACCTTTTTTACTTAACAATTCCGATCATCCTGGCATGTCATTGGTTACGAACCCATTGACAGGTAATAACTATCCTACTTGGCGTCGTGCCATGCTTATTGCTCTTGGTGCGAAAACAAAGTTGGGTTTTATTGATGGTAGTATAGAGATACCTAGTAAAGATTCTGATGAATATGAAAACTGGAAGAAAGTGGATTACATGGTTACCAGCTGGATTCTAAACTCTCTGGGTAAAGAGATAGTAGATGCCTTTATATATGTTGATTCGGCGCACGATCTTTGGACTGATTTAGCTGAGAGGTTTGGGGAATCTAATGGACCGTTGTTGTATCAACTTCAGAAGGAAATTTCTGATTTGAATCAGGGTAATATGAGTGTTGCTGTTTATTTCACTAAACTAAAGAAATTATGGGATGAACATTCAAGTTTGATTTTCTGGCCTGCTTGTACTTGTGGATCTGTGAAACAGATTCTGGAGATGGAATCAAATACTAAACTAATTAAGTTTTTGATGGGATTGAATGATAGTTTCGATAATGCTAGGAGTCAGATACTTTTGATGGAACCTTTGCCTAATTTGAACAAGGCTTATTCAATGATTGTGAAGCTTGAAAGGCAGAGGACTGCCCATAATACTCATTCTGACTTGGTTGAGTCATCAGCTTTGATGAGCAAGACTGCTACTACTGATAGGGTATCTTTGAATCGAGGAGCTATGGGAAATAACAGATGGAACAAGGGAGCAGGGCCTCAGAAGAAAACTAAGGAGGAAAGAGCCAAGTTACTGTGTGAACATTGTGGGATAAATGGTCATGAGGCTCATGAGTGTTTCAAGTTGCATGGTTACCCGGACTGGTTTAAGCAACTGAAAGAACAAAGAAAAAAGGCTGCAGCATATCTAACTGACACCACACAAGGACCAAACACTAAGGGACCTGGGGATGCTCAAGGGAAAGGTTCACAACTAGGAGGTATCTCCAATCTTATCCAACAGGAAATTGCCAAGTATTTAGCCCAGAAAGCCCCTGCAGAAATTACTGGTAACACAGATCATGGGATTACCTATGCTCACTTTGCTGAGTATGCAGGTACTATTACATCCACTGACACTCATTTTGCTCTTACAGCATCTGATAGTTTGGATAAAGGTTCTTGGATCTTAGACACAGGTGCTAGCAGACACATGTGCACTAATTCTTCCTTCATGACAAATATTCATCCCATTCATACACATATCATTGTCCATCAACCAGATGGTTCCACAAAAGTGGTCACACACTCTGGACAAGTCCAGCTCACTCCCACACTTGTGCTCCATGATGTTTTGCTTGTTCCCAGCTTCAAATATAATCTTCTATCTGTCTCTTATCTAATACAGAAGTGTAACTTGAAATGCATTTTTTTCCCTTCTCATTGTATTTTCCAGGACCTGAGGACTAATGAGACTGTTGCAGTGGGGAAGGCAATTGGTAAACTGTTTGTTCTTGACAACAACACCACCACAGATTCCTCTTTGACATCTTTTTCTTCTATTACTTCTGAATCCTCTCTAGATTTATGGCACAAGAAACTTGGACATGCTTCTATGTCTTTGTTGGAACAGATACCTGTCTTGAGATCTCTTTGTAATAGTGTAGGCAAAGACCAACTCCAAAAGTGTTATGTTTGTCATATGGCTAAACAGCATAGATTGCCTTTTCCATCAAGTGATTCTCATTCTAATGAATTGTTTGCTCTTGTGCATGTTGATGTTTGGGGACCCTATAATTCTTTTTGTGTCACCAACACTCCTTATATGTTAACTGTGGTTGATGATTGTAGTAGAGCTGTATGGATATTCCTCATGAGTCATAAAAGTCAAACTCCTAACATCCTTGAAAATTTCATTCTCATGGTTAAAAACCAATTTCAGAAGTCTGTTAAGAGTTTCAGAACTGATAATGGAACAGAGTTTATGAGCCATACTTGTCAGAATCTCTTCTCTTCTCATGGTATTTTACACCAAAAAAGTTGTGTGTTTACTCCCCAACAAAACGGGATAGTTGAAAGAAAGCATAGGCACTTACTTGATATGGCTAGAGCTTTAATGTTGCAGTCCCAAATCCCACACAAACTCTGGCCTTATTCCCTTCTTGCTGCTGCTCATATCATAAACAGGCTCCCTACATCTGCTCTACACATGAAAACACCCTATGAGATCCTGTATAATCAGCCTCCTAACTATTCCTTGCTCAAGCCTTTTGGATGCCTAGCCTACTCCACCAATACCCTTCCTCACAAAACCAAATTTGCTGCCAGAAGCCATCAATGTGTTTTTTTAGGATATGTGCCAGGTCAAAAGGGCTACAGACTATACAACCTGGACACAAAGCAAGTCTTTGTTTCTAGGGATGTTGTGTTCCATGAAGATATGTTCCCTTTTCACTCTAATCCAGAAACATCTTCCCCTACTCCACTACCATCCATCCCAGTTACATCCACAGATTTCCCTGATACTCCTCTTCAGCAAAACATCACTCCCAACACTGACATAACTCACACTGAACCTGAACCTGTGGTTCCCATTCCTTCTTCCTGTCCTGTTAGGGCTAGCTCTAGAATTTCCAGACCACCCTCTTGGCTTGCTGACTATGTCACTAACAGTGCAGTTGACCAAGTGCAACCCCATGCAACAGTTGATCATTCATCCACAGGTCCAGGTGATACTCTCATTCATTCTCCATCACCTTCTATCCCTCCTACTGTTTTTACCCCAGCATATGTATCTTTTCTAGCTAATGTGTCTGCTATTCAAGAACCATATTCTTACTCTCAAGCTTGTAAGAGTCCTCAGTGGGTTGAGGCCATGAATAAAGAGTTGCTGGCTCTTGAACAAAATGACACCTGGGAAATGGTTGAATTGCCACCTGGTAAGGTTCCCATTGGATGTAAATGGGTGTACAAAGTGAAGATGAACCCTGATGGAACTGTGGAAAGATGTAAGGCCAGACTTGTTGCAAAGGGATATCACCAGGTACATGGGATTGATTATTGGGATAGTTTTTCACCTGTAGCTAAGATGGTCACAGTTAGATTAGTTATTGCCCTGGCAACTGTGAAGAAATGGAGTTTACATCAATTGGACATCAACAATGCATTCTTGCATGGATACCTAGATGAATCCATTTATATGCAACCCCCTGAAGGTTACACTGGAGGGAAGCCAGGCCAAGTGTGTCACCTTAAAAGAAGCCTATATGGATTGAAGCAAGCATCTAGGCAATGGAATTTGGAGCTATGTGATAAATTGACTAAGTTTGGTTTTACACAGTCAGAACATGATCACTGCCTTTTCTTTAAACATTCAGCTTCTAGTTTTTTGGCCCTGCTTATCTATGTTGATGATGTTTTGGTCACAGGTTCTGATGATGATGAGATTCAGGCACTTAAGTCTTACTTGGATCAGTTATTTACAATTAAAGATTTGGGTTTTGCTAAATACTTCCTTGGTATGGAGATAGCAAGGGGTGCAGCAGGTACTTTCTTGAATCAGAGAAAGTACATTCTTGACATTGTTGCTGATTTGGGAATGCAAAATAGTAGGCATGTGATTACCCCTTTGCCACAGGGGATTAGATTGATGGGTAAGTTGGGCACTCCTTTATCTGAGCCTGATAAATATAGAAGGCTAATTGGAAGGTTGTTGTATCTGAATATGACCAGACCTGACATCACTTACTCAGTTCAACAACTGAGTCAATTTGTGAATGATCCCTATACTAGCCACTGGGATGCAGCTCTGCACTTGGTCCGGTATCTCAGAGGGTGTCCCTCTAAAGGTCTTTTTACTCAGCCTCTTCTTCTCTTGCCCTCACTGCTTATAGTGATGCAGACTGGGGGTCTTGTCCAGACACGAGAAAATCTCTTACAGGGTATTGTATTCAGCTGGGTAGCTGTTTGCTCTCATGGAAATGTAAGAAACAGACCACAGTCTCAAAATCTTCAGCTGAAGCTGAGTACCGGGCATTAAGTACTACTGTCTGTGAATTGCAATGGATTTCATATATCTTTGCAGATTTGCATCTTTCCATTCTCCTTCCCATTCCTCTCTATTGTGATAACCAAGCCGCATTACACATCGTAGCCAATCCTGTGTTCCATGAAAGGACCAAGCACTTAGATATTGACTGCCACATTGTTCGTAACAAATTCAAGGAAGGGTTCATTGTTCCTCAGAAGATTGGTTCGTCCTGTCAATTAGCAGATATCTTCACCAAGGTGTTGGGTTTCTCTCAGCATTGCAGGCTCTTGTTCAAGCTAGGCATGACTGATCCTCCATTGCCTAGCTTGAGGGGGGAGTGTTAACTTTTAGCATTTTCTATCAGTTTCATTTTAAGGGCATTAGTGTCATTTCATGCAGTGTTAGTCCTTTGTTCTTATTTTACGTTTTTGTCTTTCCGTTTTGTGTTATTCCTTTCACGCTTTTTCAGTTATTTTGGGGATGTAGCTTATAAAACAGTACTGACAGCATTTGCTGCTACCTCACGCAAAATATGAGAATTGAGATGGAATTTTGTGTTGCCTTCACGTTTTTTATCATTAACATCTAAATGCATAATTTGCACCAACCACAGAAACCATCATCACAATTGATCATAAGAAAACACACCTTCAAACACAGAACACGTCCACGTATTTAGTCATATTGATCATATCTATAGCGTATGAAAAATACAGCGGAAATCATTAACCAAATTAAAAAAGCTAATAGTATACATCGAAAATCCAATTTTTAACACCTCACATATCAAAGACCTACAAGAAAATAAAAACAGAAAAAATACACAAAATAACAAAAAAAAAAAAGATTCGGAAACAAGTAGACGATGCAGTGCCGATGAACCATACCTTGAGTGCAGGGCCATAGAGCTTGCGGCTGCGAAGAGTCTTGAGAGTGTGTCCAACTTCCCATTTATAAGCACTTTTATGGGACTTGAGAAACTGATTCAGCTTCTCCCTAACGCTATGCTCTTCTCCGCCATCGCTAAACAGCTTCTTGTAGAGAGCTTCTTCCAAATACTTCTTCGACGACCGCTTCAATATGCTCCTCTTCTTGGCAAACTGCTGCATAAATGAAGACGCCATTTTTTATCTTTAGTTTGAATTAGTGAGGAGATTAATCTGTTGAGTTATACGAATTTCAGTGGCATTTGAATTTGATGATGGGAAGTAAAACCCTAGACTAGGAAGAGTGGTGGAGTGAGCTGGTACAGAAATGGAGGGGTAATTTCTGGTAATTTAATATGTGGGAATGGGCCTAAGAATATTATGAATAACTAAATGGGCTTAGTATTAATTTTTTTTTTTTTTTTTTTTAAGATAACTTTTGATTCCAGCGCTAAATGGGCTTAGATTATCCCGATTGAGACAAAACAGCCTCGCCTCCTCATTCTTGTCATGCCAAGGTAAACTGCGGGATGTCTGTATTGGATTTGAATTATGTAATATTTTTCCTTTTGCTCGATTTTTTTTTTTTTGGGGCAATGGACTTTTCTAATTCAAGATTTTTAACGAGGCATGGCCATCCAATAAACTCTACGTCCAATAGAGATTGTTATGACATAGTGATTGTTTTGCATATTTTTGTGTGAGATTTTTGTGCGATTTCTATTTTTTTTGTGCGTGATTGTGCGTGCTTTTGTGTATTTTCGTCCCGTTTTATAGTATCGTATGTTATGTAGGGTATTTTTGTCAAGTTCGTAGGTTTTCGTAAAAAAAAATCTCGGAAACGGACTAACACGTGCAAAACAGGCATTGGGGGCGGACGACGGTCTGGAAAAACGCTCATGTACGCGCGCGCAAAGGTGTGCGGCACGCACGTGAAACAGCAAAGAAGACATTGCATGAGATTATGATCTCACCCCCAAGCATGGACTAATTTCCTTGTTCTATGATTAAGATGATTTGATTCAAACAAACAAGCATGAGTATTGACTAATTGATTTGCTTTCCTGAATAAATTGCTTTACTTGATGATTAATTGTTTGGCCAACTCTTGATTGTGTTGTGGGAATAATTAAAATCGAGAGAAGATATTATTTCTAGATTAAATTTATTCAAGGGGTTCGATATGAATCAGAGAGGTATTATCTAACCTGGCTTAAGGAAATAGCAATTATATTGGGATAGCTCTAATCTGTGAATACGTGTGTTATTAGATTTAGGCCTAGTTTTTACATGTTTGTTATATTTGTTAACCGCATGACCAATTAGTTTATATTCTGCTTGCAAGTTTGATGAGATAATTCTGAAATCCTAGACTTTCATCCATATCGTTTTCCCCAAGTTTAATCGTGTTTAGTTTGATTTTGCCTCTTAATTTATTTTTCTTTAGTTTATTAAAATCACAAATCTTGTTAGAATATTTAGGATTTATTTTCTGTTATTTGTGTTGCATAATAATTATTTGTCGGCTAAGTCTTGCTTGAGAGACGACTTATGGTCAACTTGTTACCCTATGCTTGATCTCCTTTTCTTGCGATGATTGCTAGATTTATTTTAGGTGTTTAGCGGTGGAACAAAATTTTGGCGTCATTGCCGGGGATCAACAACGCCAAAATGTGCACTTTAGCATATCACATTGCATGCACGGGCGAACGTATGTGTGTTTTGTATGTAAATTATTTATGTCAATTTCTTGGGGCCCCCTAATGCCTAAATTAATCTTTCACGGGACATTCTGAGTGTGATTGATTCAACTTATAAGCTCTTCAAAATATCTTATAAGATGTTTGAGAGCTTATAAGTTGTTTAAATTTGTTTGGTAATTTTTTCATAAAAAGATCTTATAATCTCTCAAATAAGATGTCATGAGCTTATAAGTTGTTTTTAAAAAAGTAGGAGAACTCCAACTTTTTATTAAAATAAGATCTTTCAACAACTTCCTTTAATTTTGACTATTTGAATTATAAAATTATCATTATTTGCATCTTAAAAGCTACACCATCTTATTTATTCGAACACATGAACAATTGATTCATCTTATAAGCACTAAAAATAACTTATAAAAAGTAGGAGCTTATAAAATCTTTTAAATAAGCTTAGTCAAACACCCTCTTATCTTATAATAATATTAGTGGGCTTTGGTTTTCTTGCCTACACCCACAAGGCCACAACTCTTATTAAGAAAAAAAAGTAACCAACGTTGTGTATATAATACACACAAGTGTATATATGCTAACGTATAACACACATGTGTATATGTTCTTGACTTCATTCAAAATATTAATAATTACTTGGCCGGATTAAAATATATGAGTGAATACGTGATTATCTTATTTGTTATATATATGTAGAGAGATATATGTTCCAAACTGATAATGAATATTTTTTTGGGAGCATCTTTTGAATGAATTTTTTGATCTAAAAGTATATTCCATCATAATAATAGTTGTTGTTTTTTAGTACAATAATAATAGTTGTTTGGTGGTTAATTTAGAATGGACTTTTATATAAGTCATTTATAAAAAAAAAAGTCAATCTAGATAAGAGAACTGGAGATAATGAAAACGCACCAATAATTGTTGCAAGATATGACCTTTATATTTGTCTTTTTTTTCTATTTTTTTAAAATTCGACTCGGCTTTGTCCTGCCAAAACAAAAGGAAAATTATGACAGTGCTGGCCAGAAATCCTAATTACACCTATACACTTATATTGATGGTTCCCCGCTCCTCCAATACCATATGTTGGCTCCGCCCCTCATAACATGTCAGGAATAGTAGTAGAGAACTAGAGATTAATATCTTGATTCTTGACTTAATATTATATCAATAAAAAGTAGGCAAAAACTTGTGTGAGACAGTCTCACGGATCTCTACTAGAGATTAATATCTTGATTCTTGACTTAATATTATATCAATAAAAAGTAGGCAAAAACTTGTGTGAGACAGTCTCACGGATTTAGATCCGTGAGACGGAGCCCTTACACAAAGTTTTAAAGGTTTTTTTTTTTCAGATTTTATTTTTCTTAGGGTTTATATTTATTTTTTAGGGTTTATTTTGTTTCTTGGGTTTATTTTTAATTGATTTGGGTTTTTAGGATTTTTAGTTTTTTTTAGGGTTTATTTTTTATTTTTTGGGTTTATTTTTGTTTTTCGGGTTTATTCTTCATGGTTCATGTTTTTAGGGTTTATTTTTGTTTCTTCATGGTTCATTATTATTTTTAAATTTATTTTCATGGTTCATGTTCTCAAGACGGAGCCCTTAGGAGGTCCGTCTCACAGATTTTGATCCGTGAGACCGTCTCACAAGAGACTTGCTCTAAAAAGTAATTGGGAAATGACAACTCATTCTTTTATATCATTTTCTCTACAAATATACAATATATATATGAAATGGAATGAGAAAATAGAGATACGGTTCTCTACATCTTTCTTCCTCATTTTATTGCAATTACATTTCCTGTAGCTTATATTGTAACTGTGTTTGTTGTAGCTTAGATTGCTTAGCCAATAAATTATTTATAACAAAAATAAAATAGTAACGTCATAGTCTAGTTAAATAAAGGAAAATTTGAAAAGACAAAAGCTAATATAGGGAAAAAAAATACAGGAAATCTCGTGCATTACTTGTTCAAATTAAACATACATGTGTTGGGTATCTATCTGCCGAAAGATAGAAACAATATACAAGTTAGTACCAGAAACAGAAGTACAAATCCACTGAATGGAAATACAAATTATATAACTCAAAGAAAAACTGTGAAACAATAACACCAATTAGGGCTAAAACCCTAATCTCAAGATTTGAGATAAGTTCGGCTCAGTCATTGAACCACCCAAACAACGATCGCATGAGAGAACACCGAAAGGCCACAAAGCCCCTCAAACCGCCAAGATCCCAAAGCACGCCTCCCAATGACCACCGATTTCCACCCAGAACCCTAGATCAAGCCTCGAACAGAACATCCAACAATCCCACGAAACCCTAACCCCTGGAACTTTGTAATGCACACAAAAAGTTTGTGAACAAAGAACCTCGCAACAAGATCACACTGGATCTAGTAGAATATCACCGAGAAATCATACAAGAGGTAGGATTTTCTAGAGAGAGAGATATCCAAAACCGAGAGAAATCGAGAGATGAGAGAGAAAGAGATCACTGTTGAATGAACTAGGGTTTCAGTAGAACCACTTAAGTAGAGCAAATGGATGGCTGGGATTAAGAGGCACGACCCAATGGTAGACAAGAGACAGTCAGGATCCGCGGTCATAAACCGGGTAAGGGATCCGCCTCTTTGACCCGGGCTAAGCCAGAGTGGATTGGCTGCAATACTTTTGGGCTTATGCTAATAAGGGATTGGGCTTTGGACATAATGGACCAGTACAAGTGGGCCAAAATATCCAACAAATCTCCACCTTTTGGCACACTTCTGATGTTCTTTAGACACATGGGTGCAGTCCAGCTTCATCATTGCCTTGATGCCTACTTGCACATAGCAGAGTAGGTTTTTCACCATAAGAAGCACATAGCAACTTATAGTACCAGCAAACACAAAGTAAGTTGGGTTTTTAACTGTTAGACTAACACAAGCACAAAGCAAGTGTTCATCCAACAGGTTTGGACCAACCAACAAACACAAAGTAAGTCAGTCAGTCCAGGGGTAATCACCAGGGACAACCTAGTCACAAGTGTCAAAACTCAGTATTTTTAAACATGTTTGAAACTTAGATACAGGCAGACACTTAGTGCCCATATCCGCTATTGGTTGTATTCAGATGCAATTTTTTCAAGATTTATTAAACCTTTTGAAACAATGTCTCTTATATAATGAAACATTACATCAATGTGTTTAGTACGATCATGAAAAACAGGGTTTTTGCATAATCAATACTCCGATTGATCATCGAAAAATACTACTACTTTACCCTTGAGAAAACCAATTTCAGAAATCAGACCCTTTAACCATAGGGCCTCTTTTAAGGCTTCAGTGACTGCAACATACTCTGACTCAGTGGTTGATAAAGCCACAATATGTTGCAGTTGTGATTTCCAACTTATAGAACAACCACAAAAAGTAAAAACATAAGGAGTAGTAGATTTTTTGTTGTCTTTATCATTGGCATAATTGGAGTCTACATACCCCTTTAAAACAATGCCATCTTTACATTTTGAAAATTTTAAACCATAGTTAACAGAATGAACCAAATATCTTAGTAACCACTTAACATCATTCCAACGAATAATGCCAGGATTTGCCATATACCTACTTAAACAACTCACATCATAAGCTATGTCTGGTCTGGTACTTACCATAAGGTACATGACAGATCCTATGGCATTAAGCATAGGGCACATTTTTCATAGTTTGAAAATCGGCGGCGAGCTTTAGGAGATTGCTCCTTGCTTAACACAAAATGTGCGACAAGAGGAACATTCACAGTTTAGCATTAGACATAGAAAACTTTTTTCAAGATCTTTTCCACATAAGAAGATTGATTCAAATAAATCACAGATTGTTTTCTATCCCTAATAATATTCATGCCCAAAATCTTTTTGGCATCACCCAAGTACTTCATATCAAATTTATCACTTAGACAAGACCTAACATGATCCACAGATTTGATACAAGGACTAGCAATCAGCATATCATCCACATAAAGTAATAAAAACACAGGAGAATCAATATTTTCTTTAAAATACAAACAATGGTCATAATGACTTCTTTTGAATTTTAAAGATAACATACATTCATCAAATTTTTTATTCCACTGTCTTGGAGATTGCTTTAAGCCATATAAAGATTTTTTCAGCAAACATACATACTGCACTAGATTTATTTATCAACAAAACCCTCAGTCGCCTCATATAAATTTTTCTTCTAAGTCACCATGTAAAAAAGCAGCTTTAACATCAAGTTGTTTAAGTTCCCAGTCAAATTGAGCAACTAATGCAAGCATTATTCTGACAGTGGTAAATTTAACAATAGGTGCAAAAATTTCTGTGTAATCAACACCTTCTTTTTGAGTAAAACCATTTGCAACAAGTCTAGCTTTATATCTGATAGAATCATTTTCATTCTTGACTTTGAACAACCACTTACAATCCACAAATGAAAAAGAATCGTCGGGTTTTGGAACAAGAACCCATGTATTATTGATATGCAAAGAATTCATTTCATCACTATCATTGCATTTAACCATTCATTTGCATGCTCAGTTTTAAAGCTTCATTGTAGGTTTTAGGCTCGGAATTATCTATAGAATCATACACATAAAAACACATATGAGGCCATATGATAATCATCAAATTTAGTGGGGCTCTAATGTTTCTCCTATTTCTATCACTTTGGTTAACAAAAAATCTTGCACTCATTATCTTGTTCATTATCATGCACAACATTATGCAAGTCATCATTCACAAAGATCATGCACATCAAGTTGATCATGAACATCGTGGCACATTCTCAAAATCAGCGGGTAAATTACCATTTTCGGGTAAATCATGCACAATTTGAAATCGGGAGCAGGGATAGGAATTATAGGAGTATCGGTTTGAGTCTCCACCTCATTTGAAGTATTGGGGTTTTAAAATAGTAGGAGAGTTTTGTAAACAAGGCATTTCATTTTCATTGAAAACCACATCCCTACTAATTATCACTTTAAAACCATTTTCACTTCTGACCACAATCTGTACCTTTAACCCCATCAGGGTATCCTAAAAAAACACATTTTAGAGATCTAGGCTCAAGCTTGTCAGTCTTTTGGTGTGCAAAGGCTGAACATCCAAAAATTTTAGGGTTTGAAAAATCAACTTGCTTGCCAGACCACACAGATTCAGGATATTCCCCCTTAAAGGGACATATGGTGATCTATTAATGAGGTAAACAAATTTGTATTGGCTACTTCACCCAGAACTTTTTGGAAAGGCCTGAGGAGTTTAACATGCTCCTCACCCTTTCCAAAATAGTCATGTTCATCCTCTCAGCCACACCATTTTGCTGAGGGGTGTAAGGCACAGTTTTGTGCCTTACAATACCAGATTCTTCACACAGAGCATCCAAGTTTTGATTACAAAACTCTAAACCATTATCAGTTCTAAGGTATTTAACCTTTTTGCCAGTTTGGTTTTCTATCAATGTTTTCCAAGTTTTAAACTTTTCAAAAACATCTGATTTGTTTTTCAAAAGAAAAATAAAAACTTTCCTGGAAAAATCATCAATCACTGATAGAAAGTATATGTTTCCACCATGTGTGGGAACACTAGAAGGACCCCAAACATCAGCATGCAAGTATTCCAAGATATCAGTGCAGGTAGACTGTTTAGGGTAAGAGGAGGTGGGAAATTGTACTTTTTGTTGTTTACCAAACACACAAGAGTCACAGAATGGCACACATGACAATTTATCATTTCCAAAACAACCATCTTTATGTAAAATCTCAAGTCCTTTAGAACTTATGTGACCTAATCTCCTATGCCAGAGTTCAGTCTTATCATCTTTAACAGAATTCACATAATTCACAGGAGCATTTATATTAGACACAGATTCAGCACAACAAACATACAAATTTCTCCTCTTTTCAGCTTTTATAACAACAAGAGAGCCCTTTAAAATTTTCATAACTCCCTTGCCCCACTTACCCTCCAAACCATCAGATTCAAGTGCAAAGACATGACATCAAGTTATTACTTAGATCGATCGAACATGCCTTACATCTTTAAGAGTGAGCACATAACTTAATCAAACTTTAAGCACACATCACCAATTCCAAATACTTGGCATTTCTTATCATTTGCCATAAAAATTGTACCATGTTTAACTTCAGAGTAATTAGAAAACAAATTTCTGGAAGGAGACATATGGAAAGTGCATTGATGGCTCAAAAGCTACCTTTAAAACCGTAGGCAAGTGCACCTATCGTTTTATAGTATAGATTATTAAGACCAGTGTCATTCCCACGAGGATTGTAAGTACTAATAATTACCGTCTTTTTGTTATTTAATCTAACAATTTTCGAGTTTTTGTTTGATGAAAAAGGAAAACAAATTATAAATTGTAAAAATAAAGGAAGATTTGTAAAATAAGAAATCAAGAGATAGAAATGTGTTTGAATGTAAATCCTCTGAATGTTTTTGTGATTAAGCAAAAACCAACCTATTTTAATAAAATCTCATGTCTTGTGGACCGTAGAAATTCCCAATTTAAGTTAAACCCTTTCTCAAGGCGAAAAACTTCTAATCTCAAGTTGATTAATCAAATCTCTTTCTAGTTAAAACCCCCAAGACAGCATTATAACGATTTGTGAATTCCCATATTAGGTTTGACCCTAATCCAGAAGATTTATGTCGTCCTATATCTAGGATTGCATGCAACTCTTTTCACTTATATAGGTTCTATTTCACCATGAATCTCTCGATTTCCCGGATGAAAAATAAACTTCAAATCAATATTGCGCATATATCAATTCGAATGAACGAAGCATAATATAAGTGAATCACACAAAATATGAAGATTTTATTAAAAACATACACACCTTAATCATAAATCCATTCTAGAGTTCATTACATTCAAACACTAGGAGTTTAGCTACACATGATTTTGACCAAAGAATAAATTACACAAGAAGATTTAAGTATTGTAGACATGGTGTACTTATCTTTCTCAAAATCTCAATTGACTTCTTTCTTGATTGATGATGTTGCTCCAAGCCTTCTTCTCCAATATTGCCCCAACTTTCTCCTCCAAGACCCCTTGATCCCAATTCTACTTAATGAAATGAATACAATGAATATTTCCCGAGTATCTAATGAATGTTTCTCCCAACTTCAACCCTTGGCTTTTATAGGCAACCAATACATTGATAAGATTCTCTTTTATTAAACAATCGCCTCCATTTTCATTGTTGGTTGGTGAATTCTTGTACTCATTGATGATTGAGGGAATATGGGGACATGTTGCAAAGAAAATTGGGTGTTAAAGGTGTATAAAAGTGGTCAAAAAGCTTGGTAGGTGAGTTTTCCATAATTTTCGCATGGAAAAGTTGCGAGAAAAGTGCCCGACAAACCCGTGTCGCCCGTAACGGCCGGCCGTCTTTGTTTTATCACACAGGAATCGGGGAGACATGGCGTGCTTCCCAACACGGCCAGGCCGTGTCTCTGGACACGGCCGTGTTGGGGAACACGGCCTGGCCGTGTCGGAGGTCGTTTTGTGCGAAAAATCGAGTTTTTAGCTCCGTGAGAACACAACCGTGTTGCCCGACACCCCCGCCGCCCGTGTTGGACAAAAAGGCCCCGAAATGACGCGTTTGGCTTGGAATTTCGAGCGTTTTTGCATTCTTAAACTCCCCGGTATGTTTTGACATGAATCCATGGTCCGAAATTCACCAAAATTAGCCCCGAATGGTCAATCTACATCAATAAAAGCACCTCGGAGTAATATGAACTATGTACAATCAAAAATTTACAAAACTAACAATAAAATAACTCGAATTCTACTCAAATATACACATAAAACGTGCATAAAAAAACCCTTATCAAACCACCTCCAACTTTGAACTTTGCTTGTCCTCAAGCAAAATATTATATCAAAAAAGAGGGATTCAATAAATCACAATATACAAAGATGATTTTTTTTCAACATATTGAATATAAGTAGTCAAGTTCTTGGCCTTCTCAACCCGAATTAACCATTAAGTAAAAACATAGTTTTGTAAAACGATCGATCATTGTCAAGAAAGATCGTAATATCGGCAGGCATTATTCAGACTTGAAATCATCACTCCACAAATACTGATAGTTATGAACAACTTCAATTAAATAACGCCATGAAAATACAAGAATTCAATAGATCATTGTAGTTAGCTTACTAGTCATATAACCAAGCTTCTTGAACTTTATTGGAATGAGAATTCAAGGAGTATTCATTCTCCTCTTTTTTTTTTCGTTCTTTTTTTTTTTGGGGGGGGGACCTTTCGAGACATGCTTCCACTAGGTTTATATTTTGAATTTCTGTTCAAACACTCCTAGGTGGTTTTCATACTCATATTCGTGTCGCCATTTTACGTAAAAGACAAACATGGGGCTCATGAATGCTCCTAGTTACTAAGCAACAAAAAATAGAGGAGTATAACCTCGATTGGTCCGTTTTTTTTTTCTTCGTTTTTTTTCTTTTTTTTCTTTTTTTTTCACAAGCTTGGTTTAACAACTAGTTAACCACTACTAAATCATAAGTTCTCGGAAGTTCATAGCACTAAGTATCGTCGTATATGCCTTAACACATCAAGTATTTATGGTGTTGGAAATCTCGTCAAAATTTAGCCCGCATCCACGTCAATCTATCCTAGACAATCAATTGGTTCACACTAAAAACACAAATTAACAAGTTAATATAGGTATAATTGGGCCAAGTTATTGACTAGCAAACATTTAATTTATTACAAAAAAATCACATCTTTTGAAAACAAACACACAAGCATTCCGAAAATGTTATTGTACCCACCTCCAACTTTATGATTTACATTGTCCTCAATGTGAAAGAAAGAAATGGACAAACACACACAACACACTAAAAAAAAAAGCAAAGAAACTAGAATGATATAAAAGAAGTGGAAAAAGAAAAATACGACCGTACTATAATAGTGGAATCGGTGTTGAGCGATCATTGGGTTGTTTTGCTACGGGACCTTCAACGGCATTTTCATACTTAATCAAAGTTAAGCAACACACAACTCGAATACCGTGAAATCTCAAATATTCCCAATTAGGACAACCAAGAAGATGTTCAAGAGTTTTTTTTTTTTGATTTGAAAATGACTCTAAGGACTTGTGATTATTTTGAAAGAAAATAAAATAAAATAAAATAAAAATGAATGAAAACAATTGCACAAAAACATCGGGTTGCCTCCCGGGTAGCGCTTCTTTAACGTCGTATAGCTGGACCATTTCACCTAAATGTGAAGATTTAATCGGGCGAGCCAACTTATGAAAAATTTATCTCTTTGAACAACATCGCCACCCGTATCGATTTTCGAACAATTGACCTTCATGGTCCTATTTTTCTGCATGTTATTCTCAAAATGGGATTTATCTGTGGAAACTTTTGCACATTGAACATCACATACTTTCAAGGATTTATTAGAAGACATATCAAGCAAAAAGAATTATTTATCCTTGTCTCAATCAAGTTTATAGGAAAACAAGTATCATTTATAGGATTTCTCAAAGGAATTTTAAAGATAACTTGTTCACCCCCTACTCTCAAAGTAAACTTTCCATCATGCACATCAATGAGAGATTTAGCGGTAGCCAAAAAGGGACGCCATAGAATTAAGGGAACTTCTATATCATCATGCATGTCAAGAATAATAAAATCAACTGGGAATATGAATTTATCAATCTTAACTAGCACATCTTTAACAATACCTCTAGGATGTTTAATCGATTTATCGGCTAATTGAATGTCCATCCTAATAGGTTTAAGTTCACTTAATTCCGCATGCTTGAATGTTTCATAAGACATCACGTTGATACTAGCTCCCAAGTCGGCTAGTGCCCTATCAACAGGTAAACCATCAATTGTGCAAGGGATAATAAAGCTTCCTGGATCATTAAATTTTTGTGGTAGTTCATTGGAAGGACATTTATCATTCAATCGCACATTTGATAATTTATTAAGCTTATTTTCACTAGGAATGATGTCATTAAGATCCCTAACATGCTTTGAATGAGGGTCAACAAATGGAATATTGGCATGTAATTGTTTGAAAGAATCAATGTACTTACCAAATTTGTCCTCCCTTCTATCTTCTTCTTAGACTCAGACTTAAGGGTCTTGGGCTTGTATTCTACAATCTCTTTTTCATGAGCTTTTCTTTGGGCATGTCATCCTCCACGTATTTCACGCATGGCGGCATTGGCATAATCATGCTCTTGTGGAAAACCGATGGTGATTGCCTTTACGTGCTCCCCTGGTTTGGCTCGATTACCCGGAAAACTACCTTGTGGCATTTTGGAAATCATCTTCGTAATCGCCTATTTGATTTTCCGATTATGGATAGATGCCTCTTAATTTCTCAAGGATGTTTCCACCGCCCGGAATCGGTATCTATTGATTGCACAAACTTTGTTATAAGATCTTCCAAGTTAGGCTTACCTTGATTTCGCTAAAATCCGGAGACGTGTGTAGATCAAGATTGGGATTAGGTCGTGGTTGGCCTTGGTTTCCCCAACCTAATTAGGATGTTGTCTCCACCAGATATTATATGTGTTCTTTGTAAGGATTACTTGGGTAATTTCTGCCTTGATTCCCAACGTAATTAGCCTTGTTTAGCTTGAGGTATTGTGTGTGGGCGTCCGATGATTATGCAATCCTCCACAAGTTTCACAAGATAAAACATGCGGTGGTGGTGGTTTAGGAGCCGCTAGATCGTCGATCTTTTGGGTCAAAGCTTCGACATGTCACGAGTGTAACCACCGCATTTGCATTATAAACACCCACCTGCTCATTAAGTTTACCTCGTGCGGATTGCCATTGATAGCCATTCATGGCCATTCCCTCTATCGGATCTTGAAAGCGACTTCCGGTGTTTTATTGTTCAAAGTTCCCCGTACCGCGCCGATCAATCATTTGCCTTGTTGACGAGAGTAGCCCATTGTAAAATGTTTGGACTTGCATCCAAATAGGAAGACCATGATGTGGGCATTTTCGCAACAATTCTTTGAATCTCTCCCAAGTGTCGTACAAGGTCTCGTCATCTTCTTGAGTGAATGAAGAGATTTCATTCCTCAATCGTGCGATTTTGGCGGTGGAAAATATTTCAAAATGAACTTTTAAACCATGATGTTCCACGTTGTAATCGTTCCCTTTGGCAAAGTATTTAGCCATTGTTTAGCCCGTCCCCAAGAGTAAATGGGAATAGGCGTAAACGGATGGCATCATCGAGACCCCATTGATTTTGAATGTATCGCAAATTTCGAGAAAATTTGCGATTGATTATTCATCTTCATCCGGTAGGCCGTCGAATTGAACGAATTGTTGCACCATTTGAATGACATTCGGTTTGATTTCAAAATTATTGGCGGCAACAAATGGGCCTTACGATCTAGATGACGTGCCGTCCATGGATGGTTTGGCATAGTCATACATAGTTCTTTGTTCATACTCCATGACGAAATCTTTACTTTCGTTAGTATCCTCTTCTGGTTTGTGTTAGTACTTTCCTCTGTGTTGCCACCGGCGGTGTGTCGCGCTTCCAAATTCGGCGACGAGTAGGTATACACCATGCGGTAAACAAAGAGGATAAGTATAAACCAAGACTTACAAAGATAGATAAAAAGAAAGATAATGGTAAAAAAATAAAAAATATAAAAAATGATTAAATTAACAAAAATAAAGCGTTCTTAATATTACAATCCCAAATCAACGGCGCCAAAACTTGATGGCTCAAAAGCTACCTTTAAAACCGTAGGCAAGTGCACCTATCGCGTTTTATAGTATAGATTATTGAGTCCGAGTGTCATTCCCACGAGGATTGTAAGTACTAATAATTACCGTCTTTTTGTTATTTAATCTAACAATTTTCGAGTTTTTGTTTGATGAAAAAGGAAAACAAATTATAAATTGTAAAAATGAAGGAAGATTTGTAAAATAAGAAATCAAGAGATAGAAATGTGTTTGAATGTAAATCCTCTAGAATGTTTTTGTGATTTGACAAGTTAAAAATACAATCGTAATCCCTTAAGCAAAAACCAACCTCTTTTAATAAAATCTCATGTCTTGTGGACCGTAGAAATTCCCAATTTAAGTTAAACCCTTTCTCAAGGCGAAAAACTTCTAATCTCAAGTTGATTAACTCAAATCTCTTTCTAGTTAAAACCCCCAAGACAACATTATAACGATTTGTGAATTCCCATATTAGGTTTGACCCTAATCCGGAAGATTTATGTCGTCCTATATCTAGGATTGCATGCAACTCTTTTCACTTATATAGTTCTATTTCACCATGAATCTCTCGATTTCCGGATGAAAAATAAACTTCAAATCAATATTGCGAATATATCAATTCGAATGAACGAAGCATAATATAAGTGAATCACACAAAATATGAAGATTTTATTAAAAACAGACACACCTTAATCATAAATCCATTCTGGAGTTCATTACATTCAAACACTAGGAGTTTAGCTACACATGATTTTGACCAAAGAATAAATTACACAAGAAGATTTAAGTATTGTAGACATGGTGTACTTATCTTTCTCAAAATCTCAATTGACTTCTTTCTTGATTGATGATGTTGCTCCAAGCCTTCTTCTCCAATATTGCCCCAAGCTTTCTCCTCCAAGACCCCTTGATCCCAATTCTACTTAATGAAATGAATACAATGAATATTTCCTGAGTATCTAATGAATGTTTCTCCCAACTTCAACCCTTGGCTTTTATAGGCAACCAATACATTGATAGTACTCTCTTTTATTAAACAATTGCCTCCATTTTCATTGTTGGTTGGTGAATTCTTGTACTCAATTGATGATTGAGGGAATATGGGGACATGTTGCAGAAAAATTGGGTGTTAAAGGTGTATAAAAGTGGTCAAAAAGCTTGGTAGGTGAGTTTTCCATAATTTTCGCATGGAAAAGTTGCGAAAAAAGTGCCCGACACGCCCGTGTTGCCCCGAACGACCGGGCCGTGCTGTTTTATCACACAGGGGAATCGGGAGACATGGCGTGCTTCCCAACACGGCCAGGCCGTGTCTCGACACGGCCGTGTTGGGAACACGGCCTGGCCGTGTCGGAGGCTGTTTTTTGTGCGAAAAAATCGAGTTTTTAGCTCCCGTGAAACACAACCGTGTTGCCGACACCCCCCTGCCCGTGTTGGACAAAAAGGCCACGAAAATGACGCGCGTTTGACTTGGAATTTCGAGCGTTTTTGCATTCTTAAACTCCCGGTATGTTTTGACATGAATCCATGGTCCGAAATTCACCAAAATTAGCCCCGAATGGTCAATCTACATCAATAAAAGCACCTCGGAGTAATATGAACTATGTACAATCAAAAATTTACAAAACTAACAATAAAATAACTCGAATTCTACTCAAATATACACATAAAACGTGCATAAAAAGACCCTTGGATTGGTTCTTTATTGTTTTGATTCCCATTTTTCTTTGTTTGAGACCTACCTCTAACATGCATGACTTCACCATTGTTATTCTTATTCCCTTTCCACTTTTAAATCAAGTTCTTTACTCTTAATCCCATTAATCACGATGATCAAGAGTAATATTATCCCCGCCATACTTTATGGCGATTTCACATCACTATAGAGTCGTATATCATTTAAAAGCACAATGAGGGGTATAATCATAATGTTTTTGTCACCGAAAGCTTTATATCTTGAATCGGTTTGGTAAACACATCCAGGTTTTCATCCATGTCCTTAGACAAATCCAGTTTAAATCTAAAGAATTTTTCAAGAAAAAAGCGACTTAGAAGGCAAAGATGTTTCAAAGGTACAATTCCTTTAGTTTATCCCATAATGCTTTTAAAGATTGGATTGTTTACCAACTTTGTTTGATAAATGGTTTTATCATGATTTTGTTTTTGTTTTCCTACCAAAATAATGTTTTTAAAGGTTGTCCAAATAAGTGGTCTTTTTATGATTTTTAAATATTTGTATATTTTCCGAGTTATTTTATTGTTTGTTTTGTAAAATGGACAATTGTTTTAATGATTTTAGTTCATTTACATCAAAACTATGTCCTCGTGATTTTATTGATGTTTAAAATGTTTTTACTAATTTTGGTGAATTTCTTGACCATTTATTTTCATATAAAACATACACTTAGTTTAAGGATGCAAAACGCTCGAAATTCCAAGCAAACGCGTCATTTGTTGAGTTTTTGGTCCAACACGGGCAAAAAGGGGGTGAACAAAACACTGGGCGTGTTCACGGAGCCAAAAACTTGAAATTTTTGCACAAAAATGCCTCCAACACGACTGGCCCCCTCGTAAAACGAAACTTCTATTTCTCATTTTTGTCTCCTCGACCGGGCGAGCAATGGGGTGACCGGTCGGCCGACGCGTCGACCGATCGCCCCATGTAAAATTGCTGCGCTATGTTTCAAACTTCTATTTGTCTTGCGACCGGTCGCCCTATGGTTTGCGAAAAAAATCGACCGTTTGACAAAAACTGAAAAACTTTCCCTTAATTTGTGGGATGGATTTCTAACAGCTCTTTTCTTCAATTGTCTTGCAATTTTTTACAGAATTCATGTCCCCAAGAGGAGTCTATCATGTACAAGACATCTTCTATAAATAGAGGAAGAATTGAAGCAACACAATATGAGAGAAAACTACAACACAACAAGATACACTCAAGAATACACTTGTTCTTACATTGTCTTATTTCTTGTTGTAATTTGCCTAGCTTATCACTTTCACATCCTTGAGGTCTAGGCTTTTCTTGATTACACTTGCACTCTATTGTATTATCAATTATCGAGTTGTAATCTTGAATTTGGGTAATCATTCAACACAAGATATCCTTGTGAGTGTTCTTGTGGTAAGAACATACTTGGGTGATCTAGGTGTTAGGTGTAAGAAGATTGTGGTAATCTTCTTGTTGAGGTGTTGAAGAATTTGGTATTCTTCAAGGTTGAATATTGTGGTAATCTTCACAAGGTGCCGTTGGAGATTGTGGTAATCTTCAAGTGAGATTGTGGTAATCTCAAAGGTGGTGTTGAAGAAGAGTGTGGTGCTCTTCAATGTGTTGTTGTAAGTTGGTGTTGTATTAATTTTTGGTAAATTAATAAAATCTTTTTTCTTTTTGAAATCCATCCTGGATATACTGGGGTGGTAGAAGATTAGGCCCTAGGTGGGTTGAACCTCTATACATCGACGTGTGTTGTTTACATTCCACACCTTTATTATTGTCTTTGAGCATTCGGTTTGAAAAAGATGGCATAATCGAAAAGATGGAGATAATTTATTCACCCCCTCTAGATTATTGTAGTCGCTTGGACTTACACTTTCCTCAAGACAACATCAGATAAATTCAAGATAATAGAGGAATAGGCATATTCATCAAGTTCAGTTTTGGTATCCTCGATGATCTTTTTTCGTAAAAATTTTGCTTCAACATGACTTTGAAAACCTTTTGTTGAATAAGAATACCTTTCATTTTTTGTTGCCAAATGGAGAAATCTGTTTTTCCATTGAAAGGTTCCATGTGGTATCCAGAAAATCCAGCCATTTTAAAACAAGACACAGAGTAGTCAAGTAACAGAGGCACTCAATCAAGATAGTCACAATAAAACAACAGAAGCACAGAGATAGAGCCACAGAAGTATCAACACAAAGCAGATATCAAGATCAGAGTACAACAACAATAAAGAATGAAAGAATACAAGAAATCTTGTTCCATATTCCCCTTGCACCTCAGGGTTCCACTACACTCTTGGTGTAGGGTCAAGATGCTTGTATGCTCAGGGTCTCAAGTCCAAGAAAAGAAAAGAAAGAACAGAGATACACTAAAGCCCACACACACAAAGTTAGGATTTAGAAAATCTCACAACCAGAAGCAAAGTTCTGGGGAATATTCCTCAGAAAACAAATCACCGGCGAACACTGAGTATCACCAAACCGAACCAAAGCACCAACCCACCAAATCGGCAGATAGGTGCTCTAATACCACTGTTGGGTATCTATCTGCCGAAAGATAGAAACAATATACAATTTAGGACCAGAAACAGAAGTACAAATCTACTGAATGGAAATACAAATTATATAACTCAAAGAAAAATTGTGAAACAATAACACCAATTAGGGCTAAAACCCTAATCTCAAGATTTGAGATAAGTTTGGCTCAGTGTCATTTGAACCACCCAAACAACGATCGCGAAGAGAACACTGAAAGGCCACAAAGCCCCTCAAACTGCCAAGATCCCAAAGCACACCTCCCAATGACCACCGATTTCCACCCAGGAACCCTAGATCAAACCTCAAACAAGAACAACCAACATCCCACAGAAACCCTAACCCCTGGAACTTTGTAATGCACACAAAGGCTGTGAACAAAGAACCCTCGCAACAAGATCACACCAGATCTAGTAGAATATCACTGAAAAATCATACAAGAGGTAGGATTTTCTAGAGAGAGAGATATCCAAAAACCAGAGAGAAATCGAGAGATGAGAGAGAAAGAGATCACTGTTGAATGAACTAGGGTTTCAGTAGAACCACTTAAGTAGAGCAAATGGATGGCTGGGATTAAGAGGCACGACCCAACGGTAGACAAGAGACAACGAGATCCGCGGTCATAAACGGGTAAGGATCCGCCTCTTTGACCTAAGCTAAGCAGTGGATTGGGCCGCAATACTTTTGGGCTTAAAGCAATAAGGGATTGGGCTTTGGACATAATGGGCCAAAGTCTGAAGTGGGCCAAAATATCCAACAACATGTATAATATATTGCTAATTTATATTTTCACGCTACATGCTATGAAAATATATTCGACTTTTTCTTGAAGAGATATTCGACTTTTTTCAAAATACAGAGACACGTGTGGTCAACGTTTCATCTTTACTTGTGAATTTTTTATTTTTTTGTCGACCCAGAGTATCCCTACACCAGTCGGGGGTAATAATCCCACACTTCCTTCGGACTATGGGACATTTGTCCTTCTCAAGGATGGTCCTAATCTCTGGGAGAGGAGAGACAAACCCAACCCCAAAACTCCGCGTTAGTCAGGACGGGTTGCAATGGCAACCCCTGGGGTTTAATGTAAATTAAGTATAAGTGTAAGTACACACTAAGTGTATGTAATCCACTTAAATACATGTTGAAAACATATATTTTATATCTTAATATGCATTTAAAATTAACCTATAATTAAAACCTTTCGAAAAAATAAAAAATTAACATATAAAAAATGCTGATGAACAGATTCAAGTGTAAGTTTGTCACGCAAAAAAAATATCAATTTTGGATTTTTTTTCACAATAACTAAATATAATCCACAAGATTTTGTCCTATTAATTGCATGAGTTAATTTCATATAATCCTCACCACGAGAAAATAAACCTTTTTATAACCCCAGAAAATAAACCTAAGGCCTGGGTTGGATATAAGTATTTTCTCATTTTCGTTCCACTAAAGAATTACTTTTTTTTTCACTCTAAATGTGATTGCTTCTAATTTTTTTTAAAAAATAACTCACTTTCATATTTTTCTTCCACCAATCACTTTTAGTCATTTTTTTAAAAACCATCAAATTACTAGCCATTATTACACATTTTATCACAAATTCTACTATTAACCAACTTACATATTTCTAACTACTAATCACTATTTTTCTATATTAAATCAACTTTTTATAATTACATTTTCATCTCATATCCAATCACATTTTCAAAAATATTTCTCATCCTTTAGAAAAAAAAACACTATTTTCTAATAGGAAAAAAGAATTCAAACCAATCACTCTGTTACTATAGAGTAGGGATCTCATGTTGTATATTTTTGTTCCACTCCCTACTCCTCTATATTGGATGACAAAATTGGATAACAAAATTTGTACTATTTATTCACCCAATGTAAGAATATAAAGTGAACAAAAATTTGGTGGAAAAAAGTAAATCTAAATCCCTGTGAATCTCTATTAAAACTTCTCCTAATAATTAGATCTTATTCCAAAATCAGATTTATCTCTTATTACACCACGATTTTAAAATCGACCCGAAAAAAAAAACCGACCAATAACATGCCCTCACATGACCCTATGCGGGCCACAGACGACATGTGTCCAAATTACATTGGGAGTTGAGGCCCACCACCCATCCTCAACGGCGGCAATCTCTAGCTTCCGCGGCCTACCGCCTACCAATTTGCTTTCCCATTCAAAACTGGATGACTCACAAAACGGCAGCGTTTTGACCACCATTGGGTATAAAGTATGCACGCGTAACTTTATTTACCCCGACGAATCTCGGTTTCTTTGCGTCTAATCAAAATCCAAAAGGTTAGTTATACAAATATATGGTGTCATCAAACGTATATCTGTACTAGAATACTGTATTGCTTGTCATCTTGGCAGATGATAAATGGTTTGTTCTGGGTTTAAGTTTTCTTGATCTTTGAGGTTGGAATAATGGTCGTTTTCTTGTTCTTGGTAGGTGAAAATTGAATTTATTTTGTTCCGTTTTTTTTTTGTTTTTGGATTGTTTATTTCGTGATGTTACTTTTTGCTTCTCATTTGATGTTAGGCATGCCTGTTTTATGACCAGTAATGAGTTTATATTGGAAAAGCTGAGTTTTTGTTAATATTTTTTAAGTTGCTAGTTATCAGTTATTGTAAGGGGGAATTGTTGCTGTGAGAGATGGTGAAGCTATGTTTGGAGGATTTTGTACGGGCTTTGGGTCAGAATTAACAGTATAAAATGAATAATCAAGTTTGGTTTTCTTAAATATCGATTAAAATTCCTGCAAGAAAAAGAAAAGGATGTCAGGAAAATATCAAAATTGTTTAGGGCTTCATGCTATGTGCTTCATTTTAACCTCTTTCATCTTTTCTATAAGGATCATGAATGGTAAGATTGTGGTTTGAAGTTCTTTGAGGACAGAAATCTTATGAATCTTTGCCCTCTACATGACGCTAAGTTATGCAGTGGAGAACATGTGGCAACTGTTACAGACTGAAATTTTAGAATATAACGTCTTCCTGGGTTGTATCGGTGGGCTTTGAGTTACAGAGTATTTTATGAATGCTTGCTTTTATGCTTATTGGTGGTCAAGACTTGCTATTGTTTCAAGAGCTTTTGCTGTTAAATAAAAAATACTATATGTCTTCATCTATTGGCGCTGATGCGGTCGTCTGCAGGAGCATTATTTCCATATGTTTGTATATTGAGTTGTAAGTGAATTGTTGAGGTTTGAGAAAGCTAAATCTGTAGTTATTAAAAATTTCTATAACATTTATTACCGCACTGGAGGACCAAGGTTCCTTATCTGGGCTTTATAGTTCGCTTTCAGTTGGAATAAAACTCTGTTTACGTTGTTGTTTGTGTATGTGTACTGGGTGTGTGAGTTTGTATGTGTCTCAGACAAAGAGAGAGAAATCTGAAAACTGTCACAATTAGGCTATGCTGCATTTTGAACTTATTCCTTACGCAATCTAATCTCTGGCTGGCAGAAAAATGAAAGGTTTGACCATAAATGAGGTGATCATTCTTTATTTTGTTTATATGGCCCCAGTGCTGGTTCTTTCATGAATCATGATGGTTAATATGTTTGACACGTCCCACGGTCTCCCTTTTTATTTTAACTTGTTTTACATGTCAAATAATGTCGTGAAATACTCCCATTAGTTTTTTTTTTTTTTTTTTTTTTTTGAAGAGAAAGTTCACAGATGCATTTCCTATATCACTGAGGGCAGAGATTTGGGAGAAAATTTCCCCATCTAGGAAGTTAATTAGCAATGTGAGTTTGAGTAGGATTTGTGGCAGCAAACTATCTCTTGAACAGGAAGGTGACGCTGAGGCTGTCAATTAGGTGGCAGAATGTATATTTATTCAAAGAGATGTACTGCCATCTTAGATAAGTGTTTAGAAAGGAATAATGGTTGTTTCTTTCTTCCTTTTGATGATGATAGTTGATTCGTTGTACATGCTGTGTGGATTAGATGCATTGTGGTGTGCTTTTCATTATAACTTTAAATTAGCATATTTTTTATGAAATAGATAGCTGATTTTTTTGGTCTGAATGTTTTTATAGTTGTGGATTGTTCATTTAATATCTGACTATGAAATGGAGGTCTATGTTTTCTGAATTAACTGTGCACGCTTTTTTCAACAGGTTTAGCAGCTGTGCTCACCAATCTACATGAGATACATTTTTTCTATTGAGAAAGGTTTTTGGTTAGATTTCAGCAGAACGCTCATTTAAATCTCATATAAGAGGATCACCATGTATCAGCTAGATCCTGATGTTGTTCGGTGGGGTCTTCACCTCATAGATGTTTGCTCTTTAACAAATAATGGTTCTCCACAAACTGTTACTTGTTATGAGACGGACTTGTCTAGGACCGACTCTGTGAAGGAAGGTTTTTGCAATCCAACACATTCCGTTGTGGAGAATGATGAAGTGATTGCTCATGCTCTTCAGGAAGAATTATCAAGGCTTGCTGATGCAGAGAAATTAGGATCTTCGTCTTCTGAAGAACATCAGAAAGCATCTATTCTTGCACAGGATTGGCTTGGTCCTTCAGGAAGGCACTTTAATTCTGGTATGGAAAACCCAGATTATATTTTGTTTCATAAATTTTTATTTTTCTTTCAATTTTATTTACGGATAATTGAAAAAAAAAACCCCGAGGTTTGGGCTAATTACAAAAAAAAAAAAAAATCTAGAGATGTTTCGAAATTACAAAAAACCCTCTTAGGTTTGATTATGTCTTAAATTTGAGGGGGTAACTGTAAATATTTTTTTGCTTATGAATGGGGATAATTGTAAGTCGGAATCAAATCCCGGTGGGATTTTTGTAATTTTCAAAAACCTGTGGAGTTTTTTGTTATTATCCCGAACTTCAGGTTTTTTTTGGTAATTATCCATTTTATTTATTGTGTCAGCAGAGTGTCAGAGTAATCAAGGAGAGGCAGGAAAAGTAGATGAAGCTGTTTTATCTGAACTTGAAAAATTATCAATTGAGAGTGAGGATCAAGATATCTTACCGGAGATAGAATGTGAATCGGCTCTTGATGGTGAAGTGGGCAAAAGGCTGAATCAGATGGTTCCAGTTCCTGTAAGTTTACCTTATTTGTGATTTTGTTCTGAAATTAATGAAATTTTCCTTTAGTATGTATTTGTTTGGTCGCTATTATTTTCCATGTGACATCTTTTTTCGAGACAAATTATTATGTCTCTTGTTAGATGATGGACTACAGTTGTTATTGTCGACTTATGTTTATCGTTGTGCTTGTCACTGTCGCAGCATGTTCCTAAAATAAATGGAGAAATACCATCTGTTGATGAAGCCACATCAGATCATCAAAGGCTGTTGAACAGGTCTTGCATGCAGGCTTCTGTTCCCTTTTTCTATGTTGTGATGGTTTTCTTTTGGCCGGCAGTTATATTTCGCTACTAATGTCTATATTTTCTGTTGACCAATGGGAGAGAGAACATCAATCATGATTTCTTGAATTTTTTTGAAATTGATGTTCATCTTACTCTCCTTGTCAAGCATTATTTTTGGTCCTTTGCAGTCAAATGAACTTTTTTTTAATTAATAAAATTTATAGTAGAAAAATTAGTAATGTAAGAATTTTGGCAATTAAAAATTGTTGTTAGAAATTATCAGCTAAACTTTGTCATCAAACATGGATAAATGTTGTCTGCTAATTTATGCTGCGAGCCCACAGCTGATTAGGTCCTTCACTAGTGCACGATAATGTGTTTGTGAGGATTCTTTCTGGAGTGACTATTCTCATTGTAAATAAATCAACATAAATAGAGTGGCCTAATGGGATTTTCCTTAGAAATTATGAAGTGAAATGTAACGGCTATACAAGGGATGGGAAGTATGGAAAAAGCGAGAAGTTAAAATTCCTTAACTCAAATCTTCAACATGAAATATGAAGCTATTTTGTGTGTGCTCTTGTAACAAACTTAATATCCAGGTGTGAAGTGTGGTACATGGATATTTTTTGTATATTGCATCTTATATTTTTAACTATTTCAGATACGCTTCCAGTGTTGGCATTTCCGTTATATTGAATATGGTATCATTGTGAATATACAGAATAATGTTCAATAATTATTGATTTTCCACAATATCTGCTGCATCACTTTCTTTTAAACTGCAGTTTTCTTTGACTCTTGCTTTTATGCATGTCAGATTGCAGTTATATGACTTGGTTGAACTAAAAATCTCGGGAGATGGTAATTGTCAGGTTGGTTCCTTCACATCTCTGTACATACCCTATCTACTCATTGTATTTGTAATGGTGCATGCTTCATTAGTACAATTTATTGTCTGTTTTTACATAGGAAGCTTAAATTGCTACCAGTTGTATCTTTTGAGGACTATCTAAACATCATCTTGACCCCACAAGGGGCATACTGAATATTCATGCATGTCTTTGATGTTTGTTCTTGTAATTGCTTAATGCATTATCTGAAACCATTTTATCTCCTTGGCAATGTTCAAAATTTACATGTCGATGCCAGTTTAATTGGTTACCATGGCAAAATTGATTAGCCTTTTTTGTCAATTAGGGACTATACATCATGATGATCAAACAACTTCAGAGTGCTGCTGGGATTTACCCTGAAAATTTTCTTGTTTTCGTTGAGAATGCTTATCAGCTCCAATATGAGAGTTTGTTTATGATGATAAGCTTCTTAAGATATTTGTGAGCAATGATCAGTGTCACGATGAAGTTGTAAATTGAAAGTATTCTTCATGAAAAATTATGTTATTGTCTTGAGCTTTGTATTATTGATTTATACGAATTTGGCTTGCAGTACATTTGGGGGCAATTCCAGTTGACCTTAAGTCTACTTTTTTTTTTTTGTTTTTTTGTTTTTTTGGTAGTTTCGTTCGTTGTCAGATCAAATATATCGGAGCCCAGAGCATCACAAATTTGTGAGAGAACAAGTAGTGAACCAGGTTTGCTTGTGATTTGACATCCTTTCACTTGAAATTCAATGTTTTTCATTGTTTCTGTTGTGATATATTTCGTACAATTGCTTTTCCTATTTCAGCTGAAGTCACGAGCTGAGTTATACGAAAATTATGTCCCCATGGGTTATGGAGAATACGTGAAGAAAATGAGCAAGTATACTACTTTTGGGAGCTATTATCAATTTTGTTTTAGCATATATGTTTTGACAAATGTAGACTACATCTACTACTTGTTTAATCAACTTTGCATGATCACAGATATGGGGAATGGGGTGATCATGTCACATTGCAGGCTGCAGCAGATTGGGTATGATTTTTGTTGTTTTGCTCATCACAACTTTGAAATTATAATTATATGTTTTTGATTGTATTGTATCGTGGATTCGTGTCATTCTCACTGCTTGTTACTTGTTAGTCATTGGACAAGCATCAGTGGCGGTTTTTGTCTTTTTAGCACATGCTGAAGTTTATTAAATCTTGGAGAGTCTGAATAACTATTTATAGTGCTGGTATTTGATTTTTGGCCATTAATCAGCTCCTGCAAATGAGAAATAGTAGTTATACTTGCTCTTTGTTTATCATATGAATTTTCCATATTTATTGAGTTATTCGATAAGCTCTAGAAAATATTCGAGAAGATACATTTCCAAGATGAACTTAGAAAGAAATTGTTGGTTTTGCCTCATATTTTCTGGGGATAATGACAAAAAAACTCAAGCTGTAGGCTAATAACCAAAAAATACAAAGGTTTTTGTGTTAGATGACAAGAATGGGTGAAAGATGCAAAACATAAAGTTCCACAGGCTAGCTTCTTAAGTTACAAGATGAGAATTAGCTCTGGTGGGTTCAGATTTAAATCAGTCCTTTTAAAATAGTCATATTATAAACGCGAACCATTTTTAGAATCAAAATCAGAAGATCGAACACATAGGAGCCAGGTTCACCACGGAGGTCAAGTTCAATATCTGTCAACTTAATTCTGGCTTTATCTATTGCTGATTTCACCTTATATAACTATCATAGAATGTGTATTATTTATTTACGTAGAAGGAACAAGCTTATGGAGTCATATCATATTCCTTTGTGATATTTAGCAGAAAACATGACCATTTGTGCCTTTGACTTAGTCCTTCCATATACGTCATTTCTTCGTTGTTCTGATGTTATTTATATTAAAACAAAAGTGGAATTATATGATTTCTGGCAGTTCGGCGTCAAGATCTTTATTATAACGTCGTTCAAGGATACATGCTATATTGAGATTCTTCCACAAACTCAGAAGTCAAATAGAAGTAAGTCATTTTTGTACTTGTAAATTTTCTTTTCTTTCCTTTTCTTTTTTGCACCCGGGGGAGAGGTTTGGGGGGTTGAGTTATCGATGATAATATAACAGAATTAGAAAGGACCACTAATATTGACTACAACAAGAGAACCTACAAAAAAAATAAAAAAATTAAACTCGTATCTTTTGAATTTATAAACATTCCCTTGACATTTTTCTTTTGTCTATTTTACAAATTGCACTTCTTAAGGTGGGTATTTGTAAAACGAAAACAAACTTCAAGTGGGTATTTAATGCCTCAAGGCGATATTTGTAATTTCAAAACATAACAGATTTTTATTTTTTTTTATTATTATTAGACAAAAGTGAAGGTGTAGTTTTTGTGATTTACCCTTGTGGAAGTAATGTTTTCCTTTTAAGTTTAACTCTTCTTTGTTTCAATGCAGTTATATTCTTGAGCTTCTGGGCAGAAGTGCACTATAACTCAATATATCCTTTAGGAGGTAAAGAATCGTATATCAACGCTTATGATTAGGGGGGTCAAAAATCTGGGGTTTGAGATAATTACAAAAATTGAAAAATAATCAGGGTAGTTTCAGTTATAGAAACCCATTGATGTTTGATTTTGTCTTACATTTTCACCCCAACTGTTAGTTAGGGTGACGGAATTTGTTGACATCACCAAATATTTTACAATTTACATCCCTCAGATTTTCTAGATATTACAAATATCCCAAATCGTCTCATTTTACTATTACATTCCTCTACTTTTCTTAATAAAACGAATTGTCAGACGAAAAGTTGGGGCTTTTTGAGGGATATACTTGTAAAATATTACTTCAACAAATTTCATCAGGTAAAATTAATGGTTGGGAAGAAATATAAGACGAAATCAAAACTCAATGGGTTTTCTGCAATTTTAAAAGTTTTCACATGATCTGCCAGCATTGATTACAAGGTGAAACGATCTTTTAGTTTCCATTCGTTTTTTGCTTATGTTTCGCGATGTATTTCTTGTTTGTAGAATTTCCCATGGTAGAAAGCAAGAAAAAGAAGCGATGGTGGTGGTGATTTTGAATTTGACCTACGCTTCGAATTTTTCTGCACCTTGTGGCAAGTTGCAGACAAAGGATGGATCAGTTCATCTATGTTGTGAATTTCTGCTTGTTTATGATAGTTGGTTTTGAGTTAGATAACACCATAGAAAATAGAAGATTGTATCTGACTTCATATTCCTATATTTTGCACATAGCAATTTTGAGCACACATTTGCTTCTATTCTTTCATTGTTATTTCTCTCATCTTGTAAATATATCCATATTCAATTTTATTATTCAGTTAGATTTTAGAAAGGGCCCTATTGCTTTTGTGTGTACATAAGCTCTTTTAGAAAGTATGATATTCAGAATGTATAGTTTGAAATTCTTTTAGTATTTTTCAGTTGGATCAAATAATAGATGGGGTCAATTATTGAAGCATTTTATGAACTTTTGAAATTTATTTGTATCTAAGTAAGCAATTTACTATAAAGTTTGGCCTTACATATAATATATATGTATTTTAAATTAGTGATATTCGCATTCTGAAAATAGTAGATGAGCTCTGCTTCCCCTTTCATTCATTAAGGAATATGGCTATATTGTGCATGGTTTATAGTAAGCTCATCCCCAACTGACAAATCTATTATAATTTTTAAAACTAAAATAGTGTAATTTTTTTTAACCAAACTCAAAACTCATTTTCAACATATCTACCTCAATTCTTGCACTAAAAAAATATTGATTGAATATTCATTGTTATTCCATATTTCCATCTAGAAGAGCTATTTAATTTCATCGTATAATTATTAACATATTTTATTATGGTAATCTGTTTAAAAATTAAATAATATGCATTAAAATATTAAACAATTATTAATAAATTTTAGTTGAGAAGTTAAAACATGACACAATAAAGCAGATAAAATAAAATAAAACAAAAAGTTGATAATACAATTTTTTTTAATCATTTTTTTTTACTGAAAAAGGCTTTGAATCGAAACAAACCTAAAACAACCTCAGCCGAAACAAACTAAAAAGAAACAAATTAAATAGTAGGTCATAATCAACAGAAAGTTAAACCTTTTTAATGGCGAAATCATGTGCTTGTATACGGCACATGGGACATGAATGGCTCTTTAGCAACCATTCAACAATACAAATACAATGGGAATGAAAGGCATGACGAATGAATATGCTTTTATACCTTCAACGCTGCAACCGCGAACACATATATGTACAAGGAATTTCAATTAAAAATTGATAATACAATTGAAAAGACAAGTTACACATGTTGGTAGTCATTTAATTATACCAATTGGTATATTCTTCTTACTTAACGCATTTTGAAGTGCAATAAAAGCTTCATTCTTGATTCTTTCATGCCGAGCAAGACATTCTTGAATTCATCCACCACAATTTCTAGTGGATAGTGATTTTCATTTTTTTTTTTTTTTTGGATGAAGAAATTGAATTGAGTTTTCTTGTGGATAGTGAATACAATTATCAAAATGAGTCAGACTTGTATGAATGTTGAAAATAAGACATCAAGAATATATGGCAAGATATGATCTTAGTTATATAATGGATTATCATAAATGTTCACCATCTAATTCTTATATGAAAGTCACATCTCTTAGTGCCTAAAAATAAGTTATCAAGAATCTACAATAGTTAGATCTTGATCGTCGATGGATTACCTTTAATTTCCACCATTGGAATTTACTTTTAATGTACGCTATCAAATTTGAAGGGTAAGATACTAAGAGTCTAAACTGGTTAGATATTAAGAGAAGTGATATTCCACGTGTTCCACATAGACCTCGATGGTGATTTGGCGTGCTCCTCGGCCTTCCTCGGACCAATGTGAACAATAATGGTTCGTTTAATCGAGACACTTTGATTCTTTGTTGGAGAAAGATTGATTCACGATCACCGCAACATTATTATTTTGGCATTCCACATTTCTCTATAGGCCATTGTGAGTTTCCACGCAGAGTTACAAACTTTAGAGACATGAATACAATATGTTCGACAGTTCTCATCACATGTTTGGATCGAGTTGGATACAACTACGATTGTTTCTCTTGTCTATTGAGGCAGTTATGGTACATGGCGGATTTAACATATCGGAACCTTCTTATTGAATCGCACTATTCGATTTCCATATTCACATAGAGGGGAATCAACCAGCTGATCATCTTGCAGAGTTAGATGTTGCAGTGCAATATACTCATCTTTATCATAAGGATACGCCATCACAATTCATGCTCTCATAGAACAAGATGGATCAACTAGGTTATCCTACCTTTAGATTTCTAGGATATGATTTCATTTTGTTTTGGTAGTCTTTTTCATTTTTTATTTTCTCTAGCCTTGATGGGATAATTGTATTGATACATTATATGATCGGTTTTCATTGATACACAAGTAGGGGATCTGCCTAAATCCCCACCCTCCGGATGTCATTTTGAAAAAAGAAAAAGAAGAAAATGTTCAAGCATAATATATTGAGCTAAAGCTAGTAGAAATTCACCTCAAAAACTTTTGATAATGACCTTATTACATTGCACAAACATGCCAGGTTTTGAAGTCTTTTATCGTTCGATAAGTTTTAAAACGTTGCTAAATATATAATAACACTGAATTGATCAAACTCAATTCAAAAAATCAATTAAAGTTCGTTTGAGTTCAAGCTCGCACCATTTCGCTATCAAACCATACTCGTACCATTTCAAACTCGACAAGAAATTCAAAAATCCAACCTTGCTACTCAACTCATTCATTTACACTAATTGCATAGAAAATAAAGAAAGATATTTGTCATTCCAAGACATAATTCAGAGTGAAAATTTCATAAACAGCAAAAGAAAGCTGTTGTAAAACATATTCAACTCATCAAGATTGCAGATGCCTCCTCTCAAGTAGCTATCTATTAGGCATTCTGCGCAAACTATAATATTTCGACGCCCTCTACACAAAACAATGTGAATTTCACAAATTATTTGCAAAATATACACAAATAAATAAAGAAATACAAGCTTATTATCGACTCAATTACGAGCAAAGCTTATGTTAACGCTACCCGATTTACAACAAAATAGAAGCCTCATTCGGAAAAGTGGCTTGTATAGCCATGATGGACTCAGCCTTTCCTTGTATATACAAAATGAACCTCGTGCTCAAGTGGAATTGGAGGAGGATTGCCCTATGTGCCTTTCTGTAAATCACATTATATTTAAGGATTATCTCAACTATAATATTTTTTTTTTTTTTTTTTGAGGAATCAACTATAATATTTTAAGGTTTAGTCTAATTACAAATAGAAAATCCTTTAAGGCATTATAAATACCCTTTGAAGTTTGTTTTTGTTTTGCAAAATGGAAGCAAATGTCCAAGGGATGTTTGTAATCTGAAAGATAACTGGACCTTTTTTGTAATTAGACTAAACCTCAAGGATAGATTTGTAACTAACACAAGAAAAAAAAAATGGAATTGATGTGCCAAGGTTAACTTACCTCCAGTTGTGACGAGCTTTTCCACGCGGGATACGATATGTTTGCCGTAAGTGTACCTCTTGAGTGCATTCAAGTGAACCTTGATGCGAGAGATAATTAATTCTCGGCTCTTATCATCACACGTCTCAAGTACCTTCTGTACAACGTAGTTTCCAAAAGGATCTTTCATCATAGCCTGAAATTTGCAATTTCAACATTTATTAGCATTCCATAAGAAGATATATCAAGTTAACAGAAAAATCGACTTCTTTTTGTGACATCAGAGGTAGAAATGGAAGAAAATTGTGTAGATCTCCTAATTGAAGCATTATTTCCATCCTAATATGGTTTTCAATGGGGGGTATGCAAGCAAAATATGAGATAGAATTGGAGTCGGTAGAACATGGTGATTTTCCATTCAATATCCCTTCTGACAGAAAAATAAATGGCGAAGATATAGCTTCGTTCTTATAAAATAGCAAGGTTGAGAAATAGTTGGGCTCTAGCTGGACGCCTAGGAACAATACATTTTCTTTAAGAAAAAGTATTTCTTGGGCTGCCTAGCCCCGCTAGGCCCGATTTTCGGCTGAGGCGATTTTTTCACCGATCTGGACAAAATCGCCTCAGCCTTGGGGTGCCAAGCGCCTAGGCCGATTTTTACAACACTGTATAATAGCCCCTGCAATGATACAAAAAGAAAACATATGTTTGCTTATTACCTATTAAAAAGGTGGCAAACACAGAGAAAAATAAATCTTTCCCATTGACAAAAAGGAAAATTACAGTTATCGATGAAAATCTCCGAGACCGTACTTCGTAGTAAGTCTCGAGTCAAAGATATTGTATTCGGCAAATATGCATTAAACATGCTTAAGTAGGAGAAAGTTCAAATTTACTGATAAAAAAAGAATTTCGGGAACTTAAGCTAGTGAACAGAATGTGGCACACCTGCAAAGGTTCATTTTCATCTGTTGAACCAAGCATTTCATTCACCAAAAGTTTACGCTCGTCTGGACCACCGAAAGTCAAACACTTCTCAATCACATTAGAAGCAAATTTTTGCTGGCTCATCTTCACAATCTGTCCAGCAAGCTTGGTGATAATCGCGGAACGTTCATGTGGTTTACCGTGCTGCACGACATGCTAAACAAAATACAGAAGAGAATCAGGTTGATAATATCGGGACCAGACAAATTCATACTGATAAAATATTATCGACATGCAATATCGAAGGATATACAATAGATTTCCCCACACAAAAGCAAATGATTGAATAATTAAATATGTGCAAGAAAACTTTCAATTCATTTTTGGAATAATAACCCCCAAAAAAACCAATTATCTTTCAAAATTACAATACCACCATGACATTTGTTTTTACATTACAAATTGCACCCTCAGGAGGGGGTATTTGTTAGCTAAATACAAACCTCAAGGAGGTGTTTGTGATTTTGAAAGACAGCTGGAGTTATTGTAATAAGGCTAAACCTTAGGGGTATTTTTTGTAATTATCCCTTTTTGACCACTGCCGAACTCAAATGATAATAACCATATATATACTAATCGGCTTCCTGACAACTTAGCATAACTTCTTGCGTGGACAGTGCCTATGGGCGGATTGGACACTCGTATAAATTTTTCCTGCCAACATCTCAAGAAATTTCAATATTTCTAATCAAGTGGTGCCAGGTTGTTAGCTTCTCTCGACAATGGTGATTCACGTTTTAGTTAATCTTTAGCATTATCATAAGTAAGTTCATACATAAATAACACATAATACGCAATAGAAGACAGACCATATGAATGCAAAACCAACTCAATCTAACGAAAATAACAGGTTTAGTGACATGATCTTGATTTATAAATGCCTGTTTAAAGACATAACATAATTGGGAAGTCTCAAAAAAGATGGATTAGAAATCTTTAACTTGCCTGCCAGCTCCAGACTAGGCCGATTTTTACAACACTGGACAAAACCCATGAAAAAAGATAAAAAGGGCATAGATATAACACATGAATGAGTTTGGACAATTGACATCAAATAAAACATAAAACATATTTGACACCCCAACTAATAAGAAATGCTAGAGAAGGAGAGTGATCTGGATGTATTTCACGTACAAGTTGAAATAGAGTGTAAGTTAAGTACCTGAATGACGTAATTTCCATATTGATCCTGAGCAAGCTTACAAACAGAGCCCATTATTTCATCCATAATGATTTCTAGAGTTTTTGGATCAGCACAGTGCTCAAGAACCCTCTATTACCAAGAAAAAAATGATTGCATATGTGAATACATTGCATTACAAATCATATGGAGCAATTAACAAAAACACGTTCTAACCTGAATCACACGGCACCCATAAGGATGCGTGGACAAAGTCACAACTTGCCCCAAGAATGGTGTTATTATAAACTGAATGCGATCTTGAGGAACGCACTCAATGCATTTCTGGATTACATGATTACCGTTCTGATCATGAACACATTTCATCACCGAACCGTCAAGCTCGGCTACCATCTGAGTCTGCAGCTCCGTATCAACCACTTCCAAGGCCTATGATTAGAATCAATGCTTTTACAATATTACATAAATTTGAATATGGAAAAATGCAATAAAAATAGGACTTCTCGTTTCTTCAAAACCAATAAAGAGAGACTACTACCGCTATGCATTTTCCTTCTGTTGCATAAAGACCTCCAAATCTTTTTGTGTTAAAATTTAAAAAGACAAAAAAAAAAAAAAAAACGGGATGATTACAAAAACTAACCTTGAGGTTTGGGAGGTTTTTGAAAATTACAAAAAACCCCGTAAGGTTTGATCCTGTTACACTTTAACCCCCCACCCCCTAAGCAAAAACATTTCAAACACCCACTTTACATTTTAAAATATTGCAATTACCCCCTTACATTTAACACAAAATATGTTGGGGAATTATGATGTGCGATCTTAATATTCTAGAGTTAAAACATGAAAAACTTACTTGAATTCCAGAAAAATGAAATTTAGAAAATGCAGAAAATTTTAGACCGAGGCTAGAGTTTGACTCTATGTCCTTAAGACGAATTGCCCCGCTATGGTGCCCACAGTTCAATAGCAACGTCTCCCAAGTACGATCTCTTCTTGTTGTATTAGCACTCCAAATTACAAGAGACGACGAACTTCAAATGTTTTGTACTCTCTATTTTTTACGAAAAAGTTTCACAGAAAATATGCTTATGAATGTATGCAAAATACTAATTAAAAATCTGCAGATTCTTGGGATATATATAGATTACCAAAAGTTACAAGTGAAACAACACAACTGTTCGAACAGACGTGTCCATTTATTCGAACAGACATGTCCATTGGTTTCAAACGAAACAACACAACTATTCGGATAGACATTTTCAATCCGAATAGTTTCAAACGAACAGTCACACCTTTTGGCAACAATTTCTCATTCACCCGGAAATATCTATTATATTTCCAACAGAATCAAACTTCAAGGACTTTTTTTTTTTGTTATTGACCGAAACCTTAGGGATAGTTTTTCTAATTATCCCAAAAGAAAATAAAGAAAGAGAAGCTCCCTTGAAACATTTTACCATAAGTTTGAAATTTCAGAAGCTCAATTATTTACCTGAATTTTAGTCGACATATTTGTTGCTCAATATTCATATTGTGAAGGTTACGAACTTACTCCAAAGAGTAATTTCATAATCGACTCCAATTTAAAAAAAAATGTTCTCATCTTGTTAATATTCTTTCTCCGGGTGCCTTTTGTTTTCTCATGTTTCTCAATGATATAAGAATTATGAATTTTTGGAAATGAAAATCTCTCCTTTATCAGAGTGAAAACAATGAATGTTTAGTCAATGATGTTATTTTTGATTTGCCTATTTAAAGACAGTATTTTTTGTTAATATATGCTTATACACGCTTATATTAATACAAAGCGCAATTCCATACCGAGATGCCAGACATCAAAAGCAAAATAAAAGGGATAAAGCTATAGAGATGAAACCTTTTGTATAACTCTGCAACCATACATCTGTAGAGTGAGAGGCAAAACATGACCAATCAGGTGCCCTGCTAACTCCTTTCGTTGACTTTCAGTGCCATGCTCAAAGAACTGCTCATCAAGCAAAAGAAAAAAAAAAAAAAAGCTACTAGCCATTGGGACACTTAAGCTTATCAACAAACTTATGTTTACATGAAACATTACCTTTTGTATGACATAATTCCCAAAAACATCAATCATCAAACTACGAGCATTAGGAATAATCTCCACGAGTATCTTTGTCTTTTCTTCGACAGTAGCACTCTCTAGCTTCTGCTGAATGAAGCGACTTCCAAACTGATCCGTACTGAATAATAGAAGAAACAAAGTGCTTGTCAGCTTTTGGCCGAAAAAAGTAGTTTTTTAGTGTTTTCGAATGCAGACTTATGCTTTAAACTTTACATGATTTGATAGGGAGATATGTATTTTAGATTTCTGATTCTGCTTCTGATATGGCTTTTGCACACAAATATATGACACTTTTACAACTTACTCACCAAACACTCTATTTTAACTTATCCAACTTTTAGCTTCTATTTTCAAACACTATCAACTTCTGAATCTCAACCACAATAAATCACTTCCTCTAAAAGCATAAGTTTTTGCAAACAATCCCTTAATATAATGAAACAGAGTACCAGTTGCTATTTTGTTCTTACCTGAACTCAACAACATGACCAACAATGTCGGAAAGTTCCAAAGATTTGGTCTTATTGTTCTTGAGCACCTCCAATAGCGATTCAAATCTTCCTTTCGTACTGGTTCCACTAGATTGTGAGTGCAACGAACCAGTGGATTCGCTTTTTAGGCTTCTCAAAGCTGAGGGTGATTGAGCACTTTTCTCCTTCTGAAGAACAGGACTTCTCGAACCGACTCTCGGATTTTGAGAATTCAGCACCGGACTTTCTTGATATGATGCAGCAAATGCAGGATTCACATTGTATTGATGATTAATAGCGTCGTGTTTTTGTAAAAGGAGCGACTCGTATTGCTGTCTTTGCAGCAAATATTGCTGCCTTTGTTGCAAAATCAATAGCTCGAGATAAGCTTTCTCCAAAGCTAGCAGATCATCGTGGCTATGGGGAAAACTCCCCGAGATACGAGCCGAATTCATCCCGTGATTTGGCGTTCTCTGCATGTATTGAATTCGATTTGGATCCATAACGGGAAAATGAAACCCCGGGGGAGGGGCAATGGTTCTCGAACGCTGTCCATCTCCGTTAGCGCCAGTCGAAGGCGAACCTATGGGAATATTTAATAAAACTATAGTTAATAAGAAGAGATAATTCTAATTTTAGTACAAAAACTGTACCATGTTTTCACTTTTGGTACACCATTTTCAGGGCATATCAATTTTGGCACCCCATGTTTTACTTTCTAATCACTTTCGTCACATTTTGTATCATAAGTGATTAAAAAGTAAAACATGGGGTACCAAAATTGAAGATTAAAAAGTAAAGCTTGTGTACGAAAATTGGCCAAATGCTTGATGAAATGTGGCAAAAAATAATTAAAAGGTAAACATGGGGTACCAAAATTGATATGACTTGAATGTGGGGCACCAAAAGTGAAAACACTGTATAGTTTAGGTACTAAAATTGAAATTATCCCTTAATAAGAAAGATTTCTAAAAATGATAAAAACTTGGCATCAGAATATCAAGAAAAATAATCACCTGTATCATTTTTTGGAAAATCAGGATTATGTACTTGAGACTGAAGATTTGTAGTAGAATATGACCTTCTAGGATATCCACTAGTCCTTGTTAAATTTACATAGTTTATGTCATTGTCACCGTAATACTGCTGCTCGTTCTGTTTATGACCCGTCGGAATACCCATTTTCGAAATATTTTCAGCGTGAAGTTGACCTCTGGACATGCTTAATCCAGAAAGAGAAGCAGCAATATCAGCTATCTCGAAAATGCTTGATGAAGGGTAATTACGGCCTCTAACACTGCTGCGGAGTTTAGGTTATCAGCAAGAAGCATCTCAGCCCTAGTACTTGCTAAAGATGAAGACGAGAAGGAACTTGGATTGGCCGAGCCACTATTCTGAGCTTCAATAGATTCCGGTTTATTTAGTAGTTGTAGTGCATCAGAATTAGATATCCCCATCGAATCCAAAACTTCAGCAACTGAATTCTGGCTGGCGGTGCGTGAAAGATTCGATTTCACAGGTTGACCACGCCCTTCCTGAAACAGGCCAAAGATACATACATACATACAGAAAGAGGTTATTATTTCTCTGCAGGTGTATGTGTATATGTAATTAACAGAAAGACAAGAATAATGAGAAAATAGACCAAAGACATTAAGTTGTAGAATTGCATAAAAGTATCCCACAGTATAGTATGAAAATGTTTTGGCCGACGATGAATATTATTGACAAACTTCAGAAAACGATCGACTCAGAGAGAAGGTTATCAAGTTTTACCTTCAGAGTTAGTTCCTCTTTAGGTAGGAGAGGAGGTTTGTGTTACATAAGCGAATTTTGATTTAAAAACAAATATTAGTTATTTGTTTTTGCACGTGTTAAGAAACTATTTGAATCAATCAGACGCACCATCTGGCAATATAAAGCAACAGAAGATGATCAATGAACTGGCCGCGATAAGGTTAAATAACTTTAACTGTCCGAAAATTATACTTGTCATTTAAATTTCCCATCATAATGTCCCAAATTTTGGTCATCCAAGAAAATTCACATTATAATGAGAAACTTGCAAGAAGAAGCTTCTTAGCATGTTTCTATACATTACCAAATTAATTTAACACGTCTAAATGTAGCATGACTATAAAGCTATATAGCAACTGTAATCATTAACATAATCAGTTTTACTTAATCAAGAATAATTAATACCAAAAGCAACCATAGATACTAATGTTTAAATCCCACAAACTTTTCCAAATAAAGCAATATATATATTAACTATGATAAAGTAGAATAGATAAAAAAATAACCTGAAGTATATCAACAAAACTCTTCCTTCTAGCTCCCATTCCAGAACTCGACGCCCCAATCATACTTTTCTCCAACGACTCAACGGAATTTTTCCTCGACAAATTCCTCAAAGCAGCCTTCCTCAGCTCAATCATTTCATCTTCGCCTTTTTTCACAGATGCCCCAGGCTGCATCGAAAACAAAGACGACGAAGAGCTTCCACCATTATCGTTGTTCAAATTTAGGCCTAAACTGAACCCTGCGGCCCTGATCCTCTGTGCAACCTTCCAATCCTCTCTAGACAACGTGGGTGGAGGCAATCTAGGATTGAGGTTCTCGTGCGAGTAATAGTATTCCAAATACGCAGGGTGCGATCGGATTTCCTCTTCGGTTAATACACCAATGTTGTCATTATTATTATGATTAATATTATCATATATTTTAGTGGAATTGGGGATGCTAAAAAGACTCCCGGCCGCGCCCTCCACGGTCGGAGGCGCGCTGCCGCTCCTATTTATATCCAAATCCCTTTCCCTTTCGAGAATTAAACTACGATTGCGCTGTTGTTGTAAAAGCAATGATTCAATTTCACTCTGTAAGCTTGCATTGATATCCGAATTCCCATTTGGATTTGATCCTCTCATTGTGATATTGATATGCCTAAATTCTTGCCCAAATTCACATTGGGTGGAAAAATAAATTGAATCTTCCAAATGCTTCCCAGTAAACCCTTTATTTGGCACCAAAACAGAATGTTAATAAACAGAAACAGAGAAAACATCCAATTTCAAATCAAATCGCAACAGATTTCAGCAAAACACAAAAGAAAAGGGAAATTGCCAAATAGAATCACACCCACACGCACATTAACCAAATTAATTTGGTAAAAAAACACCAATTTCTATATCAGAAAAAATGAATCATGATTTAAAAAAAACAAAAACATAGAGTTGATTTACAACAGCCCTATAGCACGAAAAGGCCACATTAAATCCACATTAACAATAACGTTCAAATCTTATTAAACAAGACGTACAAATCATGCATGCAAATAATTGTAGGGCTGGAGAAAGAAACTCACCGAGAAGGGATAATTGATCTGAATCAGATGGGATTGTTTTGGATTTGACGAGGGTACCTGAAATATTTCATTTTCAGTTGTTTGACGGTGTGCAATTCGAAGAAAATAAAAATGTTTGAAGCGAACAAGGTGGAGATTTGGCGAAACAGGGATGAGAGAGAATAAGCCCAAGGCAAGTTGGTGCTCATATTATTTATGTGTTCGTAAAATTAAGATTATTAATTCCTTTAATAATTATGTGAATACTATTGTTAGTTACGTGCATGGCCAACTTAATAAGGGCCAAGTGCCCAAGTTGTTCTATGTACTATTTTCTAGGAAATATATTTTCTTTGAGGATATTATTATTAAGCAAAAACTTGTGTGAGACGTCTCACATATTTAAATTCATGAGACAAAGCTTATTACCAAATTAAACACACACGTGTCGTGTACCTCTCTCTCTGTATACATATGGCCCCTTTCCCTTTATATCTCTCTCTATATGGTCTCGTCCGCTCCCTATCTCTAGACAAAAACTCCTGTCAAATGATCTAACGAGCCATTAGAAGGATCCCAAAATCGAGTCGGTAGCATGTTTGTAATATTATGGTAATTTGTAATATTCGGTATACCCCATTAGTAGTCTCTCTAAACAATATTAGCATTCCCTCCTAAAAGTATCAAACATTAGTAATTCATTTGAAAGTATAAATTTGCAATATTATCCAGGGACCTAATTATTTAAATCAAAAGTATTTCCATATGAAAAATTTTAGTAGTACAAAACGTAATGGTAAAGTTCACTTTAAAATAATTAGTTTTGTAATATTGAATAGTGATACAATATCACAATAGTGTTGAAAAATATGTTTTCATCGAGAAAAATCCAAAAAGAAAATAGTCGATCAATCACTAAAGAAATAAACCCAACATTCTAGAAAACGATGCAACAATCCCAAAACAATGTCTAAAGCAAATGAAAACTACAAGTACAACAAGATTACAATTACATCCCAACAACTTAATAGCTTCAATCCGAACTAGGAATAAAGTACACATCATATCACAAACTTAAGTGTCAAATGGGTCCTACGCCCTTCAATTACAAATTAGAATTTCAAAGGAAATAAAAGAGTCAACATCGAAAAAGAAAATAGTCCAAAGAACATAGATAACATAGAAATGAGTTCAACGGGCGGAGCTGAGAGTTCAATCCAAGCGATTTCATTCGGAAAGTCATCTTCTAAGGTTAGAAAACGGGAGGGGGTGAGGTCTCGGTGGATGGGGTGATCGTGTGCAAGTGTGGTGATATATATAGTTAATGCGAGAAATTTAGTTGTATGAAAACACGTGAGAGATGATGCATGAATTCACACACAATCCACAAGCGTCATAAAAAATATATTTATGTAATATACTTATACAGTTTAAGAAAACAGTTCATGGTCACGCATGCACTAAGGTTCAAGCAGTCAGGAGGATTGCGTACGAATTTGTAACGCCAATCCTATGCAAGGCAAGTAGCGGTTGCGTACGGATTTGTAGCGCCAACCTATGCAATACAAGTAGCGGTTGCATACGGATTTATAGCGCCAACCAAACGGGTCCGATTAACTCCAGAATCGTGTAGATCAGACAGCGATTCCTTTGTTCTTCCTTGTAACTCCCCGAGTAAGATGGTCCAAGACCTGTCACCTTATCGCTCCGTAGGCAAAGACAAAATCCACAGTGGAGCTAGCAAGGCTCGGATCTGTCATAATCATGATTATACCTCAAGTACTACGACCCGCTTCCTTTAGACAAACTCCGTCCCTCGATTGCGGGATTAGGGCGATGGGGCGGAAGAGTGGAATAGCGGCCAGAGCCGCCCGGTTCAATCCCGACGTATCCATTCCGATTGTGAGCTCGACACACCAAGTTGACTCAAGCGAAAGTAACTACAAGTTCGGGTAGTCAACCGAAGCGATCAGTATTATTGATTTAGGAAGCGATTTAGAAAATTTTAAAAATTTGCGAGTATCAATTATGGCGTTGGTGGAGTTATTTGGATGAAGATGATTATCGGGAGGATAAGCAATCTTTGATATCTTGAAAGATTAGGTGGAACATAAGTCCCATTATAGATTCAAATCGCAAGACGAGGAAGTCGCCCCGCGATCGGGTATTAATCGGTCAAGGCGGTCCGATAAGTCAAGGGGTTTTTGAGAAAATAAAATATTTTAATTAAGAATTGAAGTCAGAGGGTCCAGGGCTGTTTTAGTAAAAGGAAAATAATTTGAGTTAGGTCCTTGATAAAAAGAAAATTTACAATTTAGCCCCGTTTTGTAAAAACCAATACTTTTGGGGTTAAAAATTGAATAAATAAATATCCCGACCTTGAAAAATTATGAGGTCAGTTCCTAAATTTCCAAATTGTTCAGAGATTCTGGTTTTTTGAAGTTTTGAGGTCGATTTGTTTATAAAATTCTCATATTGGCCCCAAATTTGTTAAAATTGCCATTTCGGGCTCTAAGTTTAAAATAATTGGAACTCACAAACCGGAAGGGCTTTTAATGTGATTCCAGTTGTAAAATATCACTATGGTTAGTGGGATATTGGGACAAAATCAGTTTTAAAAATAAATAAGTTTAGGTCCTTTAACGTTTGAAAATTTTATTTTTGTCCCATTTTGAAATAATTGCCTTTAAGGCTTTTAGGGGTCCAATTGTTATGAAATTTGAACTTTGGGTCCAAGATATAATTATGTTATAGTTAAATTAGTATTTCCAGGTGCATGGACTGCATAAGTCCTGGAAATTGTATTTTGGTCCTCAAGTTTAATCTTTTACAATTTGGTCCCTCAATTTTTATAAAATTACTTTCCAAGCTCTAAACACTTGGATTTTTGGAATACACTTAAAATATGTTATTTCCAGTCCCTTAAGAGTTAAAATTTCAAATTTTAAAATTAGGGTCTGGTACAGTTTCGAAATTTTCAAAATAGCCCTTAAACTTCTCAAATTTTACAATCTAATCCTTGGGCTTTTAAGGGTTGATTTTATTTATCTAAAAACTCTTAAAACTTTATTAAAATGTCAAAACATAATTTTTGAACCTGAGTTCAGTCCCAAAAATCGAAAATTACAGAGGGGTCCCTTAAGTTTTATTTTCTTGCAATTAAGTCCACCAACTTTCCATTTTTGCATTTTAAGTCCAAAAATTGAAATTTAATCAATTATGCTCAACTTTTCCAGGTTACAAATCATTCAAAACATAGATTTCAAGAGTCATACACATACATATCATTCTCATACAAAATTTCATCAAGTATAACAATAAAGTGTGCATGTATAACCTATTTTTCGATAAATCGCATTTTTGAGCAACACTTGAGAATTTTTCCAACTTGATACAAGAAAATAGCATGCAATACATAATATATATCTCAAGTGCTCAATAACAAAATACTACATGCATATTTTCAATTTAAAACACCTAGAAGTTGAAAGGATTTTTCCACCCACCTTAAAGATCGGTTTGTTGGTGAAAATGGGATAAATCTCTCTCGATGAAGAAGTGACTTAGGTCAGCCCCTAAGTCAAGGAATATCAAAAAATATAGGAGTTATAAGAATGTGGTTAAAATTTCAGGGAAAAGAAGAAGATGGTGAGAAAATTGGAAATACTACACTTACCTTGTGTAGTGAGTAAAATGTGACTAGTAATGGTTTCCAAGTATAAGGTTTTGGTCACCCTTAATGTCAACCTCCAAGGTCAGCCCCTAAAACTCCAAAAATGAAAATGGAGTGTCAAAATTTGGAAAATAGAAGAGAAGAAGAAAGTGTACTAAAAATTCCATTTCTTACCTTATAGTCCAACTTCTTCACAATTTTCCTCCAAAATGACTAGTCTCTTAACTTATTCAAAGGTCTTCTAGGTATACCTCAAATTCAAAATTCAAACTTAAATTAGAAGGTGAAAGAGGTGAGCTAGAAGGTATAAGAATAGATTGAAGAAGAAAATTTCTTACCTTGTGTAGTGTATATGGTTCGAATTTTTGAAGAAAATGGGAGATGAATTCTTGAAGTTTTGGTTAAGTGTTAGTGAAGAAGATGAAGAATAGGTAGAGAGATGTAGGAGGATCTTTAGAGAGAGGTAAGAGGAATTACAAGACTTAGAAGAAATTTGGTGTTGGTGAAATGAAATGGGAAGAATAAAAATTTTGTTTTGTTTTGATTAAATGATAAGTTAGAGTAATAATTGAGGGAATTAGGGAAGAAAGTAATATTTAAGCAACTTTATTAGGGACAATTAGCCAAAATGCTAATCTTAGGGGGGAATTTTTAAATTGGTCTTGTTTGACCAATTGGATGATTGAAATGGTGGGATTAATTTAAGATGTAGGTTTGAATTAATGGTGTAAAAATACACAAGATGAATACACAAGGTGTACATGTACAAGAGTTGGGAGATATTTCTACACCAAAAAATACACCAATGCCGTCCCCCTAAGGGTATTTTGGTAATTCCACATATTTTTTTGTCTCAAAATTGATGATAATAGATGAATAAATATCAATCTCCAAAATAATTAGTGATTTCCTTGATCACTTATAAGTCTCATGATCCCTTAATCTAAATCGAATTCTTAATTGTATAAATTATAAATCCCTAAAATAAATAGTCTCTTAAAATTCTAAGGTGACTAACAAATACACCAATAATAATAATGATGATCAACCAAGTGATCATAAATGCGAACTAAAATTAATAAATGATTATGATCACAAATAGAATTTAAAAGAATTAAATGCAAAATATATTTATCATTAATATCTACCCGTCAAAGTGACGCGGTAAAATAGTCAAAATAATACAAAGACGATACGAAACAAGTACATGATCGAATATCGGGGCTTCACATTCTCCCCTCCTTAAAAGAATTTGGTCCCCAAATTCTCTCTAGAATAGCTCTGGATATTGATTCCTCATGTCTTCTTCCATCTCCCATGTTGCGTCTTCATCTCGGTTGTGGTTCCGCCATACAACTTTAACCATTGGAATCTCTCTGTTACACAACTGACGTATCTGCTGGTCAATGATTCTGATTGGTTCCTCGGTGTAAGATAAATTTTCCATTAGAGGAGGAGCATCACGAGTGATGATGTGCTCAGGACCTGGTCGATACTTTTTCAATCTCGATACATGGAATACATCGTGCATTCCTGCATACTGTGCCGGTAACTCTAGTCGGTAGGCCAACTTTTCGATCCTTTGCAAAATCTTGTAAGGTCTAATATATCTCGGACTTAATTTACCCCCTTTCTTTGGATTGATCAATCCTTTTCGTGGCAAGAGTCTGAGAAATACTTCATCTCCGGCTTCAAATTCCAAGTCTTTTCTCCTCTTGTCCGCATAACTCTTTTGGCGGCTCTGAGATGTACGGATCTGTTCCTTGATCAACTTGACCTTCTCCATGGCTTCCTGAACTAAGTCGACCTTTGGAATCGAGGGTGACTTCCGTTTTCCTTCGAGTCCATTGGTCATCAATCTCCCAGTGTAGAGGGGATCTACACTTTTGTCCATACAAGGCTTCGTAGGGTGCCATCCCAATTGTGGCCTGATAACTGTTATTATAAGCGAACTCGACCAATGGTAAGTGCGAATCCCAACTTCCTTGGAAATCTAATGTGCAGGCTCGCAACATGTCTTCCAGGGTTTGAATTGTTCGCTCAGACTGGCCATCAGTTTGCGGATGTCTTTCTTTGTCTTTGAAACTTAGCGAGGTACCCAATTCCTCATGTAAGCATTTCTAGAATCTAGAGACAAACCTCGGGTCTCTGTCTGACACTATGTCGACTGGCACTCCATGCAGTCGAATGATCTCTCGGATGTAAATTTGCGCAAGTTTTTGCAAGCTGTCGATTTTCTTCATGGGTAAGAAGTGTGCAGATTTCGTGAGTCGATCTACGACTACCCATATAGAATCATCGCCTCGTCTAGTCCTCGGTAGATCCATCACGAAGTCCATCGTTATATGTTCTCATTTCCATTGGGGAATTCTCAACGATTGTAAGAAACCAGATGGTCGTTGGTGTTCTGCTTTTATTCGTTGACAAGTCAAACATCTCGCAACAAACTCTGCTACTTGGTTCTTCATGTTCACCCACCAGAAATGTCGTTTCAAGTCCTTATACATCTTGTTTCCTCCAGGGTGTATAGTGTATTTCGAATGGTGTCTTTCTTTGCTAGAAATTCTCGCTTCTAATCTGCTCGTCACTCGGTACACAAACTCGATTCTCAAATCGATGATCCCATCTTCATGTACCGAGAATTCGATCCTTCTCTTTAAGTATCTTCTCTTTCGCTTTGAAGTTGCACATTTGTCTCTTGTCTTTGCTTTGATCTCGTTGATGAGTTAGGTTTAACAGATATGTTAGCACATGAAATGTGAGTATTGGTCCTTGTCGGATTCCAAGTGCTCAACTCTTCTAATGATTTCCACTCTCGAATCATTAGTCGGCTAAACTCGCCTTTACTGCTCAAGGCGTCGGCTACTACGTTAGCCTTCCCGGGATGGTATTGAATATCAAAGTGATAGTCTTATATTAACTCCATCCATCTCCGTTGCCTCAAATTGAGATCCTTCGAGAGAATAGATACTTTAGGCTCTTATGATCCGTAAAACCGTGAATGTTGCTCCGTATAGATAGTGTCTCCATTTCTTTAACGCGTGAACACTATCGCTGCCAATTCCAAGTCATGCGTAGGGTAATTAGCCTCATACGGCTTGAGTTTTCGTGATGCATAAGCAATGACTTTTCCTTCCCCGCATGAGCACTTGCTCCTAGTCCCTCCTTTGATGCATCACCGTAGACGACAAAGTTTTCTCATTCCCTTTGGAAGGGCTAGGATCGAGCCGTAGTAAGTCGTTTCTTGACTCTTGGAAACTAGTCTCACACTTGTCATTCCACTCAAACTTGACTTGCTTCCGGGTTAGTCGAGTGAGTGGTCCTATATCTTGGAGAAATTCGGATAAATCTTTGATAATATCCAGCCAATCCTAAGAAACTTCTGATCTCTGTTCCAGACTCTAGTTGTTTCCATTCAACCACTGTTTGTACCTTCGAAGGATCTACGGCGATCCCAGTGCCGGATACTATGTGTCCCAAGAATGCGACTTCACTAAGCCAAAATTCGCACTTGCTGAATTTGGCATACAACTTGTGCTCTCGTAGTGTCTCCAAAACAATTTTCAGATGACGTTCATGCTCCTCTCTAGACTTAGAGTATACGAGTATGTCATCAATGAATATCACTATGAATTGATCCAAATAAGGTTGAAAAACTCGATGCATCAGATCCATAAACGCTGGTGGTGCGTTTGTCAGACCGAAAGGCATTACTACAAACTCGTAGTGTCCATATCTGGTCTAAAATACCGTTTTGGAAACGTCTTCATCACGGATCTTTAGCTGATAATATCCCTGTTGTAAATCAAACTTTGAGTACACCGTCGCTCCTTGAAGTTGATCAAACAGTTCGTCTATCCTCGGGAGGGGATATTTGTTCTTGATGGTCACGTTGTTGAGTCCGCGATAGTTTATACACAGCCTTAATGTGCCATCCTTTTTCTTGACGAATAGTACTGGTGCTCCCCAGGGAGACGTACTTGGTCGGATAAATCCCACATCCATCAACTTCTGTAATTGAGTCTTCAACTCTTGTAACTGTTTGATAAATGGTTTTATCATGATTTTGATGATTTTTTTTTTTATACCAAAACAATGGTTTTAAAGGTTGTCCAAATACTCCTAAATGATTTAAAATGGTTCTAATATTTTCCGAAGTATTTCCTCAAGTTTATTTCCGATAATATTGGACAACAATTTTAATGATTTTATGTCAATGGGTTTTTACATTGAAACTATGTTTCTAAATGTTGTCCTAATACTCCCGATTGGTCTAAAATGCTTTTACTATTTTTCGGAGTATTTATTAGAATTTATATCGGACAACACTTTTTGTGTTAATGTGTTATTTCATCTAAACTATATTTCTAATGTTGTCCTAAATACTCCCGATCGGTTTAAAATATTTTTACGAATTTTTCGGAGTATTTCTTGAGGTTTATTTTCGACAAAAATCGGACAACATTTCATTTAGGAGGTCAACCGGTCGACCAAAGAGGCGACCGGCACCTGGGAACGAGTTTCTTGAAACAGAACTCGCGGAACTATCAAAACTGGTCAGGGTGACCGGTCACCATGGTGGGCGACCAGTCGCACCCTAGGGCGACCGTTCGACCTCCTTTTGGACCGGTCACCCCGTGTAAAATTTGCTGTGTTCTTTTTCTAATCTTATCAGTGCGCGACCGTTCGCCCTCTAGTTTGACAATAAAATTCTAACCATTGTGCAACAGACAACTTTTCCCTAATTTGTGGGATTGATTTCTAACAGCTATATTCTTCATTTGTCTTGCAATTTTTACAGATTTCAATCTCCTAGGAGGAGCCTATCATGTCCAAGACATCTTCTATAAATAGATGAAGAATTGAAGCAACACAACAAGAGATAAAACTACAACTCAACAAGATACACTCAAGAATACACTTGTTCTTACATTGTCTTATTTCTTGTTGTAATTTGCCTAGCTATTCACTTTCACATTCTTGAGGTCTAGGCTATTCTTGATTACACTTGCACTCAATTGTATAATTCATTATCGAGTTGTAATCTTGAATTTTTGGGTTATCATTCAACACAAGATATCCTTGTGAGTGTTCTTGTGGTAAGAACACACTTAGGTGATCTAGGTGTTAGGTGTAAGAAGATTGTTGTAATCTTCTTATTGAGGTGTTGAAGAATTTGGTATTCTTCAAGGTTGAAGATTGTGGTAATCTTCACAAGGTGCCGTTGGAGATTGTGGTAATCTTCAAGAGAGATTGTGGTAATCTCAAAGGTGGTGTTGAAGAAGAGTGTGGTGCTCTTGAAGATGTTGTTGTAAGTTGGTGTTGTATTAATTTTGGTAATTAATAAAATCTTTTTCTTTTTTTGAAATCCATCCCGATATACTTGGGGTGGTAGAGGATTAGGCCCTAGGTGGGTTGAACCTCTATAAATCGACGTGTGTTGTTTACATTCCGCACCTTTATTATTGTCTTTGAGCTTTCGGTTCGAAAAAGAGGGTAAAATCAAAAAGATGGAGATAATCTATTCACCCCCCCTCTAGATTATCGTAGCCGCTTGGACTTACAAGTGGTATCAAAGCCAAACTCTTTGGCAAGCTCGTTTCACATCTCGAGTGAAGAGGAACGATCGTCGGCTACGAACGAAGCTCATCTATCCGGCACCTCCACCACCAAGCCACCACTATTTGATTCCAAAAATTTTATATTTTGGAAAGAAAGAATGGAATGTTATTTATAAGGTTGCGGGTTCGACATTTGGAACACCGTCATAAATGGAGAATCCATTCCGATGAAAGACACACCACACACCTCCAAAGGCTTCAAAGAGCTCAATGATGAAGAGAAGAAAATCATCTCCCTAAATGGTAAAGCTCTCAATATTTTATATTGTTCACTTACTAATTTGGAATATGAACTTATTGTAGGAATTTGATCGGCACATGAAGTATGGCAAAAATTAGAAGCCAACTATGGATTTTGCAAATGAAATGAGTCAAACAAAAGCATCTACTTCTCAAAGGGATACAAGTTCAAATCTAAGGAACAAGCCTTTTACAACTTCCAACTATGAAGTAGTCGAACAATGTTTTATGGGCATCGAAGAAGAAAACGAGGTATGTCTTAAACCCTCTACTTCCTATGATATTGTCATTCAAAATGATTATAGTGATTTGCAAAATGATTTTGATGATCTTCAAAATGAATTCCAAAATTTACTTGTTAAGTACAAAAATTTGAAGAAGGAATTCAATGTCTTGAAAAATGAAAAGGATAGTTTATTTACTTCCTATGAATCACTATCATGTGCTCACACCACCACACTTGACAAGGTTAGAAACCTTGAAAAACAAAATAGTACTCTTGTTGAGGATATTAATTGCATGAAAAATAATTTATCAAAATCCAACTTGAGTACCAATAAATTGCCCAATATTGTGAATGTTAATAGTTGTGATAATTTGAATAGTGAACTTGATCATGAGCCTAATATTGTCAATCATATGAAAAAGAATCGAGTTCCTATGCATATTAGTGATGTTACTTGCTTTTATTGCGGTAAGAAGGGTCATACGGTAAATACTTGTCGGGCTAGAAATAGCTCTAATTATTGTTGGACACCTAAAAGTCTCAAAGCTAATCCTAAAGGACCCAAGCACTTGAGGGTACCACAAAACAATGTTATATTAGGTACCCAGCGAAATAATAATTGAAGAAAATTCATGCCGCCAAGGAAACATCAAATGAACATCTCATTTGATCAAAGAAGGAGAAAACAAAGTCAATTTCCAAGAAGAGGATATAATCAAAAATGTGAAGAACACAATCCTTGGAAATGGCAAAGACATCATCAACAAGATGATTTTCCAAGAGAAAGACACTTTCGAAAAAGAGAAGGCCACAATGCTTGGAAATGGAACAATTGGAGAAGCCATCATCAACAAGATGATTTTCAAAGGGGAAGATATCATCAACAACGGGAACGACACAACCCATGGAAATGGCGTAATTGGTAAACCGTATCTCCCCATTTAAATATGCATTTTATTTAGTTAGTATGCATGTTTTTATTTGTGTTTAAATTGCAAAATGAGTTTTAAAATTTATAAGGTCCTCAATAAATATTTGTGTTTTTAAAATCCTTTGAAAATGAGACCTTACATGTTTTTAAACTCTTATGGATTTCTATAGCATTAGTATTTTTATTGTGATATCTCTTATTACTTGGCCTACACTTGTGCTATTATATCTTGTGCAAAAATTGTTTAAAGTATTGTGTAGGACTCATGTATATTCACAAATGGCTATCTACGTCATAATATGTCAAGAGTGACATAAACTATCGAGATACGCTCATCATTGGTATTCATCTTATAGACTCGATACATTTGTGCCATATGACTATGTGCTTATTTTATACAAGTGCCATTAAGAGGATGTGTTGATTTTTTTAAGGCATTATTTGACATAGCTTGTTTTATCCAAGATTTGTAAAGGATTATATTTTGTTTTGATAAAACAATTGATCTACTAAGTTATGCATTTTATTGCACATATAAATGCCACTATTCTTGGATACTTATGTCAAACCTCTTGTTCATATGATTCTTGTAAATGAGGTCTCAACTATGTGCTCTCTTATTGTCAAATCTCAAAAGAGACCTTATGTAGCTTTCTTAAGCTTATTTGAACTTGAATGATTTATTAGACTCTTGATGATGCATAGTATGTGGTGCTTAAAATAGTGTATCTATTATTCGATATTACTATGCTCGTGTGCAAAATATCTTGTTAAGATTTTGCAGAAATTTGTGATGTTTCGCAACAAGTTTGATGAACAAGACAAGGTTAGTAGCTCAATGATATTGTCAAGAAGAAGGTAATGATTTTGATGTAATATTTGCACTCATAGCACATTTAGAAGTTATTTGCACTTTACTTGCCCATTCTTGTTTTGAGAAAATCTCTAGCTTTACCAAATGGATGTTAAATCCAATTTTCTAAATGGTTTTATTCAAATAGAAGTCTATCGGAGTTTAAAATTTTTAGGCCAAATGATTTTTATAAAAAGGCCTTGTGCGGTTGATACAAGTACCCCGTATATGGTTTGATAGACTTAACTATTTTTGCAAAATAATTTTACAAAAGGTAAAGTTGATACTACACTTCATGTTTTGAAAAAGGGCAAGGTTGTTTACTTGTGCAAATTTATGTTGATAATATTTTTGGTACTACTAATGAATATTTGTGCAAGATATTTTTGCAAGTCAATGCAAGGTGAACCTAAGATGATCATGATGAGGGAAGCTCAAATTCGATCATTGGAATTCAAGTTCAACAATGCCAAGAAGGTGATTATATTCCACACTCAAGAGAAGAAGTGAGGCATTGAAGAAGAAAGAACCAATTCAACCTATATGGCCACAAATGTGAAAATTGACAAAGGTTGAGGTAGGCATGTTGATTGACAAACGAATTCGAGGTATGTTCATTTGTTTATTACTCCTTAGACTCGACATTCTATATGCCTTATGTCTATATGGTCGACTTAAAATAATCCCAACGAATCTCTTTAAAGTGCCGTTAAAAGAAATTTTCAAATATTTATGCACTTTTTCTTATGACTTGTTGTATCCAAAGTCTTAAAACGTTATTATTTTTCGAGATAACAAGTCCGGTGTAAATTTTATTTTTCAAAATATGGTTCGTCATAATCAAACTAAACATATTGAGATTCGATATTTTCTTGGGATTGCATGTTTTAACAAAAACTTGAGATGTGTTTAATTCCGTCTCAAGGATAACTCGCGGACCTTTTAATCGCTCACCGCCGAGTATTTTATCTCATTTCGAGCTTGATTATGACATAATGTATATTGAATGAGGTCTACTTTTGCATTTTGCACGTTTTCAAAACTTAGGGACGAAAAATTGGATTTTTGGATCAAATTCGGAATTTCAAAACAGAACAGAACCAGTGGGCTGCCAGGCAGGGGCCGACCGGTCGCCCATTAGCTCGACCGGTCGCCCTATGCCCTGACCGGTCGCCCACAACTCAAAATTGGTTAAAACCGTCTCTGTTCTTGTATTTTGGCAGTTTAAGGTTTTTCCTCTCTATTTCGTCCCCTTTGCAAATTTCACACACATTTCACTTCAAATGTGTTTTATTGCATACATTCCATATCTTGGATGTTTTTAGGCTCGATTATCATCATCATTGCTCGTCTTTACCGATAAAATGGTAAGAATTCTACTTCCTTATCTCAATTGGGTTGAACCCTTGAGAACTTGGCCTATATGTATTTTCTTGATAAAATTTGTATATGTTTGTGATGAGATTGTTATTTATGATATATTGTATTGTGTCTAAACTGATTTGGTGATGAAAAACTTGGCTTGATTGCTTTTACAAGGGCTATATATATCTTCTTCAATTTTTGACGCCCGCCAAATGTTCGATAAAATGTCTCAATGAAAATTCATCACCTACATGATTCTCTTGTTTTCAAATGTCTTATATATTTATAGAGATCATGTTTTGCCAATCAAATGAGTTTTCATAAGTTTCTACAGTCGTATGATCAACTCTTTCCTCCTATTTGGTCTTTAAGCTTCAATGTTCAAATAGCTCGATACATTGGTTTAGTTGCGCACTTTGATATGATTATACGATTTTTTATCATGCTAACATTCTTTTTGATGATTCCAAAGGGGGAGAAACATGTTGTAAGCTTATTAGCTCATAAAAGCTAAAATAAGCTCGAGAAAGAAGCTATAAGCTATGGCTTCTTAAAGCCATAAGTTGTGGATTATATTTAGTCCATTTGTTGTATGATGGACTTATATACTTGTCTAATGGTGTTTCGTTGACAGGGGGAGCTTATAAGCTCTTGTACTTAAGTTCAATATGTAAAAGCTAAAGCTTTTAGCTTGTGGTTGATTGCTTTTACATTACTCTTGTTGTGCATATTGATAGAGGGAGCTTTTGTTATATATGTTTAATATCTCTACTCCCATCCTTGTGATTATATTGCGTGGAATGTTGTCGCTCACAACGGATAGTTCCTTTTTAACCGGTAAAATTGTTTTATTTTCAAAATCAACCTCGTTAAAATTGTTTTGGTTTGTAATCATCAAAAAGGGGGAGATTGTTTGATAAATGGTTTTATCATGATTTTGATGATTTTATTTTTATACCAAAACAATGGTTTTAAAGGTTGTCCAAATACTCCTAAATGATTTAAAATGGTTCTAATATTTTCCGGAGTATTTTCTCAAGTTTATTTCCGATAATATTGGACAACAATTTTAATGATTTTATGTCAATGAGTTTTTACATTGAAACTATGTTTCTTCATGTTGTCCTAATACTCTCGATTGGTCTAAAATGCTTTTACTATTTTTCGGAGTATTTATTAGAATTTATATCGGACAACACTTTTTGTGTTAATGTGTTATTTCATCTAAACTATATTTCTAATGTTGTCCTAAATACTCCCGATCGGTTTAAAATGTTTTTATGAATTTTTCGTAGTATTTCTTGAGGTTTATTTTTGACAAAAATCGGACAACATTTCATTTAGGAGGTCGACCGGTCGACCAAAGAGGCGACCGGTACCTGGGAACGAGTTTCTTGAAACAGAACTCGCGGAACTATCAAAACTGGTCAGGGTGACCGGTCACCATGGTGGGCGACCGGTCGCACCCTAGGGCGACCGGTCGACCCCCCTTTGGACTGGTCACCCCGTGTAAAATTTGATGTGTTCTTTTTCTAATCTTATCAGTGCGCGACCGGTCGCCCTCTAGTTTGATAGCAAAATTCTAACTGTTGTGCAACAGACAACTTTTCCCTAATTTGTGGGATTGATTTCTAACAGCTATATTCTTCATTTGTCTTGCAATTTTTTACAGATTTCAATCTCCTAGGAGGAGCCTATCATGTCCAAGACATCTTCTATAAATAGATGAAGAATTGAAGCAACACAACAAGAGAGAAAACTACAACACAACAAGATACACTCAAGAATACACTTGTTCTTACATTGTCTTATTTCTTGTTGTAATTTGCCTAGCTATTCACTTTCACATTCTTGAGGTCTAGGCTATTCTTGATTACACTTGCACTCAATTGTATAATTCATTATCGAGTTGTAATCTTGAATTTTTGGGTTATCATTCAACACAAGATATACTTGTGAGTGTTCTTGTGGTAAGAACACACTTGGGTGATCTAGGTGTTAGGTGTAAGAAGATTGTGGTAATCTTCTTGTTGAGGTGTTGAAGAATTTGGTATTCTACAAGGTTGAAGATTGTGGTAATCTTCACAAGGTGCCGTTGGAGATTGTGGTAATCTTCAAGAGAGATTGTGGTAATCTCAAAGGTGGTGTTGAAGAAGAGTGTGGTGCTCTTCAAGGTGTTGTTGTAAGTTGGTGTTGTATTAATTTTGGTAATTAATAAAATCTTTTTTTCTTTTTGAAATCCATCCCTGGATATCTTTGGGGTGGTAGAGGATTAGGCCCTAGGTGGGTTGAACCTCTATAAATCGACGTGTGTTGTTTACATTCCGCACCTTTATTATTGTCTTTGAGCTTTCGGTTCGAAAAAGAGGGTAAAATCGAAAAGATGGAGATAATCTATTCACCCTCCCCTCTAGATTATCGTAGCCGCTTGGACTTACAGTAACTCAACAAGAGCCATTCTATACGGCGTTCTGGCGGTCGGGGCAGTTCCTGGTAATACCTCGATGGTGAACTCGACTTCCCTATCTGGAGGGACAGTGGTGAGTTCTTGTGGAAATACATTGGTATATTCCGATACTATAGGTACTTGATTAATTTGTGTCTCAACCTTACGTTTGTTAATTACAAACGCCAAGTACCCTTGTGCCCCTCTAGTGATCGCCTTCCTCGCTTTCATTGCTGAAATGATTGGGGCAATCTTAACTCGTGCTCTTCTCGAAATTTCTACTTCGGGCTTACCGGGTTCACATAGCTTAATGGACTTACGATGGCAGTCCATTTGTGCGTGGTGTGCAGACAACCAGTTCATCCCCAAAATTATGTCGTATTCGGATATAGGTAATAAAATCAAATTGGCCGGAAAATTTATCTCATCAATCTTAACTTCGCATGCATTATAGATAATATCTGTTATTTGGCTTGCGCCCATAGGAGTTGATACTTCTAGAACTATAGGCATATGTTCCATGCATGCATGCAGCTTGTGTACAAAATGCGGTGCAACAAATGAATGCGTTGATCCAGGGTCAAATAGTACTTTAGCATAGTGGCTAGATACTAGAAGCATACCTTCCACCACGTCTGTTGCTTCTGGAGCCTCATATCCAGCTAGGGCAAATGCTCGAGTGGGCATCCTTGCCCGGTTACCCTGGCCGTTACCCAGCTTCTGTGGTTGCACCTGTTTGGTCCGGTCTTCGTATTTCGGGCAATCCTTCAGCTGGTGCTGATCACTACCACAGCATAAACACCTTCCCTGTTTACGCCAATAGTCATTGGCAGTATGCCCCGTTTTCTGGCAATGTGTACACACTTGACCCGACTTTTTCTGTACTGGTCCTTTTACTTTATCCATCTCATTAACCGATCCCTTCTGAAACTTAGCAGGCTACTTAGATGGTTGTCCCACAGTTGTCCTCTTGAGTCTGTTTGATGGCCTACTATGCTGAATTTGTCCAATATGGTTCAGTCCCGACTCGGTGCGGAGAGCTGCCTTTACCGCGGCTGAGTAGGTTGTCATTTCGACAGACAGAAGCTGCTTTTGAAGTTCTAGCTTCAGTCCCCGTGTGAACTTATATAATTTTTCCTCTTCTGTACTAATTGTCCCCAGAGTGTATTTGGACAATCGATGAAACTCAGACTCGTACTGGGCTACAGACATGTTCCCCTGTCTCAACCTATAGAACTCATCCCGGCGTGCCTCCTTCACGACTTGGGGAATATACTGCTCATTGAATTCAGCCAGGAAATTTTCCCATGTCCTATCTACTTGGTCCTGGTCCCATTTTCTCTCAACTGCTCGCCACCAATCTCTAGCAGTCGATTCTAGTCGGAACACGGCAAGCGTAACCTTTTGTTCCCCTGAGTATTGGAGAGCATTGAAGATATTCTCCATTTTCCCAATCCATTTTTCGGCTTTTAAGTCATCAAGCTCTCCTAGGAAAGCCGGTGAGTCAAATCGCAAGAATCGCTCCAGAGTGCGATCATTCGCCTCTTTAGCGGGCTCGGGAATACGCCGTTGAGGCTCTGCTTGTTGCCTCATGAAGACCAGTATCTGTTGTAGGGCTATTGCAGTCAAGTTATCTCCTGCGACTGGCGGAGGAGGTGGTGGTAGTTCGGGAGAGGGTACCCGTTCCCTGGGTACGTCCTCATACCTTCGGGGAACACGGCGGGGTCTCCCGCGTCCACGGTTTCCATCCATGTATCTGTAGTTTAGCTACAATTCAGAAAGGAATGATTTCAATAAGTACTCGCATATAACAAGTTATATCACAACAACAATACACAAGACATAGAATAAGTAGAAAAGTATATTCATTGATGTGAAAATTGAATACACTCGAATGAGTTCATACAACATGAATATAGAATCGAAGATAAACTAGAGTCAGGATACAACTTGATTAAAGTACAACGGAAAGCAAAGTACAACATGATGGAAATAAGCGTCGGCTAAATCTATCATAGAAGATATCTACTCGGTGAGGTCGCCGTCATCATCACTAGCGGCCTCGTCCATAACCGGATCCTGATCGGGCTGAGGTACCGCCTCAGCATTAGGCCAGTCGGCTAAATCTGGCCACTGCTCCAGTCCCGGAGCATCATCGAGTGGGGCGGCTTCAAGCATCTCGGGCTCTTCATCTTCCATTGGATCCTCATCGGGATCCTCTTCAGGATCCTCCTCGAGATCCTCCTCATTATTGGCCTCGAAGTCGGGCATGGGTTCCGCCTCGGGTGGTGGCGCGATGGTGGCGCATTAGGCGCTAAGCGCAACCTCCAAAGCAAAGATCATCCACCGAGTTAAGGCATGCGTGAGGTCCTCTATCACCTGCATTTGTTTGATGATACTATCTTCGAGACAATCGATGCTGGCTCTCGACATGTATGCCTCCCTTTCCCACTTTCCATGGCCTTCCTTGGCGCATTCCATCTTCGTGCGAGTAACTTCCAAGTGTTCCTGGATTGATTGGATTTGATCCTCGCGAGCACGATGGTATCCTCGCGATCCTTAGCAAGGAGGGTAAGATCGTTCTTCTCCTCTTGCTCTTTGCCGGGAGGTGTGTCAATTCTTGGTTCTTTGCGGCGTTCTTCGCCAATTCGAGATAGCCCGGGGTATTCCTGGTGACATGGTTCGTGTATGCCCGGAAGTAATCACGTTCAATGCGGACCTCCAATAATTCCCACCAGATAGGTGGCGTCGGCTCCATCCTAAACAAGCCAAACTAAGAAGGATTAGTCGAATTAAGAAAAGATAGGGAAGAACAAGGAAATAATGACTAAGGAAAGTCGATCAAGAGTCAACTAAGTCAAATCAAGTATGACTATGGATTCTCCAAGTATAAATTCGACTTAACATAAACATCAATAATACGGTTCTATGCCATTATTGAAATCGATTTCACACTTAATTGGTCGTCGTGGTACTACCCAACACAATCCGGGGTCCTATCTGGGGTCGGCTCGGTGTAAGTTTCCATCTTACTAGCCGAGCTCGATACCAACTAAGCACACGCCCCAAACGTGACGCGACGGCGATCAATCACTTAAATAGAAATAAACCCAACATTCTAGAAAACGATGCAACAATCCCAAGTGAAACAAGGTCTAAAGCGTGAAAAACTACAAGTACAACAAGATTACAATTACATCCCAACAACTTAATAGCTTACGAGTCGAACTAGGAATAAAGTACACATCATATCACAACTTAAGTGTCAAATGGGTCCTACGCCCTTCAATTACAAATCCCGAAATTTCAAAGGAAATAAAAGAGTCCAACATTAGAAAAATAAAAGAAAAATAGTCCAAAGAACATAGATAACATAGGAAATGAGTTCAACGGGCGGAGCTCGAGAGTTCAATCCAAGCCAGGTTCAGCTTCTTCGACAAAGTCATCTTCTAAGGTTAGAAAACGCGAGGGGGTGAGACAAAAATCTCGGTGGATGGGGTGATCGTGTGCAAGTATGGCGATATATATAGTTAATGCGAGAAATTTAGTTGTATGAAAACGCGTGAGAGATGATGCATGAATTCACACACAGTCCACAAGCGTCATGAAAAATATATTTATGTAATATACTTATACAGTTTAAGAAAACAGTTCATGGTCACGCAGCACTATGGTTCAAGCGATCGGGAGGATTGCGTGCGGTTTGTAACGCCAATCCTATGCAAGGCAAGTAGCGGTTGCGTACGGATTTGTAGCGCCAACCTATGCAATACAAGTAGCGGTTGCGTACGGATTCACAGCGCCAACCAAACGGGTCCGATTAACTCCGGAATCGTGTGGATCAGACAGCGATTTCTTCGTTCTTCCTTGTAACTCCCCGAGTAAGATGGTCCAAGACCTGTCACCTTATCGCTCCGTAGGCAAAGACAAAATCCACAGTGGACCTAGCAAGGCTCGGATCTGTCATAATCATGATTATACCTCAAGTACTACAACCCGCTTCCCTTGGACAAACTCCGTCCCTTAGTTGCGGGATTAGGACGATGGGGCCGGAAGAGTGGAATAGCAGCCGAGCTGCCCGATTCCATCCCCGACGTATCCATTCCGACTGTGAGCTCGACACACCAAGTTGACTCAAGCATGAAAGTAAATACAAGTTCAGGTAGTCAACCAGGCAGTCGAGTATTATTGATTCAGGGAAGCAGTTCAAGAAAATTTTGAAAATTTGCGAGTAGCAATTATGGCGTTGGTGGAGTTATTTGGATGAAGATGATTATCGGGAGGATAAGCAATCTTCGATATCTTGAAAGATTAAGTAGAACATAAGTCCCATTATAGATTCAAATCGCAAGACGAGGAAGTCGCCCCGCGATCGGGTATTAATCGGTCAAGGCGATCCGATAAGTCAAGGGGTTTTTGAGAAAATAAAATATTTTAATTAAGAATTGAAGTCAGAGGGTCCAGGGCTGTTTTAGTAAAAGAAAAATAATTTGAGTTAGGTCCTTGATAAAAAGAAAATTTACAATTTAGCCCCATTTTGTAAAAACCAATACTTTTGGGGTTAAAAATTGAATAAATAAATATCCCGACCTTGAAAAATTATGAGGTCAGTTCCTAAATTCTCCAAATTGTTCAGAGATTCAGGTTTTTTGAAGTTTTGAGGTCGAGTTTTTATAAAATTCTCATATTGGCCCCAAATTTGTTAAAATTGCCATTTCGGGCTCTAAGTTTAAAATAATTGGAACTCACAAACCGGAAGGGCTTTTAATGTAATTCAAGTTGTAAAATATCACTATGGTTAGTGGGATATTGGGACAAAAGCAGTTTTAAAAAGAAATAAGTTTAGGTCCTTTAACTTATGAAAATTTCATTTTTGTCCCATTTTGAAATAATTGCCTTTAAGGTTTTTAGGGGTCCAATTGTTATGAAATTTGAACTTTGGGTCCAAGATATAATTATGTTATAGTTAAATTAGTATTTCCAGGTGCATGGACTGCATAAGTCCTGGAAATTGTATTTTGGTCCTCAAGTTTAATCTTTTACAATTTGGTCCCTCAATTTTTATAAAATTACTTTCCAAGCTCTAAACACTTGGATTTTTGGAATACACTTAAAATATGTTATTTTCAGTCCCTTAAGAGTTAAAATTTCAAATTTTAAAATTAGGGTCTGGTACAGTTTCGAAATTTCAAAATAGCCCTTAAACTTCTCAAATTTTACAATTTAATCCTTGGGCTTTTAAGGGTTGATTTTATTTATCTAAAAACTCTTAAAACTTTATTAAAATGTCAAAACATAATTTTTGAACCTGAGTTCAGTCCCAAAAATCGAAAATTACAGAGGGGTCCCTTAAATTTTATTTTCTTGCAATTAAGTCCACCAACTTTCCATTTTTGCATTTTAAGTCCAAAAGTTGAAATTTAATCAATTATGCTCGACTTGTCCAGGTTACAAATCATTCAAAATATAGATTTCAAGAGTCATACACATACATATCCTTCTCATACAAAATTTCATCAAGTATAACAATAAAGTGTGCATGTATGCCCTATTTTTCGATAAATCGCATTTTTGAGCAACACTTGAGAATTTTTCCAACTTGATACAAGAAAATAACATGCAATACATAATATATATCTCAAGTGCTCAATAACAAAATACTACATGCATATTTTCAATTTAAAACACCTAGAAGTTGAAAGGATTTTTCCACCCACCTTAAAGATCGGTTTGTTGGTGAAAATGGGATAAATCTCTCTCGATGAAGGAGTGACTTAGGTCAGCCCCTAAGTCAAGGAATATCAAAAAATATAGGAGTTATAAGAATGTGGTTAAAATTTCAGGGAAAAGAAGAAGATGGTGAGAAAATTGGAAATACTACACTTACCTTGTGTAGTGAGTAAAATGTGACTAGTAATGGCTTCCAAGTATAAGGTTTTGGTCACCCTTAATGTCAACCTCCAAGGTCAGCCCCTAAAACTCCAAAAATGAAAATGGAGTGTCAAAATTTGGAAAATAGAAGAGAAGAAGAAAGTGTACTAAAAATTCCATTTCTTACCTTATAGTCCAACTTCTTCACAATTTTTCTTCAAGATGACTAGTCTCTTAACTTCTTCAAAGGTCTTCTAGGTATACCTCAAATTCAAAATTCAAACTTAAATTAGAAGGTGAAAGAGGTGAGCTAGAAGGTATAAGAATAGATTGAAGAAGAAAATTTCTTACCTTGTGTAGTGTATATGGTTCGAATTTTTGAAGAAAATGGGAGATGAATTCTTGAAGTTTTGGTTAAGTGTTAGTGAAGAAGATGAAGAATAGGTAGAGAGATGTAGGAGGATTTTTAGAGAGAGGTAAGAGGAATTACAAGACTTAGAAGAAATTTGGTGTTGGTGAAATGAAATGGGAAGAATAAAAATTTTGTTTTGTTTTGATTAAATGATAAGTTAGAGTAATAATTGAGGGAATTAGGGAAGAAAGTAATATTTAGGCAACTTTATTAGGGACAATTAGCCAAAATGCTAATCTTAGGGGGGAATTTTTAAATTGGTCTTGTTTGACCAATTGGATGATTGAAATGGTGGGATTAATTTAAGATGCAGGTTTGAATTAATGGTGTAAAAATACACAAGATGAATACACAAGGTGTACATGTACAAGAGTTGGGAGATATTTCTACACCAAAAACTACACCAATGTCGTCCCCCTAAGGGTATTTTGGTAATTCCACATATTTTTTTATCCCAAAATTGATGATAATAGATGAATAAATATCAATCTCCAAAATAATTAGTGATTTCCTTTATCACTTATAAGTCTCATGATCCCTTAATCTAAATCGAATTCTTAATTCTATAAATTATAAATCCCTAAAATAAATAGTCTCTTAAAATTCTAAGGTGACTAATAAATACACCAAAAATAATAATGATGATCAACCAAGTGATCATAAATGCGAACTAAAATTAATAAATGATTATGATCACAAATAGAATTTAAAAGAATTAAATGCAAAATATATTTATCATTAATATCTACCCGTCAAAGTGACGCGGTAAAATAGTTAAAATAATACAAAGACGATACGAAACAAGTACATGATCGAATAAAAATCGGGGCTTCACATTCTCCCCTCCTTAAAAGAATTTGGTCCCCAAATTCTCTCTAGAATAGCTCTGGATATTGATTCCTCATGTCTTCTTCCATCTCCCATGTTGCGTCTTCATCTCGGTTGTGGTTCCGCCATACAACTTTAACCATTGGAATCTCTCTTCATACGCAATCGACGTTCTGTTTGGTCAATGATTTTGATTGGTTCCTCGGTGTAAGATAAATTTTCCATTAGAGGAGGAGCATCACGGTGATGATGTGCTCGAGGACCGGTTGATACTTTTTCAATCTCGATACATGGAATACATCGTGCATTCCCGCATCTTTGTGCTTCAGAACTCTAGTCGGTAGGCCAACTTTCCGATCCTTTGCAAAATCTTGTAAGGTCCAATATATCTCGGACTTAATTTACCTCCTTTCTTTGGATTGATCAATCCTTTTCATGGCAAGAGTCCGAGAAATACTTCATCTCCATTCAAATTCCAAGTCCTTTCTCCTCTTGTCCGCGTAACTCTTTTGGCGGCTCTGAGTCACGGTGCGGATCCGTTCCTTGATCAACTTGACCTTCTCCATGGCTTCCGAACTAAGTCGACCTTTGGAATCGAGGTGACTTCCGTTTTTCCTTCGAGTCCATTGATCATCAATCTCCCAGTGTGTAGGGGGATCTACACTTTCGTCCACACAAGGCTTCGTAGGGTGCCATCCCAATTGTGGCCTCGATAAGCTGTTATTATAAGCGAACTCGGCCAATGGTAAGTGCGAATCCCAACTTCCTTGGAAATCTAATGTGCGGGCTCGCAACATGTCTTCCAGGGGTTTGAATTATTCGCTCGATCGGCCATCGGTTTGCGGATGTCTTCTTTGTCTTTGAAACTTAGCGAGTACCCAATTCCTCATGTAAGCATTTCCCGAATCTAGAGACAAACCTCGGGTCTGCTGCGACACTATGTCGACGGCACTTCATGCGGTCGAATGATCTCTCGGATGTAAATTTGCGCAAGTTTACGCAAGTTTACGGTTTTCTTCATGGGTAAGAAGTGTGCGATTTCATGAGTCGGTCTACGACTACCCATATAGCATCATTGCCTCGTCTAGTCCTCGATAGATCCGTCACGAAGTCCATCATTATATGTTCCCATTTCCACTCGGGAATTCTCAACGGTTGTTAGAAACCAGATGGTCGTTGGTGTTCTGCTTTTATTCGTTGACAAGTCAAACATCTCGCAACGAACTCTGGTACTTGGTTCTTCATGTTCACCCACCAGAAATGTCGTTTCAAGTCCTTATACATCTTGTTTCCTCCAGGGTGTATAGTGTATTTCGAACGGTGTGCTTCTGCTAGAATTATGCTCCTAATCTGCTCGTCACTCGGTACACAAACTCGATTCTAAAATCTGATGATCCCATCTTCATGTACCGAAAATTCTGATCCTTCTCCTTTAAGTATCTTCTCTTTCAGTCTTTGAAGTTGCACATCTGTCTCTTGTGCTGCTTTGATCTCATTCAGTAGATCAGGTTTAACAGATATGTTAGCACATGAAATGTGAGTATTGGTCCTTGTCGGATTCCAAGTGCTCAACTCTTCTAATGATTTCCACTCTCGAATCATTAGTCTGGCTAAACTCGCCTTTTTGCTCAAGTGACGCGGTAAAATAGTCAAAATATATTTATCATTAATATATACCCGTCAAAGTGACGCGGCAAAATAGTCAAAATAATATAAAGACGATACGAAACAAGTACATGATCGAATAAAAATCGGGGCTTCACAGTAGTTCACTTGAAAATGTTTAATAGTCCCCCTATAAAATAGTAGATTTTATGTCAAAAGTATTAGTAATCTCCCTGAAACGTATTAGTAGTTCCCTTGAAAAATATTAGTTTTTTCCCTTAAAGATTTTTAGTAATCCCTGAAAAGTATTTGTTTTTCCAATACAAAGTATTAGTAATCCCACATTCCCACTGAAAAATATTAGTTGGTCCCCTAAAAATATTAGTTTTGTGTAACAACTGTCAATAGGGCATTTGCAATCATGAAAGACAACTATGTTCTTTTTGTAATTAAGCTAAATCTTGCGGTAATTTTTGTAATCAACCCTTATTTTATTGATTCAAGTTCTCTTCTGCTTTTTCAAAGTAAAACGATAAGATTTTGGTAATTTTCTATCCTTTTGATGAAAGATGAGAGAAGATGATATGGAAGATTACATCAATTATGATGGACAACAAGCAGAATCATCTGCTGCAAGCCTGCAAATTGGGGTCATGTTGATTGTTGACAACTACAACCCTTGTGGCGAGTGCTTTCATGGTTGTGGCTAGGATTTTTGGTATGAATATTACTATCGAGCTTTTTGAGGATGAAGTAAATGGAACGCCGAAGTTTATGTGGACTAGCTGGCACTCTTTTAAATTTGGGGTCAGAAATTGGGATCCGTCTAACAAATTTAGATCCATTAGACCGTTTGACAGGAGACCAACTCACTACAAGAAAACAATCAAATTCCAACTGAATAATTCCAACGAAATAAAAACTGTTGGAATTTTAGAAATTCCAACGAAAATTCCAACACCACAACAAATCGTTGGAAAATTCCAACATATTCCAACGTATACAAAACCATTGGAATAAACTATTGGAATGTCCGTTGAAATTAAAATTCCAACGAAAATTCCAACCCCAACAGAAACCGTTGGAAAATTCCAATAGTAATTCCAATGGTAAACAAAATTGTCGGAATAAACCATTGGAAATACTATTAGAATTTTTACAATTTCAATGGAGATTCCAACATCGGATACCATTGGAAAAATTCCCCGTTCCAACAAATCAAGACTATTGGAATAAATGGTTGGAATTTTCGTTGGAATATTAAATTCCAACAGAAATTCCAAATCACAATAAATCGTTGGAAAATTTGCAACACTAATTCCATAATAAACCAAATCGTTGGAATAAATAGAGTTGTGCACAGTTCAATTAACCGGCCGAGCCGAACTAAAACCGAAAAATCGGTTCGAACCAAAACCGAGCCGAAAATTTTGGTTTGGTTTTCGGTTTTTACTTTTTATAATTTTGGTTATTCGGTTCGGTTACCCTCTAAAATTTTGGTTAACCAAACCAAATCGGATAACCGATTTTTTTTAATAAAATTAGATTGAATAGCAACTACTTCAATAGCAAGTTAGAAAGCAGCAACTTTAGATTCAATAACGACTTTAGTTAAAAAAAAATGAAACCTTTTTTTTCTAAATTTACAAACACATTGACTGACTCACAGATAAACAAAAAACAGAGACTCGACTCTCTCCCAAAAAAAGTGATTTTGCAAACAACTTCTGCTTCTATCCATCTTCACTCTATTTTGCAAATAATTTTTTAAAGTCAGCTAATTTTACAAGTGATGAATGGATTCACCACTTTTAAAATAAGAAGTTGGCAACAACGAAGAATTGGGAGAGTTACAGGCTGCAAAGAAGAAGAAGAAAGAAGGAAGGAAACCGAAGTTACGGCGAAATCGGGGAACTGAATGCAAGGTTCTCTCAAAATTTTCTGATGTAGGTGTATTTGGTGTTGAAATGTGCGACTGAGAACGAGTGAAATTAGGGCTTAATATCTGCCCTAAACAGGCTACGGAGCTGCGATTTTGTTGTGCGAAGTTGGATCTCTGTGAGTGGTACTTCTCATAAAATTTTAACTGATTCTAATCTTTGAAAAATTGCGTAATGTTTTACCTTGATTATTCTACCAGCGTGAGTTAAAAAAATTCAAGATTTAGCACCATCTTTTACTGTCATTTCACTGTGAAAGAAAATTCAGCAAATATTCTTCAAAGGAAGCCACTTGTTTTGTAATGTGCTCATGGTTTATTTCTAGAAGTTTCATCACTTGTGAAATTAATATTTTACAAATTAATATCCTAGCTCATTGGTGGTAATTTTTGTTATTATTAGGTTAATGTTTTCAACTTTAATTTATGTTTTATTTGTTGTTCATATTAATTTTCCTTAATTTTCATTTTCTTCACAAAAATTCCATTCGAAATTGAAAGAAATTGAGCGAGGTATCATAGAGTACACTGCTTGAGATTATATACCCTTTCCGAGGTATACAATTTTATCATATAGAGTACATTGCTATATTGCTGTCGAAGGTTCTGATTTACTCTGTCCTTTTCTACTCAGAAATTGTGTTTTTGTATTGTTTATTGTACGATTTTGTTCCAAGTCTGGATGAATCTCGTGTACAAGTTAAAATATATTTTTATTTGGACTCTGTATGAATTGTTGGAATAGGACTTCTATGTTTTGATCCCCCAACTCTTTGTAAAAAAACACTGAAAGTATTGATCGAAAGTCTATACTCTATAGTTAACTAGACCAATTTTATAACCATTTGGTCTTCTTTATGTTTTGAGGAAAATTTGAATTGATTGCCATGCATTGCCTGTAACATGCTTAGGAAAATTTGAGATATTACTAAATTGTTGGCTGTATAAGCAGTCAAATCTATTTTGAAAATGGTGTTTCCTATGCTATTTTGGGCATGGATCCATTCAGTGTAAATGTTATGTAAAGAAATAGCTTTGTTGGAATTTCCTTACGTTGTGAAAACTTCCACTTCAGTCACCATGCATCCTTTTTTTTGTATTGTTGTCTATGGACATAAGGTTCCCATTTTTATTTTTGTGGTTATATGACTCTCAAATGCTGAACATATGGACTTAACATGATGGTTACTATTATGTCTTCCCCCCTCCTCTTCAAAAGGTGTTGATGTTGTTTTCTATTTCAACAAATTCGTTGGCTTTATGATAAGAGAGAGTCTCAGTTATGCTATAAATTACATAAGCTGGGAGTGGAAGTGTGAGCACGAGCAAGACGAGAGTGGTAAAGCAGCAAAACAAGAATATTTTTGAGGCAGAGTTGCCTTCAGAATATAACGAACACTAATGTTAATGAGATGTGTGAATTTTGTCGACTTGTAAGCAGTCAATTTATTGTTTGTGCCCGTGCTCGCATTCTGTTCAGGATGTCCATGCTTTCGATCTAGAGCCACTACAAAAGGAAAACATGAGCTCAATAGTATAAATGTGTCCAAACCCTTCTTACTTTAATCCTCTGTTGCACCCCCATTTTCCTCTTTCAGTCTTATTTTTTTCCCCTTTTTCATTCCGCTGTCTTCCTTCTAGTGCCCCATTTATGATTTTAATCGTGCATATTAAGTAGCACTGACAACACTTTATGTTACTGTAACAATGAATAAGATCAATTTTGAGTCTAAGACTAACAGTCAATTGGATTTTGCAGTAATGATTTCTCTGTTAAGATATGGGGTTCTGACATTATGAGGATGCAGTCTGGAGATGGAACTGCACCTTGGTGACTGAGACATCTGTATGTGTTTGTTTTTTTTTTTTTTTTTTTTTTTTTTTTCTAGTTTTGCCTTTTAATTTTATGATATGGATAGCAAGAAGGTTTAAAATTACACTGGAGTCTTATTGTGACATTCTCAGATGGCCATCTTACTCCTGTGTTTTACGCTCATATTTAGGTTCACATGCTTATAGTCTAAACTTTGAAATGTTATTGGTGAATTAGTTTGGCCGTGGTCATGTCTGGTGGATTCTATTAGTTGGATGTCTGATTACTGGTTTATAGCCTGGGTAGCCAATTGCAATTGACTTCTTTATTAGCTGAGGCTGGGCTGAATATCCAGGAAGCGCATGCTTTTTCCACTGTGGATGGCCATTTGAGGTATCTGCACCTTCCTTTCATTATTTAATGTCTTGCATAGATCGTTTTGTTCTCTTGGCTGTCCAAACTTGTTCTGGTGAATTTACATAATCTTACAAATGGTTGTTTTATTGCTTTTGACATTTTGTACTTTTTGACCCTGTTTGTATTGACTTTTCAGGAGGTTGAGCAACTCCGGACTGCTGTTCAAAAAGAAGTTTTGAAGATTGAGGTACTTTGCTGCTGACTTGTGTGATTGAAACTACCTTGGAATTATGATTAGTTTTTACCTGCCCATGTTTATGCTATCATGTTGAGGTAAATCTATTGTGACTATTGTTTGTCGACTGTACTTGCCGGCTCTAACTACAATTGTTGGTTTTATTTTTCATTGAATGAACTTTGTTTAACGCCGGAGCTTTTTTATTTTTTATATGCAAGTTTTATTGTTATATAATGATGATGCTACTAAATAGAGCATATAGCAGTATGCCAGTATACTTCTGCAAATTCTGTGCTATGTTCCTTATGATCTCGAATATTGCATGTACATGATTTTGCAACACTAGTCTTCTCAAATCAATGATTATGAAGGATAATTTTTGTTTATGTGGACAAGTTCTTGGCCAAGTCCAAATTCTTTGCCTCCTCTGAATGAACATGAGCAAATAGAGATTAAATGTGAATCTGATCATCTAAACATACCAAATGATGGTACTGATGTTTGAGAAATTGATCCTGAATTCTTGAAATTTGAGTCGAAAATAGATCTGGATCTTATGGTGATTTGTAAGTACAACAGATGTTACTTTTGAAGTTTATTTCTATTTACTCAATAAACTTTGATTTTTCAGATACAAGGGTACTTATCGCACAGGAAGTAGCAATTAAAGTTCTCAAGAAGCACTTGAACACGGAACTGCAGAAGGAGTTTGCACAAGAAGTATATGTGACATTCTCAGTTTGGAAATTGTCATTCTTGGTAGTGCTAGATTGTCATTCTCTGAAATGAGAATTGGTTTTTAAGGGAAAAAAAAAACAATAGGCATCAATTGTTGTTACAAACTGTTGCACGTTGTTATATTATATCGTACATTTGGAAATATTTGATATCGACTTTTTATGATATTATATTTGCACGTTGTCGATGTTGTCGCTAATAGATTAACTATTTTAGAGGGTCAAAAGTATTTATAGAAACATTCCAACAATTGGAATTTTTTTAATTCCAACGGAAATAACGTTGGAATGTATTCCAACAAAAAAAACGTTGGAATTTTTTCTTAACTTCCAATGGAAATATACTTTTGGAATATTGTTGGAATTAATTCCAACAATATAATGTCATTGGACATATTGGAATAATCGTTGGAGTTCATTCCAACGATTATATATTCAACAATACCAAATCATCGTTGGACAAATTCCAATGGTATAACACCATTGGAATTCTTTTTGGAATATTCGTTGGATTTTTTTTTTCCAACAATTGGATATTCCAACGGATAAGTAGCGTTGGAACTAGAATATTTTTCCATTGGAATTTACATTGGAATTTTGGCATTCCAACCATTCCATTTTACAAGCACTCATTTTCCATATTTCCGTAATATAATTCCAAAATAGGAAATTCCAATATTTTTCCCTTGGAATTTCACACAATATATATATATATATATATATATATATATAATATACATCCCTTCCCCCTCCCCCTCTCTCTCTATATATATATATACTCATGTGGTTCCCTCCCCTCGCTCCTCACATCTCACACATGCCCCCCTCCCTCTCTCCTCACACACACAAAAAAAAAGCTCAAGGAAATGATATTTTAAAAAAGTTTACTTTTCAGAATATAATTGATATTTTTTTCTAATAAACAATGCTATTTTGTTTTAATAAGAAGTGATATTTTTTTAATATGAAGTAATACTTATTAAATAAGAAATAATTTTTTTAATACAAAATGATGTATTATTTTTAATAAGAAGTGATATTTGTCTTAATAATACTTTTTAAATAAGAAATGAAAATTTCTTATAAAAAGTGGTATTTTTTATGTAAAAATAATATTTATTCTAATAAATAGTGATACTTTATTTAATAAGATTGATATTTTCCCGTAAGAAGTGATGCTTTGTTTCAGTAAAAAGTAATTTTTTTAAATAAAAAATGATACTTTTTTCATAAGAAGTGATATTTTTTAAATAAAAAGTTATACTTTTTTCCATAAGAAGCGATATTTTATTTTAATAAAAAATAATATTTTTTCGAGTCTAAAGTGATACTTTTTTTCCTAAGAATTGGTATTTTATTTTATTTTTTTATTTTTTCTTTGTTTCATGCTTGTATAGAGAGAGAGAGACATGGGGAGAGAGACGGGGCAGGACATGAGGAGAGAGAGGGGGACCATGAGAGGAGTGAGATGCGAGGAGAGAAAACGAGGACCGGGCCATTAAAGAAGTAGACGTGATGAGAGGAGACCAATAGAGAGAGGGGAGGATGGGGACATGTGAGACTCAAATTCAGATCTGTAGGACGGTCTAACAAGAGACTCGTCCTTATTATTATTATTATTGTTGTATATTGTTATTGTTATTATTATTATTATATTCAAATTTTTGAGCCATCAAAAAGAGTTTTAACAAGAGTTGTCAAATGGGCCGAACTAGATCGGACCAATTAAGAGTTCCACCGGGATGATAGTTTTGGGGCTTAAGCTCGACCTAACCTATAAAAAAACACACGGAATGATCGGGCTGATGGGACTGTCATTTCAAGCCCGACTCTTTTCAGACTTACAAAATCATTGCTTAGTCCGGTCCTAACCATGTCGGTCGGGCTGGCCCATCAGGTTGTTCTGGTTTTAACAATTTTAGTCTTAATTCTTAACCACTCGACCACTATCCAATTTCCTATTTTGCTTGATAAAAGTGACACTAACAAGTTACAAGTAAATGGTTTTTTTTTATCTCTTTCTTTCCGCCTATGGAAATAGCAAACAGATGAAGAATTATTTAGAAAATTAAATTTTTATGTGAACAAAAATACAAAATACCCTTATTTTTTTTAATTTAGCTCACGCATCATATACGTGTAGACACAATTAACACAAACATAGGGAATCGTACAGTAGTCGATGGGTTAAACTCAGATCTTGAGTTCCATTCTCATTATTCTTTCCCTACAAGCAGGATATGTACTAAAAAAAATAGGAAAATATATAACACAAACATATATAGACTAGACACACACACTGACACACCCATTATGGAAGGGAAATTCTGACCCGCATGAAAGGCTTGATTGGAATGAGATGGGGTTGGCGATGAGAAGGAAGGAGAATAAAAAAATGAAACATAAAAAAGTAGACGGAAAAGACAAATGAAATAAAAAGAAATTAAAATGTTATAATTTTTTGGTCTCAATATTTTTATTAACTACTGATACTATATAAAATTAGTTATTAATTAGTTGAATAATCACTATACTAATTAATAATGGCCTATTTAGATAATTACTAATTAAAGACTAATTATTTGATGAGCGTAAATAATTGGATTAGTTAGTTTCGTTATTATTTTTTTTCAATTATATAGATAAATAACTAAAGTTGATTTGCAAATAAGAAAAAAGTGAAAGAGAAGTTTGTTGGAAAAATTGTGAAGGAAATTGCACATTTGGGGTGCGATTTTCTTGGGAATTCGATTGTCTAACGACAAAAGTAAAAGTGGATTATTGTTCTACTCCGTGAGAACATCGAAATCGAATATTTGTTTGTCCAAAATGATGTGTGGATGAAGGAGAAATTAAATCTTAAAGTGGAGTATTGGAATTAATTTATAAAGAAGAAAACATGTGTTTGTCTTCTTTGAAAGGTGGGTTTGTCCCACATGGGAAAACTAAGGCATTTTAGACTAGTATATATAATGCCACCTTTTAGTAAGGTGTAAGATTATATTGCATAAAGACTCTCTCTACACGCGCGCCCGCATGGGGGTGCAAATCACGGTCCGGTTCGAGCTCTGAACCATGCACTTGTGTGCGAGCGCGACCTGCATACACGATTGTCGGACCGAAATCGAGCCACATAGAGAGCCTATGTTTTACAGATTTTATTTTCGAAAATTTAAAATTATCTGTAACAGTTAAAATTATTTCCTCAGGTTTAATTTTTGAGTTAAAACCTGTAACAACAAAATTATAATTGATGTGTAACAGCAGATATGAATTGATGTGTAACAACAATAGATTTAAATTCTCTTATAACTTTTCAGCTCTATAAATAGCTGAATTTTCTAGCAATCTATACACACTCTTCACTTGCATTCTAATATTCTCAACATATTGTTATGTATTTCTTTTGGCCTCCTGCATTTTTGGTGATAAAGTTCAGTCGTAAGTTCAGTTTGTCGAGTACAAAGGTAAACCGGTTTTCCGTCTTATCCTGGGAAACAGACTATTAGTCCAAGTGGCTACGATAATCTAGAGGGTGGTGAATAGATTATCTCGGTTTTTCAGATTTTGCCCTCTTTTTCGAAAAATCAAGCAAAGTCGAAATGCTAAGTGCGGAAAATAAATAGCACACTTTGATTTAAAGAGGTTCAACCCACCTAGGGCCTAATCCTCTACCACCCCAGTATATCCGGGATGGATTTCAAAAAAGAATTTTTTTTTATTAATTACCAAAATTAATAATACAACACCTTGAGGATTACCACAACCCTCTTGCAACATCTTGAGGATTACCACAACCCTCTTACACCACCTTGAGGATTACCACAACCCTCTTACAACACCTTTGAAGATTACAACAACCTTCAAACACCTATCACCTAGATCACCCAAGTGTATTCTTACCACAAGAATACTCACAAGAATGTCTTGTGTTGAATGATGACCAAAAATTAAGATTACAACTCAATGATGAATGATACAATATGAGTACAAGTGTAATCAAGAATTGAAAGCCTAGACCTCAAATTTGTGCAAGTGAAAGTGCTTAGGCTAATACAACAAGATATATGAAAATGTTTGCTTGTTTGCTCTTTTTGCTTGTGTAGAGTGTTGTATCTTGTTGCTTGAATGAAGCCTCTATTTATAGGAGAGGTCTTGGCTTTGATTTTCGTGCATAGGCTCCTCCTTGGGGAGTGATTTCTTTGCAAAAGAAACCATTTAAAATCATCAATATAGTCATTAGAAATCAATCCCTCAAAATAGGGAAAAGTTGTCCGAAAATACAACGGATAGTTTCTTTGATAAAAGCAGTGCGACCGGTCACAGAGATAAGTTTGAAATTGAATTTCAGCGATTTTTACACAGGGGGACCGGTCGGAGAGGGGTGCGACCGGTCGCCCTAGACCATGACCGGTTGGGGGTGTTTAAATTGCGAAACAGAGAAGACAGACTTCAAGAGGGCACTCCCAGGTACCGGTCGCCCAGGGGTCGACCGGTCGCCCTCCCTCATTTTTTCTACGTCCCTTTTTCTGTTTTAAAACTCAACTCAGGTACGGGTTGCCCTATAGGGCGACCGATCGAGCCTGAAACAAATGTGTTGTCCAATTTTATATCGAAAATAAACTCCAAAAAATACTCCGAAAAATAGTAGAAATATTTTAAATCGATCGTAAGTATTTAGACAACATTTAGGGACATTCTTTTGGTTTAAAAACTCATTTGAACAAAATCATCAAAATCATGATAAAAATATTTATCTAACACAGACGTCCAGAATATGGGACGAATTTGTTTTAAGGATAGTGTGTCAAACACACGATTCGGGCCATTTCTATTTTTTTTTTCAGATTCTGGATTTTTAGCAGCAAATTGTAATTTACAATTCTACTGAATTACGGATTTTATAAACTGTCTTTGTAATATTTTTGCAACAAAGTTAATTAAAAACAAAATTGAAAGTTAAAAATAACATAAAATTGAAGAATAATAATTGAAACTATAATCAGATTACATTAACCCAATAACATCAAATTAAGCATGAACATGCTAATTAAGCTAACGTTATCCACAAAATTTGGTGAAAAAACAAAAATAAGTATTTTAAAAATAAAGTTTGTTCATGCAAAGCTTTTCTAATTGACATCGTGAAATACTGAAAGGTTGGCCCTATAAAAACGAGAGGGGAGAATTTATTACTATTGAGAGTGTGGAATAAATGGTCAAAATAGTTAAAAATATAATTTAATGTTATAATTAATTCTCAAGAGTATCTACGCAATTATCCTTTTAAATAATTAAGCTATTTGTGATTCCATAGCTACTAACAAAAACGAATTCTAAAGTTGGATCATGATAATTATTAGGAGTTTTATCTTGCATGTTGTGGCAAGGAAATAATGGTTTGAATCCGAAAATAAAGTAATGCCTCAAACTTACTACACAAAAGGGTAGTTCATAAGATCTTGTAACAATTTACCAATTACACTTAGTCCAGGTTTTGTAAAGTATATTTCTAAAACAAAGTATTTCTTAACAAATTTTTTGGGCTTGCTTGAATAAATTTTTGTAAAAACTATAATTAACAGTATTTTCCCTAGAGTTTCTTTGATCTTCATGTGAAATTTTGGTCTCCTATGAGACGGTCTAATGGATCTAAGTCTATTAGACGAATACTAGCTCCAAAAATATCAACACTATTCATTCTAGAAGCCAGAAAGGTACATAAAGACACCATGTTCGATATGTTCCGTGCATATATGATGAGTGGATTTTTCAGTTGACAATCTTCATTATTCTACCTTGGTTGGACTCAAAAAAAAAAAAAAATCACTTTATATGCTTGGTGGACCCGGGACCTCCTATTAAGAGGTATCGATTCGCGATCGAGACCATTGATGTTCCTAAATTGTCATCCATTTTTTAAAATAAATTTTTGATTGATAAAATTGTTCGTCAAGCAAATTGGATATCTCGTTCTTTTTTTCTCGCTCCTCTGGGGTTTGAAGATTCTTATTTTAGTTGTTAGAAAAACTAATACTTTTTAGGGACCTAGTAATATTTTTCAATGATACTACTAGTACTTTTTATTGAAAAACTAATATTTTATAAGGGAATTACTAAAAACTTTTCAAGTAAAAAACTAACATTTTTCAGGGAAACTATTATTACGTTTCAGGGGGCTATTAATACTTTTGACGGAAAAAATTACTACTTTTTAGGGGGACTATTAAATATTTTCAAGTGAATTACAAACTAATACTTTCGAAAATTTGGAAAAATGCCACTTTTTTCACAAAAATTTGGGAAAAATGCCACCCAACCTAAATCCTTTAAATTATACCCTTCTCACCCTTGTGAAATGTCCAAAATACCCTCCTTTAAAAAGAAACGGACCCAAATCACTTTCCCTCCCATTCTCACGTGTCTGAGGAATAAAACAAAAGTTAAATAGTAATCTTTGTGGGTCTCTCTCTCTCTCTCTCTCTCTCTCTCTCTCTCTCTCTCTCTCTCTCTCTCTCCTTCTTGTCTTGACTTTTTCCAGCAATTCTCGACTACTCAAAGACGTCGTCCCTGTATTCTCTCTGGCGTCGTCCATGTATTCTCTTTGTGCTCTCCCTCTGTGTCGCACTCAGTTTCGTGGTCGCATTCCCATTGTCAACGACTACTATTCCTCTTCTGACTGGACTTCAGACAGAGACCGTTGTCTCCTTATTCTATTTTTGGCGTCCATTATCAAGTATATTTTTCGATAAGTTCGATTTTGGCTATATTGTTCTTCAAATCTAGGGTTTTCTAGGGTTTATTCTTGCATTTCTGTATGATTTTTTTTTTTGTAATTTATTTTCTTCAAAAAATGTGTGGTATTATGCTTTCAAGTTTTCATCTTTGGTTGTTGCTGCGTTGAAATTTTGTTTTTGGTCAGTTTTTTGGACTTTCATGGGTTTAGGGTTGATGGGTTTTGGTCAAAGATCTCTGCATTTTTGCCCAAAGATCTCTGTATTATTTTGAAGTTTATTTGTGATGTTTTCAGTTGGATTTTGTTGGTTTTGGAAGTTGTTTGCGTTTTTCGACCTCTGTTAGTTATGTTCCTTTATTTTCCAATGTTATGTATGTACTTAATGCATTTTCGACTGTGTTCTCGACTATGTAACGACCGTGTGGCTGACCCTGATGTAATGTAGTTGTAGTATCGACTATCTTCCCCGACCCCATTTCATTGTTATTTCGACCTTACACTTTTTTATTTTTGTTGAAACATGGACAATATGGATATAGTTCCAGATGAAAATGATTATTTTAAAGCCAAGCTATCCTGCAGGTCTCTTTTCAATGCACTAGAAGTTATTAGTGAGCGGTTGAAGGGAGAAAATTTTGAAAAATTCAAGGCATCTTGCTTCGGGCAGTTCCTTGAGACATATAGCATCAAGTTCCAGGGATAACTTGTATTGCACCTACTTTTCCGACAAGATTCTGGGCTTCCCAAGGAAAAAGTTGTATTTCATATAAACAATAAAGAGGTTGTATTTGGACCTGAAGAGTTTGTCTTGATCAACGGCCTTCAATTTGGCCCAAAGCCACCAATTGAGTTAAAGTCATCCAACATTTTGAACAAGTTTTTTGGTAAAGCGGATGGTGGAGTTTACTTGTCCAACATAGTAAGTGCTTTCGAGGAACATGCCGCAAAGAAAAGAGGCAAGGGCAAGATGACTCTAAAATGGGCCCTTTTGTATGTTTTATACGGGGTTTTATTGCAGTCTGGGCACACCAAAAAGTCGGATGAGCAATAATTCATTTGGTGGACAATTTGAAAGCATTCAATGCATATCCATGGGGCCGAGTTGCCTTTGAGTACCTAGTTGGTGATATTCGTAGTTGCATGTCCGAAAGAGTTCAGAAATATTGGAAAAGAAAGAAGGCAAAAAAATGCACAAAATAAAGAATTTTGATGTCTCCGGGTTCACACATGCCCATACAAGTGTGGGCGTACGAAGTTATGCCTGATTTGGCTAAATTATGTGAGAAGTGTGTGGACAACTCTTTTGATTTGACTCCTTGAATGCTATGGTAGTCTCCATTGGCATTTCATATCAGTGCAGACGTCAATGAATCTAACCTGATTTGATTTATTCGTCTTGAACTCTCTGTTTTTCATCATGGAAATTATTTGCAACTGCCGAGTTGTCTCATCCTTGATTTGAAACACTTGATCCACGTGAAGATCATTATCAAATGAAATGGAGTTAGATGGTGTATCTGGGGTTGCCGACTCGCTTCCAACACAACTATGGCCGGTTCTAACAGAATATTTCAAGGGCTTGCGAGTACAATTCTGAATCTGACTTGGTCCACCTTCATACACATTATCAATGACAGTTTGGTTTAATGGTGGAGATATATCATTCTCTTGTATCGGGACATCATTGTCATGTCGGGGTGGAGATTCAACAGGGGCTCTACGCATTCTGGTCCGCTCCACTTAAAGAATGTGGCATCCGGGTTATCAAAGAAAAATAGGCCCGTCTTTTCCAATTTAGCCTCTTCTTCATAGTCGTAGAAATGTTCAACATCGTCATTATCATCTGGATGATGATCATTATTCAAATTAATATTTGTGCCTTGTTGACCCACAACACGGGGAGGAGTTACTACTGGTTCATGTAATACACGGTGTTTAGGTATTACATGTATGAAATGAGGCTGAGTTTCTGGAACTACAATTCCTATGGGACCAAAACCTTTTGCAAAACGATTACTGCTTTTTGACTCATTTTGTTTCTTTTTAGATTGGGTAGATACTTGGTTGTCTCTCAGCTTTGTTATCAAGCAAAGTGGAGCAGACAAAAACTTGTCTATGTTCATACGAATCAACAAATGTACATCATCTTAATCTATTACGGGACAAGATGCAGGTAATTAATCTTGACTTTGGTATGTAAGCCAATTTGTCATCTCAATATCAAAATCATCCCGACTCACTTTGGTGACTAGATTTGCCTTTCTAATAATTATGAAAAGGTGACATCGACGGGGACAACTTCGTGTTTTGTTTGCTTCCCATTAAAACACCAACGACGATTACTTGAATCCAACTCTCATGCACCATCCCAAAGAAGTAGTACTGAGCATGAACCAGAACCTAAAATAATACAGTAACAAACTGAAATCAGAAACTTACAAAGCCAACGACTACACAATCGATCACACACGACCAACCAACCGATGCAACTACACACTAATTGAAAGTACCGACCGCACACCAACCATACACATAAAAACAAATCGAATACATACCAGACAAAGCCCAACCAACTGTTGTACAGAACAAATTTTACCAAAAATCGTCTTAATTCCACAATTTCATCACATTTTCAGCTTCCAAACGATTACATTTGCTAAAAATGCAAATAATTACATATTACTCAGTCCGTAACACTAACTACATTGCGTATTTACAAATGTTTACAAATGAAAAATGATCAAATTAACCGCAAACATTAGTCAAAAAACATAAAACCTAATAGAGAGAGAAGAAATGAAGACTGCATGTATTGATTATAAAAATATGAGAATTACAGAGTATGTTTCCAGGTTTTATAAACTTCTAGAAACTAGATAATGATCAGTAACAGATTCCTAAAATCTTGGAACAGATACTATCTATCTGCATTCTAAATTTTAAATATGATCTAACATACTAGATAATTTATACTAAATCTTTCCCAGCACTTCCCCTTGAGCTGGGTAGTACAAATTGAACATTTCCAGCTTGCCAATTAGTTTTTCAAATGTAGGTTTAGCTAGTCCCTTTGTCAAAATATCTGCCACTTGTTCACTGGAAGATACATAAGTGGTACAAATAGTTCCATTCTCAATTTTTTCCTTGATAAAATGCCTATCCACTTCAATATGCTTTGTCCGGTCATGGTTTACTGGATTATGAAAGATATTAATGGCTGCCTTATTATCACAAAAGTGCCTCAATGGACTTTAAATTTCCATCTTTATTTCATTGAGTAAACTTCTTATCCATAAGACTTCACACACGTTATGGGCTGGAGAGCGTAATTCTGCATATGCACTACTTCTTGCTACAACAGTCTGCTTCTTACTCCTCTATGTGACCAAATCCCCCACACAAACGTGCAATAACCAGAAGTTGATCTTCTATCACGTACAGACCCTGCCCAATCAACATCAGTAAATACTTCAATACTTCGAATTTCTGTCTTTTTAAAGAACAATCCTCTCCTTTGTGTTCCTTTGAGATATCATAACACTCCAAAAACTGCTTCCATATGTCCCTCAGTTGGAGATTGCATGAATTGACTAATGCAACTTACGGCAATACCAATATCCGGACGCGTATGGGCTAGATAAATCAATTTTTCTACTAACCTTTGGAATCTCCCCACATCAGACCTCCAAAAGATTTCAATCCTAATTTAGTACTAAGATCCATAGGTGTCTAAGCGGGTTTACATCCCATCATTCCAGTTTCTTTCAATAGATCAAGCACATACTTCATTTGAGAAACTGCAATTCCTTTTCGATTTCTTGAAATTTCCATACCCAAAAAATATCTTAGGTTTCCAATATCTTTCATCTCAAATTCATAGGCTAGACTCTTCTTCAATCTTGATATTTCTTCATTGTCATATCCAGTGAGGATAATATCATCCACATAAACTATAAGAATAATTGACTTTCCATTCCTATGTTTCTAGAATAAAGTGTGGTCTGTTTGAGCTTGTAGAAATCCTTGTTTTTGAATTACCTTAGAAAACCGATCAAACCATGCTCTTGGGGACTGCTTCAAACCATATAGGGATTTTCTTAACTTGCAAACTTTTCCACGTCCTCTTCCACTATCAAGTTATGGTGGTAAGTCCATGTAAACTTCTTCTTCAAGTTCTCTGTTCAAGAATGCGTTCTTGACATCTAGTTGTTGAAGAGGTCAATCTAAATTAGCTGCTAATGAGAGAAAAACACGAATAGTGTTAACTTTGGCGACCAGAGCAAACATTTCCTGGTAATCGACACCATATGTTTGTGTGTAGCCTTTTGTTACCAATCTTGCTTTACACCGCTCAATTGAACCATCCGAGTTATACTTAACTATAAAACCCCATTTGCAGCCGATATGAACTTTGTCTTTTGGTTTCTATACAATCTCCCATGTTCCATTTTTTCAAGAGCTTGAATTTCCTCCATAACTGCCTTCCTCCATTTAGGGTGTTCTAATGCTTCTCTAGTACTTTTTGGTGTCTCAACACTTGACAAAACATCTATAAATGTATGCACAGATTTAGAAAGATGACTATAGCCAACAAAATTAGAAATTGGATGTTGTGTACAAGTTCGAGTTCCCTTCCTCAAAGCAACTGGAATATCAAGCTCATTAATGTCAGTTGACATACCTCATTGTGGTTCAGATTCTTAACAGTGTGAAGGATCGACGTGTCCACTTTTCTTAGAACAAGTGTTCCGTGAGTAAATATGAGCAAACGACTATAAACCACCCTTAGTTAGATGTTCTTGAGTTTGAATTGGAGGTGGACCAAAAGTTTCAATAGAACTTGAAAATTGTTCAGGTTCCTAGAAATCATCCCATAATCCTACTTGAGAACTACTACGCTCAGTTGATAACAAATTGGTCTCATCACGAAGAACCTCTTCCCTTAGTTGCTTCCCCTGAAGAGGATTCTTTGAAAAAAATGGTTGGTTTTCGAAAAATGTGACATCTATTGAGGTTAAATATTTTCGTTTTTAAAGAAGAAACACCTATAACCCTTCTGAGTAGATGAATACCCCAAGAAAATGCATTTATGGGATCGAGGATCTAGTTTAGATCTGTGTTGATTAGGAACATGTACAAACGCACTACAACAAAATACATTAAGATCAAGGATGGAAAAAGATCGAGTGGTAGAGTAGAATTTCTGGAGAGCATCCAAGGGTTTCTGAAAATTTAGAACTTTTGTTGGCATTCTATTTATCAGATAGCAAACCGTTAAAATAACATCACCCCAGAAACACTTTGGCACATTCATGGTAAATAACAAAGACCTAGCTACTTCTAATAAATGCCAGTTTTTCTTTCAGTGACGCCATTTTGCTTAGGTGTATCAATACATGAACTTTGATCTACTATTCCTTTTTCCAAACAAAATTTCCCTAGGATAGCATTAAATATTCGAAGACCATTATCTATACCAAGTGTTTTAATATTCTTACTATATTGGGTTTGAATCATGGAATAGAAGTTCTTGAAGATTTGTTCAACATCAGATTTATCCTGTAATAAATAAACTCAACACACACGCGTATGATCATCTATAAAAGTTTTAAACCACCGTTTTGTAGTTAAACTATGAATTCTTGATAGCCCCGGATATCACTATGAATCAAAGCAAATGGTTTAGAAGAATGATATGGCTGAGATTGTAAATAAGTGTGCTTATGTTTAGCCAACTGACAAATCTCACATTGAAAAGAATCATTAGTTTGAAACAAAGAAGGGAATAGATGTTTCATATACAAAAAATTTAGATGTCCTAGTCTAAAATGTAGCATTATTTGTTGCTTGCTGGGAATGGAGGAAACTAAAGGATGATCCACCATTGTAAGTATCTGACTACTCACAAGTTCCTTGTCTTTGAAATAATAGAGTCCATCTACCTCCTCAGTACTGCCAATCCTCTTCCCCGTAATTAAATCCTGAAACACACAACCCATAGGAGAAAAAATTACTAACAATTCAAGTGTTTTGTTATCTTGCTGATAGATAAAAGAGTATGGAAAAATGAGGCAGATGTAGAACAGAATTAAGAGTAATGTTGGGACTGATTTTAATAGATCCTACTCCTGCAACCACAGAGTAAGAACCATATGCCACCTTGACTTTATGATTTCCAAGGCTTGGAACATAAATATGAAACAGTCGCTCACAATTTGACATATGATCTCTAGCCCCGGAATCAATGATCCAGGGTTGTCCTTTATTAGTCATATTACCTTGAGCGGGTTCATTTGCACCTGCACGAGCCATGAGAGAGGTGCTTAGAACCTGATTGTTGGAGATGAGGTTTCAAATATGATGAAACTGACCTTGGGATAAGATGAGGCCACCATTGGTTTTCTCATGTTCCCCTTCACTGCTCACTTGCAGTCTTCTACCATCACGGTTGCGAAATCTATTTGGCACCCAGTTGGCAGGTTTACCATGTAATTCTCAACAACTATCCTTCGTATGATATGGCTTTTGACAGTGGTCGCACCATGCTTGATTTCTCCTTCCATTTGGCTTTGAATTATTTTTTCTGTTAGGTCCTTGAACTGCCAAAGTTGAGTTCTCCATGGTTGAGTTTAATGTGTTGAGGTTTGTGGATTCACTAAACATAACTCACCTTTGACATTTCTCTCGTCGTACCTCAAAAAACACTTCATCAATAGTAGGCAGAGGATGCAGACCAAGAATGTGACCCCAAATGCCATCCAGGTCTCGAGTTAGTCTTGCCAAGAAGTCATAGATCAACTCCTTCTCCAACACGTTCTTGTAGCGAGTAGCATCTTTGGATCATTCCACTGGAAATTGTTGAACATATTCAATTCCTACCACAATTTCTTTAGAGAATGACTTCAAGTTCACCTTGTTTCAGGTTACGTGTCCTGTTACGTAACTCGAACATTTGTGAGGAGTTTTCAAGATCCGAATATGCAAGATTAACAACTTCCCAGATTTTTTTTAGCCGTTGACAAATATGTATCTCCAATGTGATCTTTCATGGAATGGATGAGTCACGCCATCAACATCGAATTTTGGGTGTCCGATGTCTGATACGAGGAATCTGATGATTTTAGTTTGGGAGTAGTTCCATCCAAATACCCAATTTTCCCTTTTCCACGGATCACAAGTTGCACTGAACGAGTCCATTGGAGAAAATTCATTCCATTCAGCTTATATGTTGTGATTTGCAGAGATGGTGGTGAATTTTCTAAAATGGTAGTGTAAACAAGTGTAGAGGTTGTCTGTGTACCAGAGGTACCATCAAAATCATTGCCCCTTCTTGTCCTAGTCATTAGTCTCCTTCAACCCTCGTTTAGCTTTTTTTCTTCTGATACCATAAAAGCTAATAAAGAGAGAAGAAATGAAAAGACTGCATGTATTGATTATAAAAATATGAGAATTACATAGTACAATTCCAGGTTTTATAAACTTCTGGAAACTAGATAATGATCGATAACATGAATTTCTAAAATCATGGAAGATAACTATCTATCTACATTTTAAATTTCAAATTTTAAATCTTAAATATGATCTAACTAACTAGACAATTTACACTAAATCTTCTAACAAAACAATACTAACCTCTTTCCATATTTTCGATCTAATTTAGCTGAAAAGTAGAACTCAGAACACCTCTACTCGAAAGAAATCACAAAATGACCTCGGCTCCAAAGAAATCGCGAAAAAATCCACAAAAACGCCGATGCTTTCCGTGCAAATAAACCTCTGATCGGACGTTGCCATAAAAAATGCCGGATACGGGAACAATGTGGTCCACCCTGGTCGGAAAATACTAAGATTTCAGAGGAGATGGAAGAATCGAGGTTGAATGAGCTTGAAAAATGAAGAATGGATGAAGAATGGTCAACTAGGTTTCATTTTAGAAGGGAACAATACTTTGTGAAAAAATTAAAAAAATTTGAGCAAAGGGGTATCTTGAACATTTCACTTGGGTGAGGGGGGTATAATTTAGAGGATTTATGTTGGGTGGCATTTTTCCAAATTCCCCTAATACTTTTCAAATGTACTACTAATACTTTTCAGTTAAGAAGATAATACTTTTCAAAGTGGTGTCAAAAATATTACAAAAATTATTCAAGTGAACTACGTACTAATACTTTTCAGATGGACTGCTAATATTTTTCAAGTTCAAAGAATTACAAGAATGCCACCGGTCTTTGAATATTACAAAAATACCACCGGGTCAGTTTCAGGATTTGTCTAATGAGTTTTGGCCCTTTAGACCGCCTGACAGGAGTTTTTATCAAACTTTATTGATTAAAAATGAGATTATTTGGTTGAGTATATTTTCAGTGATTTTGATATGTAAAAATGTGACAAAAATGAAATTGCATTTGGTTGTATGTGTTTTGAGTGGCATTTTTTTTTTTCAAGAATCAAGATGAATTTCATTGATTCATCAAAAGAAACTAACAACTGATTATAACGAGTGAAAAATGACTGTCAGCCCTACAAGATCATAAATCTATACAGATCTAAAACAAAAAATTTAAATTGAACTAGATCTAATTGATTCTAGAATTATAACTTCGCAACGGAGGCGCTGGACAAAACATGTACAAAAAATGATATCGCTTATGTCACGTATCATCGGGTAATGACTCATCTGATCTTCTGAACAAAATTCCACATATGGGACAAACTTATTAATTGGAAATAAAACCACCTCTTGGGACAAATAAATATCACCTATTGGGGACAAATTTATTTCGATTAAAACTATTAAGATTATTTCCTCCATATGGAGGATGAAGGAAGAAAAGAGGAAGAAGATGGGAAGCAAAAATGGCCAAGGTTTTTAAAGGTAAAAATTTAAAAGAGAGGCTTTAATTCAGCAAAATCTCTTATTAATGAGCAATGAGTGGCATTATTTTCATGATCTATAAATATAATAATTATAGAAGTTGGAAATGGTGAGATGCACTATAAATATTTATTTAAACATGATTTTTTTATCTAGATGATATGTAAATGGTCGATCCCAAAATTTAAAAGAAAAATATATTAGTTAGATCAAATTAATAATGATGGGATCCAATTTGATTACTTTATTTGTGTATAATAAGTTAATTGGATGATTTAAAGATTGGGTCTCTTTGGAATGTTGTATTTTGATAATAACAATAACATTAATTAAACATGAGAGCTAAGGGTTGGATTGCTATTGAGAGTATTTCTGTTGGATTAAAATTTAAATGAGAACATAAAATATGTCATTTGCAATAAAATAAGTCAAATAAACATATTTTAAGCTTTTAAAATATTAAGGGGAAAAAACTCCCTTTAAAAACAAATAATTTCTTGCACCATCTAAGATATTAAAGATCATCCCCTGATTGCATCCTATTAGTTTTCAAACTCAAAGAAGTCAGAGTTTTCTTCAAAAAGAAAAAGAGAAGAAATTCTTAGGCCCTAATAAATTGTGCAAGGAATTAATAGTTGGAATAAATAGCCATTAATCAAGTGATAAAAAAAGGTTGCAACCTGTTAAAGTGATTACAAAGTTGATAAATTGATCTGTCATTTTGTTTTAAGAAAACATGTTTGGTTACTCATTTACAGATGTAAAATAAAGATTTTTTTAAATAAAGATGATGTGTATTATTTTTTTTGAAAACACTTCATTTCCTAAGAAAATCTAAACCAAACACGTCATTATTATCATTATTATTAGTACTACTACTGTTAAAGAACTGAAGTTTCCAAAAAAAAGAAAAAAAAAAATCCAAACAAACATTGAATTACTTGCTCTTAAATAAACAAAACATCAATAAAAAATAGACAATGAGGCACTTATTAGAAAATTCTTACAAGCATGTATTATAGATCCCTGCCCATCAAGACTTAGACTATGATAGTATGATTGGCGGGGATTTGTTCTAAAAAAGAAAAAGGGGGGGAAAAAGGAAAAATTTCAGAACAAGTATAAGTCTATAAGTTTGATTAAATGGTTATATATTCATTTTCTATCATTTCTCGAACTTCATTAACTACCAAATATGCTTTGTGGCCTCCAATCACCTCACCCTGTTTCTTGCCATCCCTCCAAAGCTGTAACATATATGGAAAATAACATACATTACAGATTTGCTCTTACAATTCCTAGAAAAACCTCAAAACATTATAACCATAAACTAATAAACATGAATTTGCAGGAAATATTTACCTGTATCGTAGGCATCTTCTGCTCGGATTTTGTATTTCAAAGAGATGTGGAGAAACGGAAAAGATAGAAATGAGTTTCATTCCGAATTATAGCAAATTTAGCAATGTAGAAATAACTGTGTCAAGAAATGAATCAAAATGTCTCCTACGACAGTTTCTAAGCATGTTGAATGCATATAAGTGAATAGCAGCGCAGATAAGATACAAAAAGTTGGCGTGTGATTGCTTGGTCTTTCGTTTCGCTCGTTTCTATTTCTAAAGAGAACAGTGTTTAAAAAATAAGAATGAGTTTTGGAAATGAGATGAAAGTATAATGATAAAAGTTGATGTGATTATTCTTTTAAGTTTTAATAAAAATGTGATGGTATATAATTGGTGATCGGAAAAGCAAGAGAGAGTGAATATTGTATTTGTGATATGAAAGTATAATGATGATAACTGATGTCGTGTTTTTCAGTTGAAATCATAAATGGTGTGATTGATGAGTGAATTGTGTTAATTTTCGAAAAAAATTCACAAGTTCGGACAAAATAATTTCTCTAGCAAAAATTCTACAAAAATATGTCACAAGCAATCACAGCCTTCATATTTCGACTTAGCACTTTGAAACAAAAGGATCAGGCAACATTATCGACTTATCGTGGATGGGAAAACAATTGTGCCCATTAATCCGAAAATCGTCATAGTTTAGCAATAGATAGATGTTCATAGAATCGGAAAGACTTATACAGGTGGTGGAAAGAGTAGGATATTAGGAGGAACTTACAGTAACTCCAGCACGAACCACGAGCTTATGGGGAACATTATTGACATCAACTGAGTAAAATCTTATTCTGCATCAATACATTAAAAAGATTAAAGTCAATCTCCATGACCAACTTAACTAGAAAGAAGACGTACAATGGACATTCGTGAACTGATGCAAGCATAAGCTTATTAATAATTCACAACACGCTGTAAGATGGGCCAGAGAAGGCTGGAAATCAACCTCAGCAGTTCTTTTAGTACATTTTTGCATAATAACGTTTGAAAACATCATTTGGTTCTAAATATGTAAATAGAAGAAAATGCTGCAGTAAAAGACAAATATGAACAGCTAAATTAGAAAACCGATCCTCCTCCACACATTAAAATTTAAAGTAGACAAGAGCGTGACATAATAAGATCCATCTACTAGAGAATGTTGAACAAAAAAAAAAATAAACAAAGAACTAACCTTGGATAATAATCAGCCGCTAATTTTTCCAGTTTTGGTTTCAAATATATACATTTCCTGCACCAGCTTGCCATCCTACATATCCAAATACTTCATACTTAGCCTAAACGTTTGTGCATAATAAGCAATTATGTTAAGAACAGTGATTATCTGCAGAAATTTACATTCAACATAAGCAGTTACATGGAATAATTTCAACCATATGTACTATCTCAAGATAACCCATATCCAAAACTCTTGGGTGGAGTTATAGGATTAAGCTGGAATGATAATGTCGGAAATTCACGAGTTATTAACCCCACTATTCAAAAGTGTTATTGTTTCAAGATTGATTGTTTGGCGATTCACAATTTTACAACCACCTTAAATTCATCATTTACAAGAACAACAATGAATGATTCATAATTTAACAGCTAAACAACAATTTCACTAATCAACGGTCCGTTTCTCTTTTCCTTTTTCTGTTCTTTTTTTGTTTTTGCCTTTTCTTTTGCCCACCACCATTGTCACTACCACCTCTTACCTCAACGGCCGTGGCCACACATATCTGATATTTGTTATAAAAAAACTATATTTGTATCAACATTGCAGAATGCAGAACCTCCTATACGATTTCCTCCAAAGGAAATTGCACTCAGCATATACTAAGCTAAAATCACTCTGTTAGGAACTTCAAACCCTTGAAATTATAAGCAATGCAACTTTTATTGAAGAGGTCAAGCGATCATGATTGCAACAGTACAATACAAATCAATTATGCATGAAAGTAGAGGACACTGTTGTAATCAATTACAACGATACAATCGCAAGTGATGAACCACTACCAATAACATGCTTCTACACACCTGCAAAGCTTAAATCACTTTTTCAACACAATAGTTTGTAAATATTGTGAAACATAACATTAAAACAAAGAATCTTTGTATTTTTAACCTACATGCAACAAGTACCGGTCAGTCATAATATTATTATGTTCTTCAGAGGGGATTCGAGGGAACGTTTTCAAATTATCCTATTCTTCCATTTCTATTCTCTTTCTGTCACGCCCAAACTTACGAAGTTTAATAACCAATATCTATTATATATTAACAAGAGAGCGGAATATTCATATAGTTATATTAAAGTCATCAGGTTATACACTTATCATAACTACTATCCAAGGATCCTATCCTGGTAGGCATAGGTGTAAATGTATTACAAATCTACGCTCTGATACCACTTTCAACTCTAGCTGCTGCTCTAACCGCGGCAGTATACGAATCTAGTTCAACTGATAATAGTCTATCTTGTATCTCCATTTTTAACCCACGTATAAACTTGTATAATTTATCCTCTTCCGTATTGACCAAGCTTGGCTCATATTTAGACAAGACGATGGAATTGACTTTCATATTGGGCCACCACATACTTCCCCTGTCTCAAATGATAAAATTCATCCCTCCTAGCTTCTCTAACCACTGGTGGTATGTATTGATTCTTGAATTCTCGTACAAAGTTATTCCAGGTTCTCTCTCGATTCCACTTTTCTTCAATTGTTCTCCACCAATTGCGAGCGGCGGCTTCCAGGCGAAAGACAACCAAGGTAACTTGTTGCTCTTCCGTATATTGTAATGCCGAGAGTATGCTTTCCATTTTCTCGAGCCAACTCTCGGCCTTGATATCATCCGGCTCGCCTAGGAATTCAGGAGGGTCGAACCTTAGAAATCGTTCTAACATCTTATCATGCGCAACCAATATCGGCTCAGGGGGGTCTTGATGTTGGGGTTGATTTGCTTATTGTTGCATAAATAGCAATATTTGTTGCAAGGCTTGTGCCGTTAGGTTGTCTCCTGTAGCAGGTGGATGTGCTTGGGGTTCTTCATGTGCAGGAGTTCGCTCACGATATCGTTGAGGTTCATCTTGACGATTCAATCGGGGTCTTCCTCGACCACGTCTATCGGCCATCTATATTGCAAAATTAATAATTAATCAATAAAATGTAAGAACACAACATTTAAACTAAATCAAATAGTCACAGGTAATCATCATTTATACACAAAATGTGACGATTACATTCATGATAGTAGTGCTATATACAATATTCCACACATCCTACACATTACAACTAGATAGTACTACTATTTGTATTCATTAACAATTACTATACATACATTTCACCCCTCCGATGTTTGTACACAAAATTTATAAGTCTATCCCGCTACGGACTATTCATTAGTTACATCACTATGTTCATCCTCATCTACTTTGTCCATTCCTTCCTCGATCTCTATTCCGTCCAAGCGGGGTCCTCTTCAATCTCTTGAACGTCTCCTTCCTCGGTTCTATGTTGTGGGTCTTGGTTGGACTAATCGGTTATTAGGTCCTATTGCAACCCCCGAATTTCATCTCCTGACCAAAATACCGTGCTCGTATATTAGCTAGGGTATCTTTGATACGCCTCACGATCCGCATCGACTTGATGGAGGATCGATCTCGTAACCCTGTCATGTGGTCCAATTGCTCCGAAGGTTGCCGACTTGATGTTGAAGTATATTTATCTATCGTCCCTATGTTGAATCGTTTGTCCTCGTTTTGCCGAACACCTCCTGATTTAGGAGGGCTCTTCCCATTTGTTGTCGTCTCTGATACAAATGTTCATTATCTTCTGACAAAAGTCGCACAATGTCTTCCAGGCTAGAGATTTTCTCTCGAGCCCATCTCAGCTGATCGTTAATGGTTGAACTAAATTCAGAGTTTCTAGTGGATGACTCGGGATCTGATGCCCTACCTTAACACACATTATAACTTGGTTAGTAAAATAATCAAACAAATTGCTAAAATTTTCATCTTAAAAGTTAGAGAGATCGTTATATTAAACTCAGGTCTCTTTCCTTGCACGATTTTCTCTTTTAATTTCTGGAACTTAAGATCTTTCTCTTGTGACACCCTTATTTCTTCCAACAAGGTAGGTCTTACTGACAGGTTAGCACATAAAAACATGTGTACATGTTATTTCAGGATTCCAAAAACTCAATTCTTCTAACGCTCCACTCTCTGATCATTAGTCTGGCCAAACTTGCTTTTCTACTCAAAGCATCTGCTACTACATTGGCTTTTCCGGGATGATATTGAATGGAAAAATGATAGTCTTCTAAAAGTTCCATCCATCTCCATTGCCTTAAGTTTAATTCCTTTTGTGAAAACAAATACTTAAGACTTTTATGATCAGTGTAAACCGTAAATGACGCTCCATATAAATAATGTCGCCATTTCTTCAAAGCAAAAACGATAGCGCCTAATTCTAGATCATGTGTTGGATAGTTCATCTCGTGAGGTTTGAGCTTCCTTGATGCATACGCGATTACCTTTCCATTCTGCATAAGTACAGTTCCCAATCCTTCTTTGGAAGCATCACTGTAGACAACAAAGTTTTCATTTCCTTCAGGAAGTGCTAAAATAGGTGCTGTTGTAAGTCGTTTCTTCAATTCTTGGAAACTAAATTCACATTTATCGTCCCACTCAAATTTAACTTGCTTCCGAAGTCAACCTTAGTTAATGGATGGCTATTTTGGAGAAATCTTTGATAAATCTACGATAGTATCGGCCCCCCGGAGTTCTCTCATGTTACATTCTTAGTCTTTTCCAATTCACAATTGTTTCTACTTTCGAGGGTCCACCGAGATTCCATCACCCGACACTACATGACCCAAAATGGTAACTTTGCTAACCAAAAAAATTCACATTTGCTAAGTTTGGCATAAAGTTTATAAAAATGACCACAAATTGATCAAGATAAGGATGGAATATTCGTTGTAACCTTTCCAACACCGCTCTTAGATGTTGTTCATGTTCTTCCTTGGTCTTGGAATATACGATGAATATCATCAATAAAAATGACCACAAATTGATCAAGATAAGGATGGAATATTCGATTTTATTGCATGAGGTCCATGATTTCATCCATATTTTATATTTTAGTTAAACCAAAAGGCATAACCACAAACAACTCATGTTGATGACCATATCCATATCCGGTTTGAAATGTTGTCTTTGATATATCTTCCTCACGTATTCTTAATTGATAATATCCTTGTTGTAGATCGAATTTTGAATACACCTTGGCACCTTGGAGTTGATCGAAAAGCTCGTCTATCCGTGGAAGAGGGTATTAGTCGTCTTATTAGGCGCTATCGTTTTTGCTTTGAAGAAATGGCGACATTATTTATATGGAGCGTCATTTACGGTTTACACTGATCATAAAAGTCTTAAGTATTTGTTTTCACAAAAGGAATTAAACTTAAGGCAAAGGAGATGGATGGAACTTTTAGAAGACTATCATTTTTCCATTCAATATCATCCCTGAAAAGCCAATGTAATAGCGGATGCTTTGATAGAAAAGCAAGTTTGGCGCACTAATGATCGAGAGAGTGGAAAGCGTTAGAAGAATTGAGTTTTTGGAATCCTGAAATAACATGTACACATGTTTTTATGTGCTAACCTCATCGATAAGACCTCTACTTGTTGGAAGAAATAAGGGTGTCACAAGAGAAAGATCTTAAGTTCCGAGAAATTAAAAGAGAAAATCGTGCGAGGAAAAGAGACCTCGAGTTTAATATAACGATCTTTCTAACTTTTAAGATGAAAATTTTAGCAATTTGTTTGATTATTTTACTAACCAAGTTATAATGTGTGTTAAGGTATGGCATCGATCCCGAGTCATCCACTAGAAACTCTAAATTTAGTTCAACCATTAACGATCACCGAGATGGGCTCGAGAGAAAATCTCTACTGGAAGACATCAGGCGACTTTTGTCGAAGATAATGAACATTTGTATCGAGACGACAAAGAATGGGAAGAGCCCTCCTAAATCGGGAGGTGTTCGTGCAACAAAGGGGACAAGCGATTCAACATAGGGACGATCGAGATAAATATACTTCAACATCAAGTCGGCAACCTTCGAGAGCAATTGGACCACATGACAGGGGTTACGAGATCGATCCTCCATCAAGTCGATGTGGATCGTGAGGCGTACCAAAGATACCCTAGCTAATATATACGAGCACAATATTTTGGTCTGCAGAGATGAAATTCCGGGGTTGCAATAGGACCTAATAACCATTAGTCCAACCAACACCTCACAACATAGAACCGATGAGATATCAAGAGGATCCTCAAGAGGACCTGCGGACGGAATAGAGATCGAGGAAGGAATGGACGAAGTAGATGAGGATGAACATAGTGATGTAACTAATGAATAGGTCCGTAGCGGGATAGACTTATAAATTTTGTGTACAAACATCGGAGGGGTGAAATGTATGTATAGTAATTGTTAATGAATACAAATAATAGTCTTATCTAGTTGTAGTGTGTGTAGGATGTGTGGAATATTGTATATAAAGACTACTATCATGAATGTAATCATCACATTTTGTATATAAATGATGATTACCTGTGACTATTTGATTTAGTTTAAATGTTGTGTTCTTACATTTTATTGATTAATTATTAATTTTGCAATATAGATGGCCGATAGACGTGGTCGAGGAAGACCCCGATTGAATCGTCAAGATGAACCTCAACGATATCGTGAGCGAACTCCTGCACATGAAGAACCCCAAGCACATCCACCTGCTACAGGAGACAACCTAACGGCACAAGCCTTGCAACAAATATTGCTATTTATGCAGCATCAAGCAAATCAACCCCAACATCAAGACCCCCCTGAGCCGATATTGGTTGCGCATGATAAGATGTTAGAACGATTTCTAAGGTTTGACCCTCCTGAATTCCTAGGCGAGCCGGATGATATCAAGGCCGAGAGTTGGCTCGAGAAAATGGAAAGCATACTCTCGGCATTACAATATACGGAAGAGCAACAAGTTACCTTGGTTGTCTTTCGCCTGGAAGCCGCCGCTCGCAATTGGTGGAGAACAATTGAAGAAAAGTGGAATCGAGAGAGAACACAGAGAACCTGGAATAACTTTGTACGAGAATTCAAGGATCAATACATACCACCAAAGTGGTTAGAGAAGCTAGGAGGGATGAATTTTATCATTTGAGACATAAAGTATGACGATGGCCCAATATGAGTCAATTCCATCGTCTCTGTCCTAAATATGCGCCAAGCTTGGTCAATACGGAAGAGGATAAATTATACAAGTTTATACGTGGGTTAAAAATGGAGATACAAGATGTACTATTATCGCTTGAACTAGATTCGTATATCTTAGCTAGATTAGAGCGGCGGAGTTGAAAGTGGTATCAGAGCGTAGATTTGTAATACATTTACACCTATGCCTACCAGGATAGGATCCTTGGATAGTAGTTATGATAAGTGTATAACCTGATGACTTTAATATGCCAAGCTATGAGATATTTTATTAATTAGCCCATAAACCCCACTTGAGGATATCCACTATCATAAAAATTAGTTCCCAAGGGACCAACTTAGTGCTAGTTATGATTATAGGCCATTCCTCTTAGATTGTTTTCTACACCATGTGTACGTGTTAACATAACCCATTCGCCTCTTAGCATTGGCTGCTCTCCACTATATTATTTCTTTCCATATATGAAATCAGTCTGAGTGCTGCAACTTTTAAACTTTAAGCTTCAAGGTGAGTGATTCTTTAAAGAAAATTAATTTTCGATCAACATGTCTTATTAGTTTGATTAATTGGACTTTAGCTTCACTTTTAAAATCAAGATGTTATTCATTACCTATAATTATGAATGGCAAATGATCATGAAATCGTATTAGACAATATTATATTTCAACTAATTATGATTAACTTGGTGGAGTTGTGTTTATGATTAAACTAAAATTAACTAAATTCGAAACATAAAATATTTGTAATAGCTATAGATTTAATCGGGACTTATTACTTACAAAATATAGGACTGTTAGTCGTATTATCTCTAGAATTAACTAATTTAGCTAAGTATATGTTATAAACTCTATATATTGAATTGATAAAAAGTTATGAATCGAATATGGATTAATTGGTATAATTAACGTAAATGAATGTATTAACTAATTAATGCTATTTATGATTTTCGTAAGTGGAATAATATTACCTCTCGTAAGTGGTGTAGACAAATCGCTTTCATATCTTGGATAGATAATTAAACTTTTGGATATCTAATTACGAAATTTGCTATATAAAGGCGTTGTCTATTTTCCTTCAAATTTAAACGATAAAAGTCTCTAAGATACAAAATACGTATATTCATTTGATGCTTAATTTTATAAACTAGTTCTGTAAATATCAAAATATACATATATTAATATATAGATATGTATGTCTACTTAAGAGTAGTAGGAAAGGTACAACCAAATGCCAAATATTTTTTATTTTGTTGTGTCCTTTAATATATAATATAATATGATTTTCAAACTATATACTATACAATATAAAATTAATTTATCGACGGAAAAAAATTCTAATAGTAAAAAAAAAAAAAATAATAAAGCAAAAACGATAGCGCTAATTCTAGATCATATGTTGGATAGTTCATCTCGTAAGGTTTGAGCTTCCTTGATGCGTCGCGATTACCTTTCCATTCGCATAAGTCACGGTTCCCAATCCTTCTTTGGAAGCATCACCAGACAACAAAGTTTTCATTTCCTTCAGAAGTGCTAAAATAGGTCTTTGTTGTAAGTCGTTTCTTCAATTCTTGAAACTAAATTCACATTTATCGTCCCACTCAAATTTAACTTGCTTCCGAGTCAACCTAGTTAATGGACGGGCTATTTTGGAGAAATCTTTGATAAATCTACGATAGATCCATCGGCCCAAGAAACTCCCGATCTCTCATTACATTCTCGGTCTTTTCCAATTCACAACCTGTTTCTACTTTCGAGAGGTCCACCGAGATTCCATCACCCGACACTACATGACCCAAAAAGGTAACTCGTCTAACCAAAATTCACATTTGCTAAGTTTGGCATAAAGTTTATTCTGTTGTAACCTTTCCAACACCGCTCTTAGATGTTGTTCATGTTCTTCCTTGGTCTTGGAATATACCGAATATCATCAATAAAAATGACCACAAATTGATCAAGATAAGGATGGAATATTCGATGCATGAGGTCCATGAAAGCGCAGGGGCATTAGTTAAACCAAAAGCGTAACCACAAACTCATAATGACCATATCGGTTTGAAATGTTGTCTTTGATATATCTTCCTCACGTATTCTTAATTGATAATATCCTTGTTGTAGATCGAATGTTGAATACACCTCGCACCTGAGTTGATCGAAAAGCTCGTCTATCCGTGGAAGAGGGTATTTGTTCTTGATGGTGACATTATTCAATCTCGATAATCAATACATAGTCGTAAGGACCCATCTTTCTTCTTGACAAACAACACTGGAGCTCCCCACGGGGATGTATTGGGTCGAACGAATCCTAAATCCAATAATTTTTGCAATTGAGACTTTAGTTCCTGCAACTCGATCGGGGCCATTCGATATGGAGTTTTTGCTATTGGAGATGTTCCTGGTAAGACGTCGATGGTGAATTCAATTTCCCTTTCTGGAGGTAGCGAAGTAAGTTCTTCAGGAAACACGGTAGGATATTCAGATACTATAGGTATTTCATCTATATTTTTCCTATCTTTCGGCTTATTGATGATAAAGGCAAGATAGCCTTGAGCTCCCTTGAAAAGCGCTTTTCTCGCTTTAATTGCTGAAATAATTGGAGCTACGATAACGCGAGCCGCTCTATCAATTCTACTTGTGTCTCCCGGTTCACACAACTTAACAGTTTTGGTATGACAATCCATTTGCGCGTGATGCTGGGACAACCAATCCATTCCTAATATGACGTCATACTCATGGATTGGTAGTAAAACTAAGTTAGCCGGAAATTGTTTTTCGCCAATAACAACATCGCATGATTTATATATTGAGTCAGTCATCTGACTAGTGCCCATTGGTGTAGAAACCTCTAGGCAATATGGTAATTGTTCTATAGGTGAACGCAATTTATGTGGATAATGAGGGGCCACAAATGAATGTGATGATCCTGGATCAAGTAAAACTCTAGCATAGTCTTCAGATACGAGTATCGTACCTTCTACTACAAGTAGTCGAAATTTCGGGGTTCTACACTTTCAATGTCAACAAGCAAAATGAGCAGTGTGCTTTACGTAAATTTCATCGGTTTTCCCTCTCCCCATGATTAATCCATTCTCTTCCCTTCCTTTTCCGGGTCCCTGTTCCAACATCCAACTTCGCCACTCCATTGTATGATGTATCTTCAAAAAAAGCACAGAATAAATGCCAATTCCATTAAACCTTGTTCGCCAATGTTCTCATCGGTCCAAGTTCGACTCACTTTTCATTTTCAAGAATATTATATATTGCCACTCTTACCTAGCCCTAACCCAGCCTTAAACATAAAAAGGTAAAAATCGAGCTGTCTTTTACCTTTGAATCAGCATCCTTTGAAAAATATTCAAGTTAAGGATACCTGCACTTTTATTCTAAGTACATCCCATCAAAAACTTTTTCTCATAATTGTAAATAAGATCTATGTTTAGGAAATGGTGCAGAAAGCATCGGCTGTGCCCTGTACAACCGAGCGCCATTAAGCTGCAATAAGCATAAGCTCCACCAGCATTAATTTGCCAACAGTTTAATGACAAAAAGATATATACAACTCAAAATCTTCACAAATTACCCCTACACTATCTCAATTAACTTACTCCCTATCAATTGCGAAAAAAAAAAGAAACATAAATAAATAATTAAAGAAAAGCCTTAAGAAACCAATCACATAAACATCATAAAAACGCCACTATAAGTCTATAAGAACATCTATGTAAATACCAAAATAATGCAGTCTTAAAACAGAAATAATTTATAATCTTTTTTCGCGTAAGAACATCAGTAAATTAATAAATAAAACAAACCAAGCAAATATAAATTTTACTCAAAAGAAAATATCAAACCATAAAATAACGACTGATTCTTCGAGCTGTTGGGCCTCGGCGACGACCCGATCGAACTGGGATTCGCTAGAAATTGGCTCCAGGTCCACTGACAGCGGCATATTTTCGAGACCCGGTTGGGTAATCGACCCGCTTTCGCCACGACTACTGTGTAATACTAATCTCCGGCCCTTTATAGGATGAAAATTGGAATTTGCTTCGCCATTGAAATTGGTTTTTCTCTTTGAATCAATGGAACAGCACGGATTGTATAACAACGGCGGGATTCTTGAATACTGGGATTTAAGTGATGGCAAAATTTCCATAACAGTAACTATGTGTAATTTTGTGTATGTGTGTGTTTTTGAGATGTTTTGATGAATTGTTGCGAAGACGAGAGTGCCTGAAATACCTTTGACCGAGAGAAGGACGAAGAATCGGAATATTGACTTTGTTTTCTTTTGTTTTTCCTTTTTTTTCTTTTTTGGCGGGGTGGGTTGGGGCTTTAATCTACTTCGAGACTGTAGGGTGTGTTTGGTTGAGTTATAAGTTTTTCAAAATATCTTATAAGATATTTGAGAGCTTATAAATTATTTAAATTTCTTTGGTAATTTTTTTTTAAGAAGGAACTTATAAACTCCAAAATAAGATGTTAGGAGCTTATAAGCTATTTTGAAAAAGGTTGGGGAATCTCAACTTATTTTCAAAATAAGATCTTATTTCAACAACCTTCTTTAATTTTGACTATTTTAATTATACAATTGCATTACTTACCGCTTGAAAGCAACATCATTTTTAATCCAAACAGTTCAACCATTTATTATTAAAATAAGATATAACATCTTATAAGTTCTAAAAACATCTTATAAAATATAGGAGCTTATAAGATGGTTTTAAATTAGTATGATGTATCAAATGCACCAAACCCTTATTACCATATTTTTAGTAAAAATAAGGATGAAGTCACGAACCCTTTTTTCTTTTTTGGCACTCATTTTAAATTTTTTCTTTAATGTTACAAATATATATTATGGTTCACATTTAAAGTAACATATCAATTAAATGCTAGGGGCGTCAATTTGTGACACGACACGATAACCCGATACGAACCTAACACGAATTTAGCAGGTACAGGTACAACTCTTAATAGGTTCGGGTCAAAATCGGGTCGGACACGGATAACAAGAAAAATAAATAGGTCAGGTCGGGTCAACCCGCGGGTCGACATGATTGACCTATGTAACCCATTTAATTTTATAGTGATATATTATTTTAATATTTTGTGATGTTTTAGTTGGTTACATGATGATGGAAAAATTATTAAATGCATTTTCTTTTTAATAATTTTTAATATTTAATGTAATTTTTATTTGTAATTTAATTTTTTTCTAATTTTTTTTTATTTTTTTCGTGTCAAGTTTAAATTATACAGGTTTTTCGTGTTGTGTCGGTTTACTCGTGTCATAAACGGGTCGGGTTCGTGTCAGACCTGTAATACCTGCGTAAAAACACGACCCGCGAACACGAAACACGACACGATTGACACTCCTATTAAATGCATTATGTATTTAAAAACAAATTAAATCTTAAACATTTTACATTTTTTGACCATTTTTCCTAATATTCTAAAAGATACATATTATTTTATCAATCTTATAATATTTTTGTTTATTAAAACCGCAAAACAGTCTCACACCGCCTAAAATCGCACATTTGGTCTTACTTAACAAAACCGCGATTTAAAAATAGTTTTTAGGAAACTACATAAGATAATTCAATTTGAATTTTTTTTTTTAAAACGCAAAATTGCACTGTGATTGTCCCTACGGTCGAGTCGACCGAACGGGTAACAGTTAACAAAGACTGGTTTGCTCACAGATGTAATGTTTAAAACATTGTGCACACACCATTTATTACAAACCTTTGGATAGAATTTATTATCAGAAACTAGCAGTTAAGCACAAGAGTGTCCAAAAAATACCGAACCCACAAATGAAAGAAACTGAACAATAATGTGAAATATATGACTAGCCAAAAGCAGATCCCATCAAAACTGTGCAAGCACCGAAAATAAAGTGAACAATAACATGCAAACAAAACTGTGTTGATCTCACTTGAAATGAAGATAACAACAAAAATAGAAACTCAACAATCACTCGGTATATCTATTTTTCTATCCAACACATTGCAAAAAATAATATCAGCTCAGCTTCTGTATAATCTTGGAGAGGGCTGAATAGCTGCCAAATGCCGACGACACTATGCCTACTCCAATCACCAATATGCACATCGAACCCTGTATAAACGAGACGATAAAACAAGAAAAACGATATGAAATTTAGCGGTTAAGAGGCATTTAAGTTTGGTTCTACATGAGGATCAGTAAATAATTTACATGACTAACCAAAGTGTCGATTAAAGGGGAAAAAATTAAAGAAACAAATTCCAATCTTTTCCCAACTCTTCTTTTACTTTATGTCAACCAACTCACCATTATATTGGGTACAATAAAATGACTATTCATGAGGTTCAACCTAATTACAAAAAAACTCTGTTATCTTTCAAAACTACAATATTCCCTTAAATTATTACAAACACTCCTTTCAGGTTCGTATTTGCTTAACAAATACACCCCTTACTGAGGGTGTAATTCGTAAAATAGAACAAATATAGAAGAGGGTATTTGTAATTTTAAAAGATGGGATTTTTTGTAGGCTGAAGCTTAAGGATATTTTTTGTAATTAACCCCATTTATTTATGATGAAGGAATGTACTTAGCTTTTACCTGAAATAAGCTTATTTTCCCCCTTAAGATACTCAAGTAGCATGCGCACGGAAGAATCAACGTCTGTCAAAGTAAATTCAGCTTGTAAACATGACACTATAGAAGACGAATTCAGGTCTACATCACGGGTAGTAGTATAAATATAACAGAGAGATATAAAAGGACTTACAACTAGCATTGTGAGTAAAGAACCAATCAAGGCCATCACGAGACCTGCATAGCATAAAAGGCGTGGACTAATGAGATAAAGAAACTGTTATACACATAAAGATAAAGATAAGAAAGAATATTAATGACGAAAAGGGAACTTATATTAAGAGACGGACGGACAAATAAAAAAGACAAGGACATGAATGAACTCATGTGGACAAGACCAACAGAAATAAACACAGATGTGTTATTTTCGATAGAACCAACGAAAAAGGTGTAAAAATAGAACTTACCGAAAAAAGGGATGCTGAGACCAACGAGCAACGTGGATATCACCAATGCCGTTCTTATAAGGATCGAATACATATGTGATTTGACGTGGCTAGATGGGATCAATTCTTCCAGACTCATCGCCACGGGAGACATGGTTAATGCATATGTACTTATAATTAAGGATGAACTAAACATTTTCCCTTTGTACATGTATTCATTTAATGAAACCAATTAGACAGAAATCACTACATAAAATGATTTGGCATTCTTACATTAAAGAATGAACGTTGAGACTGTTTAAAGTCTTTTGAGTTAATTTCATTCGTTGTAATTCAATTTTCAAGCAGATATGTTCTTTCCGTAACTTTTATTTTCTATAATATTGCTATATTTTTTGGTAGTGTGGTGCAATTGCTGATATAAGTCTACTTCACTTTTTTTTTACCCCGTAAATGCTGCAAAATTGGATTGATCAACTCATTGAATCAGAAAAAGGATATTTTGTAAAGGGATTGACTACCTGCAAAAGAACAATCAGAAAAGAATCAAGTTATTACAATGTGGTAAAATAGTACTATATAATCTATTTTTCCCTACATAAATAATTCAGAGAGTATGCTCCTCGAATTTTACAATGTGGTAAAATAGTACTAATCGGTCAACAATCAACAATGTTACAAAATATCCTTTTGTAGGAGACTATATAAACGTAAACTCCACAAAATCTACTGTCACATATCCCCCAATGTCTTAATGCTGGTCTCAATACTACCCAGCTCCCATTAGGATAATGACTCGAGATTAATTAAATTTTGACATTTTCATTGCTTATAGCACAGCGATCGTCAAAGATAGAAACTGGAACTTGAAAGAAGCATGTTTGATAATCATAGGAAAAAAAATGACTTATATCACTAATTTAGCTTAGAATATATATATACACACACACACACGACGGATCTTGCTTTGCTAGTATTAACAGTTAAAATAAACTCATTGCAAGAGAACTATACTCAACCTACCGTAGTCCAGACAGCAATTTTTGATGCAACTAAGTCTTGGGGCATGTTAAGGGTGAACTGAGATTGCGTTGATTCACCAAACATCATGTATCCCAGAACAGCGACTGCAGCATACAGCACAGTGCAAATCCCAAAGCTGCATTCGTCATTTATCCACGAGATTAAAATAGCGAAAAGTGAAAAGACATAAATAGCCAGTCAAATAGTCTAGCCTTTTTATGGTCAAATAGATTGCGTTATTCGTTAAGTAAATAGCTTTTTTATGGTTAAATAGCCAAAAATAGCCAAGGGGAGTTATTTGTTAAGCAAATACAAACCTGAAGGGCGCTTGTAATACATCTAGGGGTATTTGTAATTTTGAAAGATAATTGGACTCTTTTTTGTAATTAGGCTAAACCTCAAGGGTAGTTTTTGTAATCTACCATAACGTTGAAGGATGTCTGGCGCGAATCATGCACGTAATTTGCTCGACGTCTTGATTAGCCAGAAAAAAAAAAACTTGCTTTACCTCACTAGGAGTACAGAAGGGTACTGGCGAGGTTTCTGCATTGACGTATAAATATTGGGAAAAACAGCATGCCCCGAGTAGCAATAACCATAGAGACCAATAGCAACAGGAAGAGTCGAAAGGTTTAGAGTTGTCCCTTTACTCTCAAATCCAACTTGATCCACTAAGCCAACCCAGAACAAACAAACAACCACTAAGATTGATGCAATAACTCCACCAGCTGTTAAAATCGAATGAACAAAGTAAATATCGTCAGTGCACTAAGGAGACCAGGAATTTTTTCCAAATGCATTCAATGCGAATAGCTAAAATATAATTCATTAACAGTATTAATGATGCTCACCAGATATGTAGCTAAGAACACTCAGGTCTCGTAACCAAACGGTTGGAAGAACAGCCAGTGCGGTCATCACGGCAAAAGATGGTGAGAGTTCAAGTCGAACACTCCAAAGTTTAAATGTGCATTAGGAAATAAAGACGACAAGTTATCACTCTCAATATAATGTATTCGACGCAGCAAGCCTGTAAATAACAGATAATTCAACTGTGCTTAAATAGTATGGACCCTTAAATATTTTCTTTCTTAGAACAGTGGGAAATAAATGTAAATTAACTCTATATAGTCTCAAACCGCATATCACGGCAAAGCAAAGACATTATCGGATATGCCAGATGTACTTACATATAGCTCGATGTACAAAATTATCTGCATCAACAAATACAACAGACAGGGATTAAAAACAGCATATTTAACAGGCATTATTTTACTTAAGAGCTCAAATGAAGCGAAACAGTTAGATCCAACAGAACTTACAGATATGGCGATACGTCCTACAGTACCAAACGCAGCCTGACCGATGTCTGGGTACGTTTCAAGCCCAGGTTGACTGTCCAAACAGTACCGTAAGAGGATTCCAGTGTAATAAGAAAGTACAGCAAATATCAATAATATAGAAAGCCCAAGCCAGCCTCCTTCTTTGACGGCATAAGGAGTTGAAAGTATTCCAACTCCACATAGGACATTCATGCCTGCATAAAACTATCATAATTATTTCCGTTTTACACAATAAAATAGCACAATACATCCGTTTTGAAACCAAAATGAATTGCCCCACTAAAAGAAGAAATAAGATCTGTTTCATCCAAAAAAAAGATCTGTTTATTTGCTTAATCTAGACGATGAAGATTATATTCAAGTCCCATTTGGACTAGCTCATTAAGAGGCTGAACAAAAGGAATATAACCATCCTGATGTCAGTCCGTTGAGCACATAAACATATCTCTAGTACGTTCATTAAACTAAGGTTAATTACAAAAGTTACCCTAGAGGTTCAGTCTAATTACAAAAAAAAAAAAGCTCAATTATCTTTCAAAATTACAAATACAACCTTAATATTGTTTCATATCTACAAATTACAACCTGGCATTTGTCAAGTAAAATACAAACCTCAAGGGTCTTAAGGGGTTATTTGTAATTTTGAAAGATAACTGAATTTTTATTTTGTATTTACGCTAAACCTTTAGGTACCCTTAAATAAATTATGAACGAAGAAAATAAAATCAAGCAATGTTTGGTAGCAGAGACTAGCGAACGTGTGAAGTATAGATGCTCGAGTTCTTGGTTTTTTCTCCCTTTAGTCATGTTCCTTAACTGATCTCGAACAAAATGACTAATTTCGAATATAGATATATAAAGATGACTTACCATTTAGCACTGCTTGGCTATATGAGCTCTGGCGAGAAATCGGAAGTTCATGCGAGACAGCTGATTTACCATCAGGGGTTACTTTCTTTATTCGTGATGGTATAGGCGGAAGCAGAGAGTGTGAACTACGTCTTTCTTTAGGTTTCTCGTCCTCTACACCCGGTATAAGAGGCTTACTTAGAGACGGTAATATCTTGGGAGTGTGTCTCCTTGTAAGCGTCGACGAAAGAAAAGAACTGCTTAACCGTGATAATGAGGGTGTCGAGAAAGTTAAGACTTGGAGATGGGACACTACTGTAAAGATCAATGGACTGCCTGTGACAAGTTTTTACAACAGATTTTAGTATTTGGAGATGAATGCAGATTTGAATTAACTACTCGACTAGTTTCGGACAGATTTTTACAACGGAATATTATTTTCCAAAAACAATACCAAGACTAGTTTTAACTACTTGACAAGAATGAAACATTAGTTCAGAGATTTAGGATGCGATTGGTTGTCAAAAATTTTTGCAAAATTTTCCCTCAAAAACACTTTTGACCCAAAATGTGATTGTTCGTAAAAATTTCCGAAAATACACTATTCATTCATTCTCACTTTTCCAATCATCAATCAAATCAAATTATTATTTTACTACAAACAACATCACTATCAACTATCATTATTATACAATTACATCACAAATATACAACTCACAAGTCCCTACCAGACTATTGTCGACATCATTCAGAGTAATATCATTGGCCAAAAATGTTTTTGCAGAAATTTCATTATTGCTCTCATCAATATTAAACATCACATGAAGGGCTTTCTAAAATGGCTTACCTTTATCATAGTAAAGGTCTTAATCACATCAAGTACTTGAACTTGCGTGATAAAATAATCATATAGCAGAACCCTTTTTTCCACTAAAGAATTTGAATAGAAATTCAAGAATTTTACTTCAATTGGATCATAACTACCTAATTTACACTAAAACATACAAAAACAGAGAATTCAATAATTGCTCAAAACCCAACATCAAAGATTCAGTATTAAATCAGTAACTTTAACTCCAAAAAAAAAAAAAACTTTTATGCCCCAGAAATTCAAGAATCTTGCTTCAATTAGATCATAACTACCTAATTTTCACTAAAACATACAAAAAAACGGAGAGTTCAATAAATGCTCAAAACCCAACATCAAGATTCAGCATTAAATCAGTAACTTCAATCTCTCTCTCCCTCACACACACACACACACACACACACACACAAGAAAAAAGAAAAGGGATATAGGAAATAAACCTGTAACTTTGAGGCCAAGAGGGGTTGAGAGAATTAGGCTTGCTTTGCTGACGATTTTCATTATCATTATCACTCGAGTAATTTGAAGAATCATAATCATTTACAGCTTCAGTATCTTCAACTTTGTCATATACTTTCTCATCATCCTCTTCCTCACTCTCTATGTAAAAACTCTGTTCAGATACAGAATTCTTCATCTTGCTCAACTCAACTTCAAATTCCAAATCAAAATAGCAGCACCCTTTATACAATTATTTCACAATAGATCTGAAAAAATCAAGAAAACTGATCAATGGGCTTCATAATAAAGAAATCCCATCAAACAAATGCATACATGTGCAGTTTTGTCCAATATACACTTATAATATTGTGCAGCAAAGATTATGGAAATTAAATCCAATATACACTTACTTAGACCCGAATTTTCAGATCATTAAGACATGCACTCCACATAGAGTGTGTGTGTGTGTTTATGAGAGCGAGAGAGAGAGATAGAAAGAGATTTCTTACCTTGTCAAAGATTTGCCAAAGAGAATTATGTCAGGCTTTCCATATGGGATTCTGCCCAAAAAGGTCTCAATCTTTTCTGTACTTAAATAAATGTGTAACAAAACAAAATCTCTCCCCAAAAAAAAAAAAAGAAAAAGGAAACTTCTTTCAGTTTCTTGAAAGATTCACACCAGAAAAAGTTCACTTTTTTGAACTCAGCCACACACACACACACACTAGCTTCACTTTTTTAACTCAAACCCACACACAAAACACACTCTAGCTTCACTTTTTCGAGCTCAGCCACACACACACACACACACACACACTCAGCAAATCAAAGTACAAGTGTCAAATGATTATTATTGTTATTCTTGTGGGTTTTTGCTCCTGAGAATGTTGAATATAAGGACAGAATTTTTGTGCAAATGAGTGCTGGATTTGAGATATGAGATTTGATTTTGAATCTATATATTTGTTAACAATTATATATGTTATCACGGACCTAATATGAAATATTGGTCAAATTCAGAAGTTAACTGGGGAAACTGATGTTCACGAACCTGATTTGTTTATGAATAAGACACCAAATCCTGACCAGTCAGCACTTTCCACATTTCCTTATCTGTCTTTTTGGTTAATTCTCATCAGGTCCCTTTACTTATTCAATTTTGTCATTTAGTATCTCATCTCTAAAAATTTGCTTATTTTCTTTCATTCTTGGATATTTCTTGTTCGAATACAAAAATGTGACTTAATTAATTGGCATTATTTGTGCAAAACAATGCTATTATTGGTGTTCAACCTTACGCAAATTCATTCTTCGCTAAAGGAAGAATCGTCGATTTGAGGCTTTGAAAGAGGGGTCTTTATTAGTTTTTCATTCTAGTTTAGTATTATGTAATTTTTTTAGTTTTTTCTCTATAATAGACGAATCCGAATGTCTCTATTTATTAATTTGTGACAACAAATTCTAGCAAAATGGTTTTCATTTTGCAAGAATTGTATTTTTAGTAATAATATCCAAAGTAAAATAAACCTAAAAAAAATTAAATAAAAAAAAGCAACAAATAATAGCGTTGCTAGCAAATGCCAAAGTAGCGCCTATATTGGCGTAGTGTTAAAGGAGCTAATTACGGTTGGGCCATTTTGCATTCCTTAATTATTGAAGATGGTCTAATTATGATAAAATAAAGTTAACAAAATATCAAAGAATTAAAATTTATTTAAAAGTACATATTATGTTACTTTTCATTAAAATATTTAAATATATTTTCACTCTCGACACAAGTTTCAGTGTTTCACTATCAGAATACTTCAGAAGCTTTACTGCATATATTCTATTTAATAGTGTTGGTGCCTAAATTTGGCCTATCTAATTGGTGAAGAGAACTTTGGTCACAATATTAGATATGACTTAATTTGGCTTATCTAATTATATTGTCAAGAGAATTTTGGTCGCAATATTAGATATGGACTTAGATACACATATATATGGACTCTTTTTAAGCTTGGACTCTTTAGGTTATAATATGAATCAATTAAAATTAGATAAGGAGAGATGATGACACCTTATCAAATCTGTTTGATTAATTTTTAAGTGATACTTATCCAAAAAAGAAGTAGAATCATTGTCTTATTTAACTCTAAATTGCTTCATCTCCTATTACACCACACGAATGATAGCCACTTTTATATAAGTTGTCATATTAATTCTGAAGCATAAATTAAGCCTAAATTGTTGGTTTTTAATATAGTAACTCTTATACACATAGCAATCACCCGTGCGATTGAATATAAAAAGAAACATCCTTATAATGGAATAGAAGATCCCACCGGTAATAAACAATTATTATCCATGAAAAAAGAGAGAGTATCACCTTTTAGAGATAATTACATTTAACCACCCCAACTTTACCCCTTTTTATACTTTACCCCCTAAACTTTCATTCGCGATACTTTGCACCCTGAACTATGAAAATTATTACACCTAGCCCCTTATGGACAATTTTGCCCCTAGGTTTTATCCTTTTAAAACAATAGTTCCAGTTATCCCTTTAAACTCTATTTTGTGGCAGTCTACTACATAATAATAAATTTATCGCATTAATCATTAAACATGAAAATTTTTCTCCATAATCAATTTGTTTTTCGGATTTTTCGAGAAACGAGAATTCTTATTTTCTCCCACTTGTTTTGTTCGTGGCATTGTTACACCTACTTAGATCCATCTCTGATTCGAGGTTTTAAATGGATCATGTCGGGTTTCCAACTATAAACTCAACAGGGACATACTTTAGTCGAATTCTTATTTTAAGAATAAATCCGTATACAAATTAGGTCTATTGTTTGAAAATGAAAATAGTCCATCACGACCATATCGGGCCAACATGCTTCCGTAAAATTAATAAATCCCTTAAAATTCATACCTTCTTTGGCCAAAACAAAAAGGGTTAAGTGGTTCGCAACGCCACCAATGTCGGAAAATTCATCGCCCCCGGATCGTTTGACAAACGACTCCTCACTGTCAACCTCACCCTCGGGAAGATGATCGCAAGTTATCCGAGGCTCCTCTTCGTAAAACCGGCCTTGACGCGGTTCGTTTCTACCCAAGGCGTAAAAGTAATTCTTCAAAGGGATGAATTAATAGTACATTATGAACACATGTTGAAGCGGAAAGCCTCTTTTTGTTAAGAACTTATAGAAATATTTATTACATTAGTAATCTCCTTTTGGGAGGAGAATCTTTTGGTTTAACCTCTCATAGTTGAGGCTTTCACTGTAAATACATAAAACTTAAAACTAAAACACTCAAAATATTACAAATTTTTCACTTAGATTTTATTGTAAGAAAACTAAGGAAAATGTTCGATGTCCTCAGCTTCCTTCAAATCCTGCAATTTATAGAGGTAAGTCCGGACTTGAAATTCGGACTTCAAATCTTGTTGAGATGTAAGACGTCACCGCTTCGTCATACTCCTGAATTATTACTCGCCACCTGTCTTCCTTCTCTTTCCGCGTGACTCAGCCCATATTATGGTTGTCGGGGAATCTTTTAAAAGTTGGCTGCGTGGTCCCCGAGGAAAACGCGTCTTGTGAATCGGCCCTGTCCTTTCCAAATGTATGATCTTGTCGGTCGGGTTTGGGTGGAAACCTTTCCCAAACTCGGGTTCCTTCCTCGGGGCATGCTTGACAGATCCGATCGATCCAACGGCCAACATGCGCCATGTTACGAGAATTTCGATAAGTTTCTTTGCTCGGAATCTTGTTTTCCCAGAGAATTCTCCTTTTGGTTTCAAGAGTTCCTCCAAATCCTGTGGTTGATCCATCATCGAATTCAAAAGGAAAGATCCATTCGCCGAGTGCGGAAGAACTTAAATGGATATTTGACTTTGTCCATTTCGATTAGACAAACCCAAAGTCCCCATGCTCGTCTTGTAGAAGCTTCGTCTTGAAAAATGCTCCTACTAACATCGGTCCTTCTTCCTGAAGCGCCTTAATGTATTTTAAAGCATTTCCATCCGGTCTTCTTAGTTTGATGAAATGAAAAGTTTCATTAAAGCCTTTCTTATTTGTTCGGAGCCGCACCGATAAAATACGATTCAAAAATATCGCCTCGGCCAAGTGTGGATTATTGGCCCCGGTCTCGTAAACGCTTCCCCAATCCATTTCGGTAATTTTGAAATTTCTGGGAATCCTGGTGACACGGTATAGATTGAAGCTAAAGCTTCCAAAAGTATACCATTCTTGTACTTCATTTGGATGACTTCCTGGTTTCATCCAAACTCGGGATACTTCCTGAGATATCAACCATTGTTTTTTTACGGGTTAATACCTTGTCTTGTAACTAGTTTCTCCCATTGCCGCCGATATACCTGCATAGGAGAAATCTTATTTTCGTCATTTGAACCTTAGATTTGCCATGTCTGTGGCCTAAGATTCAACTCTCCTCTTTTTACCCCGGAGGTCTTTGGGTTGACTTGAAGACTCGGGTTGTGACACCGGAGCTTCAACATTAAATTCTGATTTGTACACCCTCGGGGATGCATCACCGCAACACTTGTGATTATGGTACTTGAATCCATAACCTCCGGGTTAGAGTCCCGTACTCTCTCGGCCCCTTTTTTGCACCGTAGGAGATGCGGCTGGAAGAGAGGCCCTTGCGATCTAAGAACAATTGTCCTTGAGCGAACCGACATGCTCATATTTGACTAGAAACGGATTTACAGTCACTGTTGAAGTCGTCCAACAACTTCGCATTGAGACATAACGTCCCAAAATCTCGTTCTAGACTCTCCAGGTTTTCCCGAGATGTCTTACTCGTTTAAGGACACTCGTCGAAGAACGCGTCTTCCATCTCGTGTCAAGAAATCGGAAAAATAATTTCATGAGATTTTATAATGACAATATCATAATCATAATATTGACATTCAGCTTGCCATCTAAGTAATCGAGCCTTTTTTTGGTTTTGATTCAATTTTGTTTTTCAGAAAAGCCTTGACACTTGAATTATCAATTTTTAAAGTAAACTTTTTAGCCAGGAAAATAGAGGCCATTTTTTAAAAGCCTTTCTGACTGCAAAGAATTCTTTCTCGTTAATATGCCACCGAGTTGCTTCACTAGGGGTGAATAAACCACTGCAGTATCTGCATGGCACTTCCTCGTTTGGTGTGACTTTCGTAAGAACTGCTGCCCACCAATCATCACTGGCATCTGTGTACAGAACCAATTCGTCCTCGTCTTGGGGAATCGCAAGCTTTGGAAGCTTTTTACAAACTTCTTTTAGTTGCTTAATTCCTACTTGATGTTCATCTTCCCATTTGAATACTGCATCTTTTTTAAGCAATGGGCTAAACACCTTCCTCAGTAGTATCTTTAGATTGTTAATAAACATTCCAAAAATTAACAACTCCCGGAAAACTCACGGAAGTCTTCTTGTCTTTTAGTGTATCCGAAATCCCCGTATCTTTTCCACAATATGATTAAGTAGAATAATTCCGGATTCATCGATTTCTATTCCGAGGAATTCAATGCGTCTTGTTGCGATTACACGCCTTCTTTTCCGAAAGCACTAATCCTTCTTTGTGACAAACATCGAAAATATTTCCAAATGTTTGAGATGCTCCTTCATGTTCTTTGATGCGATTAGAATGTCGTCGATATACACGAACATGAAATCGAAATAATCTTTGAAAAGATTATCCATCTTTCTTTGATATATCCGGGGTGCGTTAGCCAATCCCATAGGCATCACGTTCCAAATATAGTGTCCTTGTGGTGTAGAGAAAGTCAGTAAACTTCTTACTTTCTTCCTCCATCTTAATCGGTAGAATCCGGACTTGCAATCGAACTTTGAGAATATCTTGGCACCTTTGATACGATTAACCGGATGTTCTCTCGCTTGGGATATAGTATCCGTCGAACTCCAAAATGTTATTAATCCCCTTGTAATTAATAACAAGTCTTGCTTTCCTCTTTTTGATTTCTCCATGGTTTTACGACTAAGAACCCTGGATCAGCTTTGTATGGAGAAACTCCTGGTGAAATTAACTTAAGGTCAAGATGTTCCTTAAGTATCTTCTCGCATATCCTCACGATCTTCCCGATTCATAAGGATTGGTTTAAATCTTACGAACTCGTACTCCTTTCCAGGTTTAACCTTTAAGGAAGCTTTAAGCTCGTTCTTATCCCACCAAGCCGGAGGATCTTCATTGTAATTCCTTTGGATCTTCTTTCGATATCCTCGAGTGATATTTGTTCCTCTATGGTTACATCACTCTGTGGATTCTCCATTAGACTCATCCATAATTCTCGCAATGGCTTCGAGTGACTCGTTCTTCTCCTTGTACTCGAATGAATACAAGTTATTATCCCATATCTTCTCGATCCTTCCGGATGGAACCAAATTGTCTATAGGATAATAAAGCTTCACCAAATTTCCTTCGATCCGCCATTTTTGGATTGCGAAGTTTGGCTTCATCACCACGCTTTGCTGCGAAAATTAATGGGCATTTTTCTCGTAAAATGCTTCCCAGCGATCTCGGACAATAATCTTATGATCACATAAGGTTGTGAAAATAAGTCTTCTCGTCTCGTTCTCTTGTGTGAACTGTTTGAATGTTTGCGGAAATTGTTTCCTAGCAAAATATCTCTTTTGTATCATGGAAATAGATTGGTGGCGTTTTTACTTTGTACCATGGGTAAGTCGCCCGCGCCTCCGATCATTATTTACGCTTGTTTAATTCCCACTGTTAAGGATAAGAATCCTTTTAGAGAAATCTCTTCCCGCAATCGCTGGTAAATCTTCTCCAATTTCTTTAGGAAAAACATCCCGCTGCGGACATATTCCAAAGACTGAATCAATGTAGGCGGCGAAATACTCGGCCTTGTATTCGACATATAACATTCCAATAGAAATGTATATGGAGAATGGACTAGTGGTCATCTCGATTCTCGTATCTTTTATTAGCCACTTGGTGAACTCCATTCCGTCTTGTAATCTTTCCCAAGGTTTATGCTCCTCAAGAAATTCAATTCCCGGTATTAATTGTTCGGGATCTTTCCCGCAACTCCCGTGATAGTAAGCTCAATTTCTCCTATCTTCAGGCTTCCTTGATACCTTCCAACGATTGGTTGTTGGAGATAATATAGAACATCACAAGGAAAGATGTTATCCTTTTGAGTAATGTCGAATATTACTTCAACCTCTCGCCATCCTTTTCGGACATTTCGGCTCTCTGCGGTTTTAAAAATATCGGGGATGCGGCTGAATCAGATTTCGGTCTCCTTTCTTCCCAACGGCTGCTACTCACCATTCTCGTTTCTTGAAAGACATCCTCGCTAGGCTCAACTACGAGACTCCGACTTTTGTTGAAGACTCGGTTGATCTTGAATTATCATATCAATCTCCTTAATAGTTGGAGATTCCATGATTTCGTAACACCACCCTGCAAAGTCCTCAAAGATTCTTGGGACTTCAATAAATTCCTTTCTCAAGAATACTTGAATGATGGGTATTCGAGAGAGCATAGGAAATCTTGTATGTGATCGAGTAAGGCTGTTTCCTTCTTTCATCAAATCGACTCTTCAAATCCTGATGAAGGGTTAGGACTCTCTTCAAGTCTCGATCTCCCAAATTGTATGCAATTCTAGGATAGACATTAAATGCCAATTTCCCCGCATATAAATTTCTGTCAGAATCTTAGCTCCAAGGCATGAATCCTTGAGATGCGAGATTCGCTTGTCAAAGACAAAGCAAGATTAAGAGGCGAATCAATTCCTTCTTTGAATGTTGCTTTAATAATTACTCTTATGGCTCCGATATGAATCCATGAGAGTGTATTTGCAACTTCTCTTTTAACTTTGCTTTTGATCTCTTGTATTTCTCTAATAGGGACCAATCGCATCTCGATCGTTCTTGGTAAACTCCATCGGAATAGCAAATTCTCCGGTTGTTACCCTGTGGATAATTTGGTGTTTTCTGTTACGAAACCCAATTTTATCCAATGCTTTTTCCATAGCTCCAATTGTAAATCCATCATAGACTTGAAGCTTTGGATCTTCCTTCATGATTCTCATAAGAGTTTTATGAGATACCGTAGTATGAGAGAGGAATCCCGACATATCCTCCCGATATCATTGAAGAATTTCTTCTTCACTCCGATTCTCGAATCGGATTCACTTCCATCATCGAATAGATCTCTTCTTCATAGATGCTTTCATCCGAGGGAATATCCTCAAATTGATACACCCGTATTAAATCCCGATAATAGGCAAAACTTCTTCGATTTCTCGGTGTAGCCTCGAACTATCGATTCCTCGTTTACGTTGTCTGGACAATCCGTTGAGATATGTCCTCTTGCTCTGCCCAGTCCAGCAAATTACAATCTCTCAAACTTTCATTAGCTCGGGTATGAGCTCGTCGAAAGTTCTTCTCCCCGGGGTTCTCGCTTAGTACTTGCTTGATTAGAACCCGATGATGAGATTCTACTCCGCTTTTGCTTGTGCCGGTCTTTGCCCCGATTTATAACCGGGCTTTTTGTTTTGACGAACCTTCTAGGTCTCCATGAAGACCTCGCTTTTTGTTGTTGCTTCCTCGGCGGTATGGATGGCTTCTCTCTTCTTCTTCTTTGTGCCGCTTTGGTTGACCTCCCACAACCGTTGGGATATCATTATCCACGCAACATAGAGGAACCGCTTGTTAATTCCTCTTAATCTCTTGTAATTCTGTGCGGAAGAGCGCTTGATAGCACCATTCGGATAACTTGGCTTTTAGGAAAGACATTTTTCTCGCCACGCTTTCTACTTCACTCCACCTTGTATTCCCGATAAGCATTTCTCTCCAGGGGACTCGGGATCTTGGCAAAGAATAGATGTGCAGCTTCTTTTTCCTCAATCTTAGATTTCCACCGTATTCGGTGAACAACTTGATATATTCGTCAATATGACAAATATCCAAGAACTCAAGGCTATAGAGGGCTTGTTTATATTTCTTTCTTTTTTCATCCTCTAATCCTTCGAAATAACCTCATCGGATGAATTGGATTTTGAATAGTTTTGCCATACCATCGACAATTCCTTTAAGTGATTCTCCGATGTGACCGAACTTTTCGTACTAGCATCGGTCATATCCCAGGCAATCTTCACCGATCCTTCAAGACTCATTTCAAGGAGTAAAATGAATGAATCCTTTGTAAGATCGAGGGTTCTCTTTGAAATTCTCATAGTGAGCCCATTCATCAATGAGAACTTCTCTTTTTAAAATCGGGATGTCCAGTTTAACATCAACCCATACGGATGTATTGGGTCGAGTGCGATCTTCCATAAGGCGTTTGATAAACATTCGGCCTTCCTGTAGGTTATGCAGTTCCCGCAAGAGGGTTTCGACCTCCTGTCCCCGAAAGTGGATCACTCCCGGTCGTGAAATCCCGGATGTGGCATCCTCTCGTCCGAGCTCCATGATGTGAACCCGCATTTCTTCGACGTTAGGATTAATCGGTGGCGGTGGTGGAGGAATTGGTCTACCTTGTGGATCATAGGTAACCAAAGCCGATTCTCACTGCGTTCATCTTTAAATCTACAATACCTAATCTGCGAAGGATTACGCCAGTCATGTAGATCTTTAAGATTCATCTTTTCAATATCCATCTTTTTAATTTTTGATGGATTTTCCTTTGATTAAAGCAATGAGCTTTTCGTCATCCGTCATTTTTTCGTATGACTTCGGTTGGTTTCCCCTTTTGGTGTAAATAGGGTACCGTCCCAAAATCAATATGTTTCCTTCCTCCGGATGAACTTGGCCTCGCCCTCCATTTGACTCGTTTAGTCAATATCATGAAGGAGTTCAAGAGTTTCCTTCGATATTTCACCATCGTTTCCATCCGTTCGATCCGATGAACTTGTCTTGACGTAAATGAATATGGCGGTTGCCATAATTCTCGCACCGTCTTACGATTTCTCTAAGATCTTCGAGATCTTAGATTTGTCTGGGAAGTATCTCGTTCCACTCTCCTGGTACTCCATCATGAATCATTGTTCGATGGGAATTTTCATGAACCGTTTCTTGAAGGTTCATCAAGTGAACATATAGGTCCGCAGTTAAGCATCCAAGATCGCTTATAATATTCTTTCGCATTTTGCATTGCGCTTAAGGTTTCCCGTCGGCTCCTGCCCGCTTCCTTTTCTTCATGTTGGTATTCCCATATATGAAACCTGGTCAAGGTGTTCTTGTGCATACATCGTCAATATTTGACGATATGTCCTGTAAGGGGTACATCTCGGACATCGGTCCGGATCCATAATCTCGGAGTAATTTCTCCTCACCAATTGTTAATTACATAAATATAATAAATTTAACTAAAAGTTCTTAATAAACCTAGGCTCTGATACCATTTTCTATGATCGCAAGACCATGAGGAGTAAAATTGAAAATTGCAATGAAATTTATAGACTAGGTGGTAAAGTGCAAGAACTTCAAAGTTTAGAGAGTAAACTGAAAACCAACTTTCATGAAACTAGGGGTAAATCTGGAAATTTAGGCAAAGTGCAAAATTTCGTAAAGTTGAGGTGGCAAAGTATATCGTTTCAAAGTTGAGGTGGCAAAGTGTAAAAACCTGGATAGTTTGGGGTGTTAACTGTAATTATCTCCACCTTTTATTAGTGATGTCAATAAGGGTCGGCCCATTCCGACCCCTCGCCTTACTAACTACTAAGAGGCCCTAACCCTTAAGGGCTAGGGCTAAAAAACCCTGAACTCATAAGGGCTTGAAAAATCTAAGCTCAGTCCTAGCACTATAGGGCTAGGGTCAGGTCAGGGCCGATCCTATGACCTTTTTTTTTTTTACATTTTTGGTGAATTTATACCGTTTAAATTAAAACATTGCATCATGATGAAAAAACTAACTTGCGAGTTTCTTATTTTATAAAAACAATGTTATGTAATTCTTAGATTCCATTTGGATTAAAATATTCAAAATTTGTCATGTTTATTTTAGTAATCACATAGTCTATACCAAATATATTTTAGTTTTTTATAATTATTAACGTACTCAACAATAATTACCACATACATATCAACTTTAATTTTGTACTTACTAAGTTATTTAGTAAGACCAAATTATAAATGAGATCAAAGATCAAATGTGACAATTTATTAAGATAAATGGTAATTGATAAATGAGATTAAACAATAGATAAATAGTATTACAAGCATAAATTTTGAATATAAATATATAAAATACAAAAACTTATCAAGAAAAAAACCTTAAGGGTCAGTTCTACCCTAGCCCTAGATGGCCCTAGGGCCAGGCTAAAAAGCCCTCATGTTATAAGGGTCTATGAAATATAGGTCAACCCTTAGATTTTTAGGGCGGGATAGAGTCGGCCATCAGGGCCCGACCCTTATTGACATCTCTACTTTTTATTTATCATTCTTATGAATTAATGTGATCCTATAATGCCCCATGAATTTCTGAATTGAGCGCTAGAGGAGCTATGAATTACGATATGAAAACTCATCGTCCCAATTCAACTCATCTTTGGGCAGTCGTGCTAGCCCGCCCATAAATTTTAAAAAAAGATATTGCGAATTTGATTTTGGTGTCTTCATATAATTTTAGTTCAATTTGTTGGCTTGTCAATCAAATTTGGATTATTTTAATATCAATTTTGTAGATGAAGTTATGCTCGAAAAACCAAGAACGTCGAATTAGAAAACCTACTTTGTGGTGGTGAATTTTTTATTGGATTATCTCGCTTTAATTGAGCTAAAATTTTAGGAAGTGATGAACATAAATATTGGAGCACATCGTCTTGACTTTAAGAATTTCATAAAATGGATATTAGGACTGTTGACGTGCGTTTTGGTCAACAAGCAGAAAAATGTAAAAGGTTTAACACGTGGAAATATAAACGTGCGTAACGTATGTTTATTTCTGGCTAATAATGCCTTTTTTGTATTATGCCGAGCCGAATTATTGGGGTCGGTCCTTCTTATAATTTTGTTACAATTGCCTCCCCCGTTTTTCCTCTTTTTCAGACTTTTTATACCCCTTTGAGTAAGTGGGTTTACAATAGTCATCTTTGCACTAACTATTCATTAATTAATAAAATAATTAAAGAAAGACACATGTCCCTCTATAGTTGTGCATGTGTCAATAAAAACTTGCCACTTGTCGACTTCTCTTCATAATTCTCTGACATGTGGCAGTTTCTGATACCAATAAAGCGTTAAGCATGGGCGTGTGATTATTTTTACGAGGTTGTCGCGCGTGTGTTTCATATTGAAATTTGGGCTCGGGGCTCAGGGCTCGGCGGCCGTGTTGCGGTTGGGCTCGGTAGTTGGCGAGCCTAATTCGTGACGTGTCGTCGTACGTCATTGTTGACGGCACCCGCAGGTTGCCTACTCGGATATGTGTCAGACTGATGACGTGGATTAATTTCTTCCGGCTCGGCTCGGGTGTCATCAAAGGCCCCCAAGTTTGACTTCGAGAGAAAAAAAAATTTTTTTTTTTGACGTCGGAGTTAAACTTTAATGCTAATGATGAACATTTAATGGGGAAACGGATCTCTCAAAGGTTTTGTCCTTTCCAGGCACCTGTCTCATAGTGATTAATGCCTGAAACGGCGCATTAATTGGGTTGCCATAATGACAGACACGTGGCATCTCGTGGTTGGACCAATCTTGCGCAGGAACCGAAAAGTTACGTCGATTCGCGGCGGCGTGGGGACACGACGTTTTTCGACATGTTTGACGGCTTTTGAGATTTTAAAAGGAGCGTCCTTTCGAATAAACGCGTCTCGTTTATCGAGGAAACTCATCTATAAATACCTTTGTTTCCCTCCATTATTTACTTTCGCAACCATTAACCCTTGAGCTAAAGTAATTAAAACCGAAGCGTAAATTTCGGTCGGCTTCCCAGTTCGTAGACTTGAACTTAGGTATTTTTTCGAAATACTCTTCATTTACCTATAAATGTCTTCTTTTGAAGATAGTAGAGTCGTAGTTATAGTGTAGAAGTTGAAATTGAAGATCCTCCATCTCAACCCTCTTTTATTTTTCACCGGACGGCGATCTCCGTCCCACGGCCAGTATTATTCGGATATCTTCTCCGGATTCTTCACGAGGTGGAACGTCCTTGGAGCGGACGCATACTATCTTTGACCCAACGCCAGTGACCGTTTATAGAGAAGGAACGGTGTATCAGCCTGGACTGGTACAAGAGAATTCCGGTGAAGAATCGCCAAGTGTTGATTCTAAACTGTACCATCCAGAAGAAGAAGATATGGATCCATCTGAGCCGGAGCATGACAACGTAGAGCGGGTAGATGAACCGTCCGGGGATTCAAGACCGGAGAGGCCACTAGGGCCCATAGGCCACCGTAATGGCGACGGCCGACAAGGAGGGGGACCTCGTCTTCGTGTCGATCCTCGGTGGACGCCGAGTGACATAAACGATATCCCGAGCATGTTGATGATTCGGGAGGTGGATGAGTTCCGGCGGATGTACCGTATTCCAAGCGGTATCTATTTTTGGGTACCGGACGGCACGGAAGTTCCCCAGTACCCACCAGAGGGTTGCACGGCTGTATTTGCTGCTAGCCTTCTATATGGTTTAAGATTTCCACCGCCGCTTTCCTCACGCGGTGGTTTTGCAATTGGGGTATGCATCCGACCAGTGCACCCTATTTCTTGGGCAGATCATCGGCCTCCTGGTGATGTTTCACCGGAAAATATCCTCGCCCCAAATTTAAGGAGATGAACGAGCTCTTTGTATGGCGGCGACTCCATCGTCTCGGGGCCACCATCCTGGATGGTATTACGCACAGCACCCGACCGGGGTATCCTGACGGTTTGGTGGAAGGTCTCCTTCTTCTCTCAAGGAGTGGAAGGATAAATGGCTCGGGTGAGCGGCGAGTGGCAAGCTCGTGTGGGAGATGGAGAAAGTGAGACCGTTCTTCATCCCCCATCAAATTTTGTTTTTGGTTCTGATAAGTCTTATCTTTTTCCTTTCTCTCTTTTTTTCTTTGTCATTTCTTTATTTCCTTTTCGTAATTGTCTTTTCTTTTCAACTTTATAGGGAACCGGGCATCAAAGGGCCTCTGTCGCCCACTTTTATTCGAAGGCCGAGAACATCCAGGCCCGGGAATCATGGACAAAGCGGATTGAGAGGTTGACCACCGAGGCCAACTTGCCACAAAATGGTTTGAGGCTGCTCGCCCGCCGACCCCGGCCGAGGGGCGGCTCGGGACGAGGCGGCCGAGCGGGAGGTGGAGGTCGAGAGAGGGCCTCAACGTAATCCTCTCGATAATGAAGAAGTACGGCCCCATTCTCCCGGGAGCAAAATGGGCGAGAATCGAGCGAGCCGCGCCGCCTCCCGTGATGACTAGTCCTGGGGTAGATCATCTGCGCCCGTAGGCGCAACCACGAACCCCGCCTTAGCCGCCGAGTGCGCCGCCGTTCGAGGTAAACATCGTATTTTTCACATTTCCTTTTGAAATGTCTTTTTGTTTTCTTTTGATCTTTCTTCTAATCGGTGGTTGCTTTATGCGGGCGTGGCTTGATTTATGTGCGTGCACGCCTTCGCGATGTGAGAGGAACACAAGACGGCGAACTCGGGCCCGATCAACCTGCGGATGTGGGGGCGGCTCGGAGAGAAGATATCTCGGGCCGGAACGTCCTGGCGATGGAGTGCCGGAGGCGGTGCGACCTCCTCTTCAAAGGAGAAGAGGGGGATTGTGATAGAGAGCTGATCGGGATCGAAAGGGTTGGTCGAGCGGCGCCGAACATCTGAACAACCCCTGAAGGGAAGGTCCGCGAACTTTCTCGGATGACCTCGGCAGGGAAGGTCATTTCATTCCTCCAAGTCAAGTGAGGGATGAATATTGCGAGGAATGATTGGACTACGCCCGATGGTTTGTGGAATTCGTTCACTGTGCCACGCCGACAGAGGAGCAAACGAGAGTCTTACCGGAGGCAGGTCGGGCCGCGATGAGTGTTCCGCTCGTGCCTGGACAAAGGTATCGAGCAATGCAGCTGCTCGAGATCAAGCCAAAGAACAAATTCAGATGCCATGGCCATGTCCGGGCGGATGATTGGGCTCTTATGGCATGCGGTTGGGGACTCGCGAGCCGAGAAAAATATGCCGACCTGGAAAGGCGGCACGGGGATCTGCAGGAGGCCTATGCCACCCTTCAAGGGGTACAAGAATCTTTTAAGACTCAAGCGGATGAGGCTACGCTCGGGCCAATTCGAGAGAGAGGGCTGCTGCGGGGCCGAGCGCAGCGAGATCGGGCCGCAAGGCCAAGAAGAGCTCGGGGTTAAGGTCGCGAACCGAACGTGTTGCCACCGCCGGGCCGAGGAAATGGAGAGACGCTCTAGCCGATGTACGCAGGGAGGTGAAAACCGCCGTCGGCAAAACCGAGGAAGTTCGTAGAGAGGCCGTTAAAGCTTACAAAGACTCCGAGGAGTATGCATTCATGTTAACCTGTGGCCATGCGACCACCTCCAAGAAATTCTTGATTTAATTAAGGCGGGCGTCTTTCGTTGCTCAACTTGAGGAAGATCTGGCCCTCCGGAGGCCGACATCGATACCCTTCGGCCAAACTTTGCCGAAGCTCCTAATGCGCAGGGCTCTCCTCCTCCGGACGTGGAAGAAGTCGCCTCTAGCGGTGCCGTCGAAATTCCGCCCCCTGCTCAGTCTTAATGCTTTCATATGTACCCTTAGGTAGGTAATTTGGCTTCGTGCCTCGAGATGTAATGGGCTCCGGCCTCTCTTATGTAAATACTTTTGAAGTAGAAATGAATCGTTATTTTCCTCACCTGTGTATGTGTTTCAAGCTTTTTGTAGATGCCCGGCTCTTTTCCTTTTTGTAAGATTGTTGCCTGTCTTCTTTTTCCTTTTATATTCTGAAGTACTGGGCTCGGTCCCTAGTGCTTCTGAACAAGGGGCTTTGCTCGCCTTAATTGATTCTTGTACTCGCTATATAAACCTGTCCCTTATTTTGTATTTGAAATTTTGTGTATGAACCGAGTCTTTGTTTGGCGCCCGGTGTGTACATCGAATCTTTGATTTGCGCTTGGTGTGTAACCAAATTTTTGATCCGTGCTCGGTGTGTAACCAAGTCTTGGTATTGTGCTCGGTACGTAACCAAGTCTTGGTATTGTGCTCGGTACGTAACCAAGTCTTGGTATTGTGCTCGGTACGTAACCAAGTCTTTATTGTGCTCGATACGTAACCAAGTCTTTATTGTGCTTGGTGCGTAACCAAGTCTTTATTGTGCTCGGTACGTAACCAAGTCTTTATTGTGCTTGGTGCGTAACCAAGTCTTTATTGTGCTCGCTGCGACGTAACCAAGTCTTGGTATTGTGCTCGGTACGTAACCAAGTCTTTATTGTGCTCGGTACGTAACCAAGTCTTTATATTGTGCTCGGTACGTAACCAAGTCTTTATTGTGCTCGGTACGTAACCAAGTCTTTATTGTGCTTGGTGCGTAACCAAGTCTTTGTATTGTGCTCGGTGCGTAGCCGAGTCTTTGTATTGTGCTCGGTGCGTAGCCGAGTCTTTGTATTGTGCTCGGTGCGTAACCGAGTCTTTGACTTGTAAGGATAGATCCGCCTTGTGGGCGTGTTGTCCCTTTTTCATCGTCAAAAAGGATGTACCGAGATGACTTTTCGCCTTCGGCTTAAGCCGAGGCGATTTTACCGTCCTCGGCACATAGCCGAGCTGAGTAAAAACTTCGTTTCCCTTTAGAGAGCTCACGAAATATCAGATGAAAGGATAATTACTTGGAATCCTATCTGGATCATAAACCGAGATCTTCATTGATAATACCGTTTCAGGTATGCTACATTCCATGGATGCATAAATTTTTCTCCACTCAAATATTCTAACCGTACGCCCACCGTATAAGACGTGGGCTGACCCGAAATGGGCCCTCCTGTGTCGGCTTCAATGGGGTGGGTTGAACACCCGTTATCTTTTTTAACACAAGATCGCCGACCTGAAATCTTCTTTCCTTTACTTTCGAATTGTAGTACCTTTCACTCCTTTGTTTATACACTGCATTTTTCATCTCGGATCGCACCTTTTTTCTTCGAAAGAGTCTAGCTCGGCTCGGAGTGCGGCTCATTACGATTTTCTTCAAAATTTGCGATTCTCAAGGTAGGGCTCCGATCTCAACAGAATCACCGCCTCCTCCATAAAGCTAAAGAAAAGGTGTTTCTCCAAAGGGCCGCTCGGTGTGTCGTTCAGACACCATAATACACCGGGTAGTTCCTCCGCCAGCTTACCTTTAGACTCCTCCAATCTCGCTTTCAAGGTATACTTGAGTATTTTATTAATGACCTCAACTTGTCCGTTCGACCGGGGTGGTATGGAGTTGAGAAATAGTTTTTATGCGAAACCTTCACAAAATTTCAAACCTTCGGTTGTCGAATCTGTTTCCCATTGTCTCAGTAACAATCGAATGTGGTATTCCGAATCTCAGATAATGGATTTCCATACAAAACTCACAATCTTTTCCTCATCTATTTTTGCCAGAGGTTCCGCCGCCCATTTTGTGAAATAATCCACCGCCACAATGGCGTATTGACGCCCCCTTTGCCAGCCGGGGAGTGGTCCGATGAGGTCCATTCCCCATTTGGCAAACGGCCATGGGCTAAATACGGAGGTAAGTTGCTCAGGATGATATCTGACCTGCGGCGCGAACCTTTGGCATCTCTCGCATCTTTTGACGAGGTCGGTCGCATCTTTTCTTAGGGATGGCCAGTAGTACCCTTGCCGTATTAATTTATAGGCCAACGTTTGGCCCCCAGCGTGGTTGCCACATATTCCCTCATGAACCTCTCGAAGTGCATAATCTGCATCTATCTCGGAAAGGCAGCGTAGGAGTGGGACGGAGTATCCTCGTTTGTATAGGATGCCGTCTACTAGTGTGAACCGAGCCGCTTGAGTTCGTAGTGTTCTGGCCTCAGCTTTGTTTTCAGGCTGAACTCCTTTCTCTAAATACTGAACAATTGGGGTCATCCAAGTCTGTTCGGCGGTTTCAGTTGTATATATTTTCTTTGCACCAAATGACGGGGTAGATAGTTGTGTGACAGTGACATCCGTGATGGCATCCGTCCCTGGACTGGAGCCGAGCCGAGCTAAGGCATCTGCTTGCATGTTCTCGGCTCGGGGCACATGTAAGACTTTTGTCTTAAAGTGTGATAATCTCTTCTTGACCAAATCCAAATATTGTGCAATTTTTGCTCTTTTGCTTCGTACTTTCGCCGTTGATTTGATGAACGACCAACGAGAATCGTGTGCACCAATAGTTGTTTTAGGCCCATAGAGGCCGCCATATCCAAGCTGCCAGAGCGCCTCATATTCGGCTTCATTGTTCGTTGGGGGAACTAAAATCGTACGGCCGAGCAAAGAGCATTTTTCATTTGGATCGATTATCACGATTCCGCCCTGCTTCGCCCGCGGTGGAAGAGCCGTCAACGAATAATTTCCATTCTTGGTCTTCCACAACTTCCAATCGTATGGAAGGTGTGAATTCGCCACAAAATCGGCTAAAGCCTCCTTTTATTGCGGTGCGTGGTTCGTATATAATGTCAAATCGACGAGTTCGACGCCCACTTAATCATCCGGCCAAGTATCGTCGGTGTAATACTTGTTTCAGCTGGGTAGTTCGTCAATACTATAATCTTGTGTTCTAGGAAATATGGGCGGAGTTTCCGCGCGCGCGGATTAATGAATAAGCCAACTTTTCCATTGGTGGGTACGGAGCTCGGCGTCATGTAACGCTTGACTAGTGTAATAAATCGGATGTTGAATAGAGCCATCTAGCCCGATTAACACCGAGCCGATGGCGTATTCGGATACCGCCAAGTACAAATACAAGTCCTCTCCTTGAGTCGGTTTTTGCAATATAGGGATTGAAGAAAGTCTTTGTTTGAGGGATTCAAAAGCAATCAGGCTTGCTCGGTCCATTCGAAACTTTTGCTTTTCTTTATAATTTCAAAGAAAGGCTTGCACTTGTCTCGTGGATCGTGAGACAAATCGGTTAAGGCGACGCCAATCGGCTGTTAGGCTTTGTACCTTTTTACGAGTTCGGGGTTCTAGATCAATAATGGCTTTTATTTTATCCGGGTTGGCTTCTATTCCCCTTTGGTGACCATATACCCTTAAATTTGCCCGAGCCGACCCCAAATGTGCACTTTCTCGGGTTTAACATCATCTTGTACTCTCTCAAAACATCAAACATTTTATTAAGATCGTTAAGATGATCGGACATGTACAGTGATTTTACCAACATGTCATCTACATAGACTTCCATAGCACAACCTATCATTTTCTCAAACATCTTATTTACTAACCTTTGATAGGTCGCACCAAAGATTCTTCAATCCAAAGGGCATCATCTTGTAAACAAATGAATTCCTCGAGCAGAGAAGAATGAGGTATTTTCTTCATCTTCTGGGTGCATCCGTATTTGGTTGTAACCCGAGTATGCATCCATGAAGCTCATCAACTCATGTCCTGCCGTGGCATCCACCATGTAATCGATATTTGGCAATGGATAACTGTCCTCTAGCGCCAAAATCCACGCATAGGCGCCACTGGCCATTGCTTTTCTTTACAAAAACAGGATTGGCGACCCATCGGGATAGAGGGCTTCCCGATGAATTGATTGTCTAGTAGCTTGTTAACCTCGATCTCAAGTCTTTGCTGTCTATCAGGGCCGAGTTTGCGCCTTTTCTGGATGACTGGGTGGAACGTTAGATCAATATTGAGGCAGTGGCATGCATACTTAGGGTCAATTCCGGGCATGTCTCCGCATGAGTCCACGCGAAGACATCAAGATTATTTTCCAAAACTCAATCATCTCGGTTCGATAGGGTTAAGGAGATCATGACCAATACGTAGTTGACGCCTCACTTGGTCTTCCCGACATTGATCAGTATCAACTTGTTCTCTACGGTTCCGCTCGTTTTCTTTTCTTGCTTTGCCCCTCCTTGATTTGCGGGGGCAATTCCTTCGGCCGTCGGCTCGTTCTCGATCGCCGCCGCTTTTCTTCCGTCATTGCTCCTTCCCGGGCCGATGACCCGGATTATCCTCCCGAGCGACCACTTTTCGCTCGGACTCCTTCTTAGGCGGGGATCGTCCCGTGTGGTTCCACTAGTTTGTCCTTGTTCCGCCACGTTAATCTCTACCGGTCGGAGTTTAAGAGAGCATTCTCGTGACTCCTTTGATTCCCTTTATGTATAGCTTCGCCATCGGCGTTGGGAATTTTATACAAAAGTGATATATTGAAACGGCCGCTTTTATATGATAAAGCAATGGCCTCCCAATGATAGCATTGTACTCGAATCGGCATTGATTATTTTGAATGTTGTCATGACAAATCCGTTTATGCAAACCTTGTCCCATTTGGATGGGCAAGTCAACTTCTCCGAGCGGGACTATTCTTCCTCCTCCAAATCCTAGAATGCTATCGTTGCATGGACGGATATAACTATCGTCCACGTTCAATCTTCGAAATGCTCGGACATAAATGATCGACGAATAGCTTCCGGTGTCAATCAAAAAATTCTCGTGGACCGAATACCCAAGATCGGTGCGATGAACGACCGGGGGTCGAATGAGGATGGACCACCTGGTCGGCATCCGCATCCGAGAACACAAAGTGGCCGGTGGGTTGGCCTTCCTTAATTTCCGCCACCCGAACTTGTCTTTCGGCGTTGGTTGCTGTCCTAACATCGCCTTTCCTTTTTCTATTGGAGCGACTATCCTCTACCGTGTTAGTATTGATTCGATTGACATTCGACATCATGAGGATCTCCCTCCCCGGTTTTCGCGGAGGTGGCGGCGAGAGAGCCGGATTGGTTACGCGCTCCGGATTGTGACCTTGAGCCGATGTCGGTGGGGGTGGTAGTTCATGAACATACCTTTTGAGACCGCTGGCGAACAACACGCATTATTTCCCTAATCGTCTCGGCACTCATCATGATCGTGACCTATTGATTTATGATAGGCACTGAGAATCGACGTGAGTCTAATTTTGCCGCTCGATTTTCAAAGGTCGAGCTGGGGCAACAAATTCGGACCACTGTACTTCATTCCATATGGGCCGATGGAGTGTGGGTCAAAGTACTCCTCGTGCGGCGACTTCGGTTCGCCTCTTGGCGAGCTCTAAACCCGGTGGTCGGGTTTTCCGAGAACGGCCGAATCCCCGACCTCTCCCTACCATTCTTTCCTTCCATCCTTTCTCACGCCCGGTCGATGCTCGGGCGGTTACTTGCCATGGCTTCTTCCGCGCAAATGGCGTTACTGCGCGGACCGTAAATTCTGGTGCGAGGTCGCCGATTCGTGGATGGAGTAATTAAACCATGTTTCGGGAGCGATCCACCATGGTCTGCGATTAAAATGGCGTCATCCGACACCTGTTCCATCTCTCGAACTTGTTTGTTGAACCGAGAAATATAGCTTTTTCGGGGCTCGTCCTTCCTTGTTTGATGTTCACGAGGAGTCCTTAGGTGCGGCTCGGACTTTGGACGTTAAGAAATGCGTCGTAAAGCGGAGGCCGATCCCCATGCCCGAATGGATCCCCGTGGTAGGGTCCTAAACCAACGGTGGGCTCGGCCGCCCAAAGTCGGGGGAAGGCCTGCGCAGAGGATGGCATCACTTGGACCGCATGCTCCCATCCATGCTAAGTACTTGTGAACGTGAGTGGTCGGGTCGGTTTCCCCCACTGTAGAGACCGACACTGGGGATTTTCAACTTTGGCGGTAATGGGGTCGCTGAATTCCGAGGAAAATGGCGACGAAGCAATTGCTCGTTCATTACTTGGGGCGGTCTTGAAATCGCCGCCATCCGGACCGCCTTCCAATTGTTTAGACGACGACGCAGCGGGTGTATTTCTACATCCTGTTCTCGCCATGAGCTAGGGCCTTGACTTGATTGACCTCGCACGCTCCCGCTCATCCGGAAACCTCGAGCCGAACTTATCGATCGAGCCGGGAGAAAAGGATCAACTCCCGGTCGTCCGCGAACACGAGTGGGCACGACGATGTCGCGTTGGTTCCAATGAGTGATTCGCTTATACGACTTTGCTCCTCTTCATCTTCTTCGCGCCTTCTTCTCACGACGGACATGTTGTTCATTACCTCGAATCGCTTGGGCTTCGTGATGAGGAAGCCCGAATTTGAGGATTAATGTTAACATTTAGTTGTGGGTTGAGTGGGTTAGTATTTGCAAGGAGTGGAGGGGTGCTTGAGAGTTCGTGGTAGCGAGAGTTTGTGATATGAGTTGGTTCATTTGTTGTACAAAAGTTGGGTTGACAATTAGCTGGGCGAAGGGGAACAGGTAGTGCTCCCCGCCTCCGTTTGGGGTATATTTTGGCCATTAGTAGTCCCGCGCTTTGGTTGTTCAGATGTTGCTCTTCAGTCAAACGAGCATTTCTCGACTGGTGACTCATTTTGTCCGTTATGAAAAAGCCAAACGTTAAATTTTACCTGGTTTTTACTTAACTTGCCTGTGCTTGGAATTCTGACTGGACCAATACGGGCCCTCCTTCTAGCGCCAATTTGTTGACGTGCGTTTTGGTCAACAAGCAGAAAAATGTAAAAGGTTTAACACGTGGAAATATAAACGTGCGTAACGTATGTTTATTTCTGGCTAATAATGCCATTTTTTTATTATGCCGAGCCAAATTATTGGGGTCGGTCCTTCTTATAATTTTGTTACAATTGCCTCCCCCGTTTTTCCTCTTTTTCAGACTTTTTATACCCCTTTGAGTAAGTGGGTTTACAATAGTCATCTTTGCACTAACTATTCATTAATTAGTAAAATAATTAAAGAAAGACACATGTCCCTCTATAGTTGTGCATGTCAGTCAAAACTTACCACTTGTCGACTTCTCTTCATAATTCTCGACATGTGCGCGTTTAATACCAATAAAGCGTTAAGCATGGGCGTGTGATTATTTTTACGAGGTTGTCGCGCGTGTGTTTCATATTGAAATTTGGGCTCGGGGCTCGCGGCCGTGTTGCGGTTGGGCTCGTAGCGCTGGGCTCGGTAGTCGGCGAGCCTAATTAATGGCGAAATAACGTAAATGCGTCATTGTTGACGCTACCCGCAGTTGCCTACTCGGATATGTGTCGATCGATGACGTGGATTAATTTCTTCCTACTTCATTTCACTGTCATCAAGACCATAAAATATGCTCAAAATACAGAACTGCACAAACTGAATGACATAAACTTCAATATTTAATTGATTTAGAAAAAATGGACGTCAAGCGGGTTGACCCATTTCAACCGGATACCCAAACAAGTTGGCGGGCCATTAAGCCCTCAATTCACTCCCTTACCTTTGGTGAATTGGTGGGATGGGGTGATTTGACTCATTTGGACAATTGTAGGTAAAATCATTGATACATGAAATTGAATTCACAAACCTTGGAGTTCACCGTAAATTACTCCAAGTAAATTTATTTAATGCATAAATTATCGTTTCATCGAATAGGTTTTACAAACGATAATTTTTGTATTCTGATTTATCATTATAGCTTTCTGAGGAAGTCATTTATGCTAAATGAGTCTTGATATATTTTTATTTATCTCTGAGTGAATAGCGCCACCTAACAGGAAATTCAATACGCCACCTAACAGGAAATTCAATAATGTTTTTACAAGTTCATTCTATGTGTCCACATACATAGTAAGTGGAAAAAACAAAATTAGTTAAACTGTTTTTCCACTTTAACTGGAAATTAATTAACAGTACTTTTCATTTTCAGATAAGTCAAACTCAACTCAAACTAAGCATAATAAAGTCCATATTCCTCTTTTTTTTCAAAAAAAAAAGTCCATATTCCATGATTTTTAATTGTGGAGCAAAATGATAGGTCAAATAAATGGGAAGACCTGACTAATATTTCAACAAAGTTTCGGGTGTTATCGTATTATTACAAAAACTATATATAAAGAAAGAAAAAGAGAAAAATAAAATGTTCTGTCACGTCAATAAAGATGGAAATTCTCTAAAAACAATTAGTGGTAGGTTTGGGAAACATACAAATAAATGGGAATGTTGCTATCACCACAACGTACCTTGATAAAAATTGATCATTTGACCCCCTCGAGAGGCCATTATGTAAATAGATCTAACACAATAAATTGAGAAATTTATAACATTTTAGGAAAATTTTATCCAAAAAATGACAAAATCAAATAGTGGTCAGCTAACTAATGAAGTGTTTCTAAAACAATCCTATTAGTCATTTATTTGTTCAAAGATTTTAAATTCAAGAACCATATTACGGATACTATTCTATCTTTTAAAGATTTTTATAAAAGTTATAATTATAAAAATCACATCAACTAATTAATGTTTAATATTTGAATTATATAATATTTTGCATTTTACAGTGAGCATTGATCTCACATCAATGTTCTTAAAATCCGCGCCTAATTCCAATTAGTCCTCGCCTAAGAGCTAGACTCCTCTTGTCCACTTAGATTTTTCTTTCGATTAGGCATTGCCTAACTCCGCTCATGTCACGCCTACCCCGCTCAGGCTCCACCTAGGTGCTAGGCCTCGACATGTCCTACACGCTTTTTAGAATATTGTCTCACATCTTAGATTCAATATTTAAAGGAAATAAATAAATGAATAAATAAAATAAATAAATAAATAACTGATCAACATGTGCCTACTAGCCTAACTTAAGGACAAAGACACAAAGGCTATAGCCATGACATCCTTTTAGAATCCCAATGCCCACATGTGGGGTGGTGCCAAACTACTTACACTACTTTAAGCTGATAGAAGTATTAACTTGTTTGAATTTATGATTTTGGAGTTAAAGTTTTTAAAATTGAATTTATTTGGATATCATATGTTGTAATGGATTTTAAATAACTTTTTTTGACAACATTTGGAGCTTAAATTAGGGTTGTGCACGGGACTTGGAGATCACAGAAACCGAACCGATATCCGGACCGAAAAATCTTCGAACCCAAAATATCCGTTGACTTTTTGACTTTCCCCAAACCGTACCGTCCCGAAAATATTTTTGGTACGGTTCTGGAGATTTCTCAAATACCCACACCAAGAACCGTACCAAACCACTCCGAACCGAGGACCCGAAGCTAGAACCGATTTTAAAGATTATATATAAATACATATAAATTATTTTATTTTATTTATATTTGATATTTAATTAACTACAAATTATTTGAAATTAAATTGAGTATAAAACATATTTCTAAAAAAACCATAATAATGCAACTATTATGAATTTTAAAAAACTTTAATATTAATAATAAAATGAATCATTTGAAGTTAAAATTAGTTAAATGATTAGTAATTGCACTTAAAAGATAAACATACTCTGAACAAGTAATAGTACCATATTATAACAATAAAAAAATCATATTTTAATTTTTTACCAAGTCACATAAATTATAAATATAATTTTATTGATTATGTTAAGTTGTTAAGTAGCAGATATTGAGATTATAAATCTATATAATTTTTTATTTCATACTAATTTATCAAAATTGTTAGTTAATTATAATTATTCTAAATCAATAGAAGGACAATTACCCAAACAATAGAATATTATTATATTAGAGGTTATTAAATTTAGAATTTAAAATTGTCTAACCTATTATGATTTTAGCTTTTATTTTGACACTACACTAAAAAGGGACTGAAATTATATACGTTTGATAATTTTTATATTGATTTTCTTTTCTTTTCTTTTTTTCAAATTTGCTTGTTTGTTTCGTCCCGAACCGAACCGAACTGTACCGTCCCATTAGAACCGAATCTTTGTGCACTCAACCGCATCAACTTTCGCATGCGGTTGGACGGAGATTTTTTTCTATGGTTCGGTTCTGGAGATTTTTTTTTTAGAATCTCCGAACTTCGGGACGGTTCTGGAGATTTCCAAATCTCCGAACCGGTCCGTACCGTGCACACCCCTAGCTTAAATAACTAATTTTTCATTTGAGTTTTTTTTTACAAATATTATTATGATAGATTGAAATCCACCAATGTATTTTGATACTTTTTTATTCTCAACTTCCAAATTTTCTATCCACAACAAAACCTAAATTAAAATAATATAAATCGCTGTTTGAAAGTTAAAATAAAGCATATATTAATATGTGTAGCTTAATTAAAGCAGATATACATTTTAATGAATGGGCTTGATTATCCAATGAGTGGGTGATTTGTTAATAAAAAAATAGGAGTTCATGATTAAGCAGATGTAGTTGAAGTGGTATTACTAACATTTTATAAAAGTGTTAATCAGGATTTTCTTCAATCGAACCCGAAGTCGTTTAGTTTCTTCAAGATTTATCCTCCCTCAACCACTCACCCATTTTATTAAAAAATATTATCTTCAATTCGATTAGAGTTATGTTTTAATGAGCAATCATTGACTTTGAAATATGATCGAATTCGTTATGGATAAATGCACTAACGTAACTGATGCTATTATTATTTTTAAGGGAGAAAGGAAAAATGAGGTGTCTTGAAAGAGAGGAGATAAGATTCAAACATGAGTCTACTTCTTCAGTAATACCTCTTTTCACTACTTGGACTACATTCGAATCCCATGTTAATTTTGAATTTGCTTATTTAGGAATTGGGGAAATTTTAATTTTAAAGATGGAAAGATCCAAAAAATACTATTGGACATATATTTGGTAGAAGAACAAACACATCAAATAATAATATTAGGGTTGTTCTTTTTTAGTCTAATTCAATCAATTAATTAATTAATTACAATACTTTAACGATCATAAGGTTTAGTGGAATTGACAATAATACCATTTTTTTTATCGCAATTAAAGGAAAGGAGTTTACAATTATTCTAAATCAAGACGACTTCTAATTATATTTATCGTTTTAATTAGTTTATGATTCAAAGTACTTTATTATTTTTTCAGATAAATATTTCGAATCAAAACTGCATGCAAAAGAAAATATTTGATAACTTATGGATGAAAATTATTGAACAGCCAATCATGGAAAGTTAGATCTATTTAGCCCATTCCCCACGTTTAAAACTGCAACAATTTGATCTGGTCTAAATTCCTTGCTTTCATAAATTTTTTAAATTAGAAAATAATGATTAGATATTTAGATGTTATACCAAATGTTGATGAAATATAAATGGCAAAAACTTGCGTGTGACGGTCTCATGGATTTAGATCCGTGAGACGGTGCCCTTACACAAAGTTTTAAAGGTTTTGTTTTTCAGATTTTATTTTTCTTAGGGTTTATATTTGTTTTTAGGGTTTATTTTGTTTCTTGGGTTTATTTTTAATTGACTTGGGTTTTTAGGATTTTTAGTTTTTTTTAAGGTTTATTTTTTATTTTTTGGGTTTATTTTTGTTTTTCGGGTTTATTCTTCATGATTCATGTTTTCAGGGTTTATTTTTATTTTTTCATGGTTCATTATTATTTTTAAATTTATTTTCATGGTTCATGTTCTAAAGACGGAGCCCTTAGGAGGTCCGTCTCACGGATTTAGATCTGTGAGACCGTCTCACAAGAGACTTGCTCAATATAAATATATTTAAATGTATTCCGATGCGTGTCACTGTCATCAATCAATGCATATATCATTTATAAAATCGAAGATTTTATTTTTTTCTATTTCTTTTTTGAATTGGTGAATGATGGATCAAAAAAAATCCCAAGTCAGATCATCACCATTGGATAAGTACACAACCATATAGGTGTGTATGTATATGTGTCCATCAAATGGTGATGAATCACTTGGGTAACTACTTAAGTGGGTAGCATGAAATTCAATTCATGCATTAATTTTCGATAATTGTGTTGAAGACTAAACAAATCAAATTACACAATACTCAATTTGGCATCATCTGCTAAAAACTTATTTGTATTTCGTTTGTTAAATTAACAAATCAAGCTTGAACACTTTTCTTTTATTCTATGGGATATGAAACCTAGTTCATGCTCGATTGGATTAGTAAAAAAAATGATAAAATAAGTGCCAAAACACTAAACTATTCAAATTTGATTCTTGTTCGATCAATTAAACCTCGTTTAAAGTAGATTCGACTACAATTCAGATCAAGTTCAAGCATAATTTTAAAGCTTACATAAAATCCAAACAACAATATATTCCGATCAGCTTAATTTGTTTGTAACACCTGTCATTCAGTTAACAGGCTCTATCTATTATAGGCACAGATTGTAATAACCTTTATGTAATGTACCTTAGATATTTATTGTTTCATTCTAACAATGTAAATTTAATGTAATCTATATATATATAATAGCAGAAGTCTGAAACAATAATTTTCCCGCTCTTTTTACTTCTTATATATTTTTTTTTGAGGCAAAAAGTAAAATTTTATTAATCCAAAGCATCCAAAGATAACAAATCTACAATGCAAAGAGGTGGAGAATTCCACACCGATGGACTATCAAAAGAAAAAGATCATTTCGCTAGCTCATGGGCAACCATATTAGCATTCCGACGAACAAACTTCACCGAAACTTGTGGCCCACTTTGCAACAAACCACAACATTCTTGAATAGTAGAGTCATATTCTGATATCCCGGTCTCTTGAGTTATTAAACTATCAACCACATATTTGGCATCCGTTTCCACCAGCACTTGTCTAATGCGCAAACCGTGTATCCACGAAAGTGCTTCTCGAACCCTTATTGCTTCTGCTTCTCTAACCGCATAGATACCTGGAAAATAAATGGTTCGAGCTACAACAAAATCACCTTGATCGTTTCTTAATATCATTCCAATTCCTGCCAGCTTCCTTTGTTGAGAGATTGCAACATCAACATTACATTTCATGTAAGGAAAAGCTGGTTTTTTCCACCTCTGACCCTGTTCCTCTGTATCAGCAAAATCAACAGCTTTGTCCAGCCTTAAAGTACTACTCCAATCATTAAAATAAGAAGCGAGATCGAATAAGAACACCAAAGAATCGAGTGTGTATTCTCCTAGATTTCACAATTCTTTTGCCTCCAAATACTCCACATGATTGCACAAAACTTTGTTGCCATCCAATGATCTAACTTATTAATCACAGCTTCTACCAACTCAATGAATGACTCCACTGCAGCTGCCTTTCCATCAAAAAAGTTGCTAAACCAGCTTCTCTCCAACAAGCTAGACAATACCTGCAACTTACAAAAACATGCCATCATGTTTCCATATCTTTCCTACAAAACGCACAAACATGTTCGACCAATATATTTCTACTGGAAAGATTACTCCGAAGTGGTAGACAGTTTGTACACGCTCTCCAAACAAAATGCTTGATTTTTGGTGGTAATTTCAGTTTCCAGATTTTACTCCACAACAGTGGACTTTCTCTGTTATCATCATCTGAAAATTTTCGACAATCCGATAGCCACTTTTCACCACATATTTCCTTTTTTTTTTATCATAGTGCCAAACTCTGAAATCATCAACAGCACTAGGATTCAACGGAATATTAGTAATTTCCTCAACATCTCTTCCACAGAAAAGCTCCTCCAATAAGCCTACATCCCATTGAGAGGTACCTGAGATCAATAAATCATTGACAACCATGCCTGTAAGAGTTTGATTGACTCAAAACAACATAAAAATTACTATCATCTCTCAACCAAGGTTCGCCCCAGATTTTGACATTAAAACCCTTACCAATCTTCCAGCGAACTCCTTGTTTAAGTACTACTTGAGAACTCCAAATGCTTCTCCAAATAAAACTAGGATATAAACCTAGTCGCATTCAAAAAATCCCCATGAGGAAAATATTTGGCTTTGAAAACCTGAGTAACCAATGCATTTGGATCCGTCAAGAATTTCCATCCTTGCTTCCCAAGTAACGCTACATTAAAACAAAAAAGATCCCGGAATCCTAATCCACCTTTTTCTTACCTCACACATAATTTATCCCACTTCATCCAATTAATGCCTTTTGATTTATTTCTACTCGAACCCCACCAATACGAATTCACCATCTTCTCCAACTCATCAATCAAGGAGACCGGCAATAAAAAAGTACTCATGAAGTAGGAAGGTATAGATTGAGCTACCGCTTTTATAAGCACTTGTTTCCCACCTCTAGATAATGACTTACTCCTCCATTGATAAATATATTTCCACATTTTATCTTTAATATGCATAAACACCTCTCTTTTTTTTCGACCTATAAGAGATGGAAGTCCAAGATATTTATGTTAGATAAATGTTTTTATCAAGATTTTGATGATTTTATTTTAATAAGATTTTATACCAAAACAATGTTTTTATATGTTGTCCAAATACTCCTAAATGATTTAAAATATTTTTACTAATTTTTGGAGTATTTCTTAGAGTTTTTAATTTGATAAAAATTGGACAACACTTTTGATGGTTTTGTTTAAATTGGTTTTTACACCAAAACTATGTTTATAAATGTTGTCTAAATACTCCCAAATGATTTAAAATGTTTTTACTAATTTTTTGGAGTATTTCTTGAAGTTTATTTTTGAAAAAATCGGACAACATTTCAAAGGGGAGGTCGACCCGGTCGCCCAAATGGTCGACCAGACACAAGATAAGAAAACACGAAATGAACTTACGGACTTGAAAAATGGAGCAGGGGGACCGGTCCAGGGGAGGGCCGACCGTCGCGCACTGGCGGCCGGCGAACCCCTCCGACCGGTCGCACCCCCCTGCAACCCCTACCTGGATCGCACTATTTTTTAAAAACGGTCGAAATCTTCAACAGGGCAACTGGTCGCCCTATGTTATTTTTTGACAAAGAAAAATTCCAACCGTTGTAATCTGTGATGAAGAAGATTTGCTTTTCAATTTTGTACAATATTTCTACATCTTGTGATCTTCTTTTTGTAGACAAAAGTGAAGAAAGAGGAGCCTATGTTGGGAGCCTATGTTGGTGAAGCTTCCCTATAAATAGAGGATGAATTGAAGACACAAGACACAACACATACAAGCAAAATACACAACAAGAAATCTGCAAATTGTTCAAGCTTTCATTTTTACATTCTTGTTGTAATAGCCTAAGTACTTTCACTTGCACATCTTTGAGGTCTATGCTTTTTGATTCTTGATTACACTTGCACTCAATCTTTGTATTGGTTTCATAGAGTTGTAATCTTGAATTTTGTCCATCATTCAACACAAGACATCCTTGTGAGTATTCTTGTGGTAAGAATACACTTGGGTGATTTAGGTGATAGGTGTTTGAAGAGTGTGGTACTCTTCAAAGGTGGTGAAGGAAGATTGTGGTAATCTCCTTGAAGGTGTTGTAAGAGGATTGTGGTGATCCTCAAGGTGTTGTATTAATTGTGGTAATTAATAAAATCTTTTTTTTTTTTGAAATCCATCCCGGAGATACTGGGGTGGTAGAGGATTAGGCCCTAGGTGGGTTGAACCTCTTTAAATCAACGAGTGTTGTTTAATTTCCGAATTTACATTCTTGTCATTTACTTGTTGATTCGAAAAAAAGGGTGATTTGCGAAAAATCGGCATAATCTATTCACCCCCCCTCTAGATTATCGTAGCCACTTGGACTAACAAGTGGTATCAAAGCCAAACTCTTTGGCTAAGCTCGTTCCGAGTAAAGAGGAAAGATCCATGGCTACGAATGAAGCTTATCTCACCACCGGCGCCTCCACCAACAAGCCACCACTATTCGACGCCAACAACTACGCATTTTGGAAAGACCGCATGGAGTGCTTTCTACAAGGATGCGGATTTGATATTTGGAATGTGGTCATTGAAGGAGTTGCTCAACCAACAACAAAATTGGAGGATGGTACCACTACTCCCAAGCCATTCAAGGAGTACGATGAAAATGACAAGAAGGCTTTCTCTCTAAATGGTAAGGCCTTAAATATTTTACATTGCTCTCTTACCGCCACCAAATATAATCGCATAAGAGGCCTACGGTCGGCACATGAAGTTTGGGAAAAATTAGAAACCATTTATGAGGGCACAAAGAAAGTAAAGCAAACAAGAAAAACAATGCTTGTGAAAGACTTTGAAAATTTCAATATGCATGATGGTGAAAACATATCAAAAATGGTGGAAAGGCTTGACAACTCTTGCTTCAAATGCGGAAAATCCGGGCACTACATAGCCGATTGCCCAAAATTAGCGGAAGAGGAACAAAAGAAGAAAAAACCTTTTCCGAAAAAGAAGGCATTAAATGCGGACGTCAAAACTTGGGATGAATTACTTGAAACAACCGACGAGGAAGGAGAATCCGAACATGGTCTTATGGCTATAGACGATGAAAATACCGAGGTACGCTCTAATGCTTCATCTTCTTCCCTAGTTGATGAATTACAATGTCATTTTGATGAATTGCAAAATGAGTTTCAAAATTTGATTGTTAAATACAAGAATTTGAAAAAGGAGCATAAAGAGGTTAAACTAGAAAAGGATAAATTATTTACTTCTTATGACTCTCTTGATAAAGCTCATGCTATTACTCTTACTATGGTCCGTACTCTTGAAACCGAAAAACAAACGCTCACAAATGATATTGAAAATTTGAAAAAGGATGTGCATCGATTCAATTTAAGTACGGATAAAGTCACAAAAATTTTAGATGCACAAAGAGGTGAGCATTCTAAATTAGGACTTGGTTATAAACCTTTTCAAAATGCTTTTAAGAAAAAAGACCAAGGTCCAACCTTTGTACGTGCTAGTAGTCCTCGTATTATTACTTGTTTTTATTGTGGTAAGAATGGACACTATGCTAGCAATTGTAAATTGAAGAATAATTTTAGCTATTATTGGAGACCTAAAGGTCTCAAGGCTAACCCCCATGGACCCCAAAATTATAGGGTACCTAAAAATAATTTCTTTGTAGGTTATAGGGGCTATAACAACAATGGAAGATTCAAAATGGCTTGTGGACAGCGGATGTTCACGCCATATGACCGGAAAGAGAGAACTTTTTACCAACATCAAGCTCCAAGAAGAGGGTATGGTCATGTTCGACAATGGCAAAGGAAGAATTCTTGGAAATGGAGAAATTGGTAACTCTTCTTTCTCTCTTAGTAATGTTCTTTTAGTAGTAGGGCTTAAGTTCAATTTGATAAGTGTTAGCCAACTTTGTGACTCAAATTATAATGTTGTTTTTAATAAAGAAAAATGCCTTATTTCCAAAAATGATAAAATTATTTGTGAAGCAATTAGAAAAGGCAATCTTTACAAAATTTGTACAAGTGATTTGGTTAGTCAAAATGTTTCTTGTCTTGTCACCAATAATGATTTAACTAGCTTATAGCATAGGCGACTTGGACATGTTGGATACAAAAATTTGCAAACTATTTACAAAAACCAACATGTAAAAGGACTACCCAAATTGAATTTTGAAAATCTTGGCTTATGTGACACTTGTCAAAAGAACAAATTAGTTAAGAGTATTTTTAAGCCCAAAAATGAAATTTCCAATACCAAACCCCTACAAATGCTTCATCTTGATTTGTATGGGGATATTGGTACGGCAAGTCTAAGTGGAAAACATTACACTTTTGTTATAGTTGATGATTTTTCTAGATATACTTGGGCTCTATTTCTTACAAATAAAAGCGATGCCGTTAATGAGTTTGTTAAGTTGTGTAGACTCATTGAAAATGAAAAGGAAGATACTATTAAGTCCATTCGAAGTGATCGAGGTGGAGAATTTGACGGCGAATTTAGAGTCTTTTGTGAAACCAAGGGATATAGTCATAATTTTTCGGCTCCAAGGACACCTCAACAAAATGGAGTAGCCGAAAGGAAGAACCGGACACTTCAAGAAATGAGTCGGTCCATGCTCAATGAATTTTCACTTCCAAAATATTTTTGGGCCGAAGCCGTAAAAATCTACCGCTTGCTATGTCATTAATCGAGTTTATATTCGTCTAAAATGAATAAAACTCCATATGAGCTTTAGAAAGGAAGAACTCCAAATATTAGTTATTTCAAAATATTTGGATGTAAATGTTTTATTTTGAATACTAATGTTAGGAATTCTATTGTTTAGATTTTGATGAATGCCATGTAAAACTTAGAATAGAAAGTTGGATCCCCAATTCTTGCTTTGAAATGTATTGTAACAATTAGAGTGGCCAAGGTGAGTTAAGTCACCTACGCTCCAACTTGCAAGAAGACAAATCAAGGCTTGAAGGAAAACTTCTGTGAGACAAATGAGTACAACAAAGAAGAAGCGACAGAACTCGATCAAGAAGCAAAATGCAAATTGAGTGGAACATCGATCAAGTCAACTCAAGAGGCCAAGTCTCAAGCCGTCAAGTGATGAAGAGTCATCCATGATTGGAAGTCGACTCTAAGTCACCTGGGAAAGCGAGGAAATGCAATCAAGTCGAGATAATCGTAAAAGAACCGTTGCACAGAAATCAAGAGATTTACTTAAACAAGTAATATCTCCATACTACCTTTCTTGGAGTGCTCGGTCCCGAGGAAGCGTGCAAAAGAAATGAACCAATGGGAAGCACTACACCGTGTCGAACTCTCGAAAGGTGATAAAACATTTCATACGAGGAAATGGCAATTCCAAGAATCGCACACCAACGATCGCAAAGTGATTTTCAAAAATGAGCCTATCTCTTCAACGGGCAAATTTTTGAAAGTTCACTATAAAAGGCTAAGGAGTTTGATTGAGAAGAATGATGCGTGAATGAATGACACACGTGAGATATACAAGCTTATCAATAATCAAACATTCTCAATCCTCAAGCCTACATCTCGAAGTACATCAATCCAACACTTACCTCGTGAAGGAAAGAGAACTTCAATCAGTTGAAGAGGAAAATATCGAAAACAAGGGGTCTACATTCCAAGAAGGATTGTAGAAAGGTTCAAGGTCAACCAAGTCTTAAGCTTTTGGAGGGCTTCGTGATCAAATCCAAAGTGCTTGAGCAAGTGAGTCAGTAGTAGCAAGGCAAATGCCTGTGAAGAAGCCGAGTCGTGCGAGAAGCCACCGAGTGATCAAGGCGTCTCCGGATCGAGTCCCAAAGGATCAAGTCGGCCGTTGTGATCAAGACTTGTATCCGGATCAAGTACCACTTTGTAAACCGATCATTACTTAGTGGATTCCTCCGGGAGTTGGAGAAGAGAGGAGTAGAAGAATTACCCCATCTTCGAACCTCTATAAAAACTATCTTTGTGTCATTTACATTTCAAAGATTTAAATTTACGCACTTTTAATTGCTTATATCTGTGATAATTTTGCTATCCATTTGATAATCTATAAGTACTAAATCAAGTCAAAAACTTGCTTAATCAAACTTAAGGGTGTTAAGTCTTCCAATGAAAACAAAACCACAAACTGAGTCAAATTATAGCCAACAAATGAGTTACTCTATTAACTTGACTCGGTGAGTCTGTTGAGAGATTAACTCTCTTGAGGACTAATTCGATCGTCCATCAAGGACACAAATTGTGTAGAACTCTCAGAGATTTAAAAGGCCTAAATCGAAAATTTGGTAAGGTTTATTCAACCCCCTTCTAAACCTTACACTTACACCCCCTTGGGACCTACAAGTGGTATCGAGCGGTTGTTCATTGAACCCTCCGCACCGTTCTTGAACTAGATCTCCAATCTTTTCAAAAGTCCGCTTGAGTACTTATCTTTCAAAACTCTTTTCTATCATTAAAAATTATCATCATGGAAGCAAATCTAACACGCATTCCTATGTTCACTATTGAAGAATTTGATGATTGGAAAATTCGTATGCGGGCTCATCTATCAAGATTACATGATGAGATGTGGATAGTGATAGAAGATGGGCCTCTGCAAATATTAAAGGTGAACACAAATTGCATGCGAAGAGTTGCGGTGAAGGGGAAGAAGATGCAAGACACCAGACCGGTCATGGTTGAAAAACCAAGAACCGAGTGGACAAATGATGACAGAAAAAGATACAACCTGGACAATGTAGCCAAGGACATTCTTTACAAAACCTTGGATAAAGCCATGTTCAACAAAGTCAAATCTTGCAAAACGGCTAAGGAAATGCAGGACAAGTTGACTTTGATTTGTGAAGGTTCGAGCAAATCAAAGAAAACAAATTATCAATGGTATCTGAAGTTTGAAAATTTCAAAATGATCTCGGGAGAGAACCTGGACCAACTAGACGCTCGATTTACGAGAAATCACAAATGAGTCATCTACACTTGGAAAGGAATATACACAAAAGGAAATGTGTATGAAGATCCTAAAAGTCTTCCAAATGAATGGGAAATGAAGGTCATGGCATTGAGACACTCCATGGACCTATCAAAGACATCCAATCACGAGTTATTCTCGGACCTCAAAGCCTACGAGTTTGAGTGAGAAGGAAAGACCAGGAAGAGACAAATTTGTACCCAAAACAACATTCTAGTTGTCAAAGACGGAAGGAGAGCCGAGGTCAAAGAAGCAATTGACCCGGAAGAAATAGCCCTAATGGTTAAAAGATTTAACAAGTTCTTTAACAAGAACTACAAGAGAGGAAAGGGTGAATCCTCCGAAGACACTCGGCTCCCTCCAAATCAAGAGATGATAGGCCAACCAAGAGAATGCATCATCAACAAGTTGAGTATCAAAGGGTGACAACTCAAGAATAGAAAGAGCCGATCAAAAGGCTGAATATCTATGTTGGAATTGTAGACAACCAGGTCACTATGCCATTGATCGCTCATATCCTCGTAGTCAACAAGTACGAAAAACGAAGAAGAAAGAAAGGTCTTGAGAGAAAGAAGACAAGAGAAGAAAAAGGCAATGATGGCTGCAGAGATTGCTTTGAGACAACCAAGTCAAGAGAGACAAATGACTCGAGAGCAGTGAAGTGACTATTCAAGTGACTCGAAGAAGAAGCTTTGATCCGCTTAATGGCCAAAGAACAAGATCAAGAAGATGAGGTACAATCTAACTCAACAAGCTCGGACACTAGTGATAGTGATCGTGACACACACACTTCATCACCCACTGATCTTTATGATTCATTAGGCAAAATGATGAAAGATTTTGAGCACATTAAAACCTCACACACACTATTGAATGAGGAAAGCGACTACTCAAAAATCAAAACTCAAAGTGACTAAGGAGCCGAGTACTCTAAGTCAAATAGCTGATGAGAATAAAAGTTTAAAGGCCGAAAATGCTAAATTAATAAAGAAAATTGCTTTGCTATAGAAAAGAGGAGAATGACCTCAAAAATGTTATTGCCTCATTCACTAAGGCATCTAAATCATTGGATGATCTTATTATGAGTCAAAGAGAATGTGGAGACAAGACAGGCTTAGGATTTAATTCCTTTGTGCCATGTCAAACCTCAAGAGTAATTTTGGAAAAAGGATCTTCAAGTCATGAAGAGTCTGAAAAATCCAAAACTCTAAATGATGCACACACTTTCAATCCAAAGCACAATGCTAAGCAAACTGGCCTTGGTTACAAGGGAAAAGGAAAAAATTGCCGAGTTGAGAGCGCTGAAAGGACAAAGTGAGAAGAGATTCAAATGAGTCCTCAAAGACTCCAAACAGAAAGTACTCAGTAAAGAAGAAGCGAGCTACCAAAAATCCAAGAAAACTCATAGAAGAAATACATATGATGGGAATGGTAGAAAATATCCAAGCCAAGCTGATCGAATAATGTGAACTACCAAATTGACTTATGGAATACAAGCCCAAATGGCAAAGGCCTAGAACTCAACAAAGGCCATTCCAAAAGCATAAGAGCTTTCATCAAAGACACATATGCACCTAGGCACTACACTCAAAGACACCACAATTACCCAAGAAAGGCAATTGCTAAAACACATATGCAGGCATACAGACAAAAGAGACAAATTGTATGAACCTGACTCCCAAGCAATTTGCCAGGATTGATTATGATTATGGCACCGATAGATGGCAACCTCTTGAGTCAAATCATTTGGCTATAGGTTGGTTGGATCATCTTATAATTCTAACCCCTCGGGACCCGACAAGAATGGGTACCTAAAACTCAATTTCCTTGATTGCAGTTCAAGGAACAAAGTGAGTGCCAAGGAACCTGGTACATGGATAGTGGCTGCCCGGACACATGACAGAAATAAGAGAAATTTGTCAAAATTCAAGGAAGTCAAAGGAGCAAAAGTCATATTTGGAGGAAATGAAGCTCCCCGGTGAAATAAGAGGCACCGGATCCATCAAAAGGAATGGTTTAGAAATCACGATGTTGCATATGTTGAAGGACTAAACTTCAATTTACTAAGCATCACCAACTCTGCGACAAGGGCTACAATGTTGGATTCAACATGGGAATATGCCAAATCAAAAATGTTGAATCTAATGAAGTTGTCTTTGCAAGGATGTAGACAAAAAAATATGTATGTAGTGGATTGGTCAACTCGCAACACCCAAAGACTGCCTACTCTTAGCAAAGAGCACAAATTTGAATCAAGTTGGCTGTGGCACAAAAAGCCGAGTCACCAACTTCAAAACAATTAATAAGCTAGCAAGAAGTCATCTTGTAGAAGGACTTCCGGACTCGATGATACAAGAAGGAAAGTATATGTGATGCATGTCGAAGGAAAACAAATCAAGTCGTCATTCAAAGAAAAGACATGCCCATCCTCAACAAGAATATTGCATCCGCCATATGGATCTATTTGGCCCAAAGGGAACCAAAGAAGCATAAGTGGAAAGAAATACACCTTGGTGGTAGTAGATGACTACTCAAGATATACATGGACAATATTCATGTGCAAGAAGAAAGAAACTCTACAAAAGCTACCACAAATTGATGAAGAGAATACAAAATGAGAAGAGTCAAACCATTATCAAAATAAGATCGGATAGAGGAACCGAGTTTGTCAATGGAATAATAACTCAAGATCTTGTATTGAGAATGGTATTGGTCATGAACTATCACCGCAAGGACTCCACAAAAATGGAGTTGCGAAAGAAGGAATAACCCTCGAGGAAGAAGCAAGGACCATGTTAGTCAAGGCAGGGGTTACTAAAGATTTTGGGTCAAGCAATCAACACAACTTGCTACACCCAAAACAGATGTATGATAAATAGGCGGTGACAAAGACTCCCTATGAGATCCGGATCGGAAGAAAACCAAATGTTGCATATTTCGGATATTTGGATGTAAATGCTTCATCCACAATAATGGCAAAGACAACCTAAAGGCTTTTGATGCTAAAGTCGATGAGGGTATCTTCTTAGATACTCAAACAAAAGCAAAGCCTACTGAATACTCAACAAAAGAACTATGGTTACGTAGAGAAGAATCCATTCATGTAGTATTCGATGAGCCAAACATAAATGGAAAAGACATTGAAGAGTCACCGATAAGTCAAACATCCAATCTCAGAAGAATCCTATCTTTGAAGCCAAGGTTCGGGGGATTATCAATTGAGAAGAAGATGAGATAGCTGAATCTCAAAAACAACCGGAAAATCTGCCGGTGAGTGATCACGAGAGAGCGACCACAAAGAACACAAACGCAAGTCGATCAATCCAAACCAACTTACTTCAACTCGACGTAAGATGGCCGAGAGACCATCCACCGAGATCTTGTCATTGGAGACATGAGAGAAGGTGTCAAGACAAGATCCAAACTCAACAAGAAGCAATGTTCACATGCTTCATCTCGAATAGAGCCCAAAGATGTGTCACAAGCATTGGATGACACACATTGGATTCAAGCTATGCAAGAAGAGTCAATCAGTTTGAGAGAAATAAAGTATGGGAATTAGTACAAAGACCCATACATCAAAATGTTATTGGAACCAAATGGGTATTCGAAATAAGATGAACGAGGAAGGTTCTGTGGTAAGAAACAAAGCAAGATTGGTAGCCAAAGGATATTGCCAAGAAGAAGAATAGATTTTGATGAAACATTTGCTCCTGTAGCAAGATTGGAAGCTATAAGGATGTTTCTTGCCTATGCGACTCACAAAAACTTCATTGTATATCAAATGGATGTAAAAAGTGCATTCCTAAATGGATTATTGGAAGAAGAAGTGTATGTTGAACAACCTCCGAGGATTTGAGCGAGAAGACTCTTGGAGACAAAGTGTACAAACTCAAGAAAGCCTGTATGGATTGAAACAGGCACCCGAGCATGGTATGATACCCCGTCACAATTCCTAACGAAAATGGATTCACTAAAGGAAAAGTAGATAGAACACTTTTCGAATTCAAGACAAGAAGAGTATCTTGCTTGTTCAAATATATGTGGATGACATCATTTTTGGATCCACTAACAAAGAGTCATGTGAAAAATTCTCAAACCTCATGCAAAGTAAATTTGAAATGAGCATGATGGGAGAGCCGACATTCTTCCTTGGACTTCAAGTGAAACAATTTGAAGGATGGAACCTTCATAAGCCAAACAAAATACACCAGAGATTTAATGAAGAAATTTGGTATGGAGGAGAAGTCTTCGTAAAAATACCAATGAACACATCACCAAAATGGACATGGATGCGGATGGCAAGCCAGATCAAACAAGATCTGAGCACTTATTGGATCATCGCTTTCATCTCACAAAGAAGCAGCGGACATCACCTTTGTTTGTAGGTGTATGTGCAAGATTTCAATCTGCTCCAAAAGAGAGCCATATGATCTGAGCTAAGAGAATATTGAGATACTTAAAAGGAAATCAAGAAGTAGGGCTATGGTATCCAAAGGAAGGTGGATTCAAGCTAATTGGCTATTCGACTCGACTATCTTTGGATGCAGAGTGGACAGAAAAAGTACTTCGTGCACATGTCAAATGCTTGGAAACAGATAATTTCTGGTTTAGCAAGAAAAAACTCAATAGCCACTTCTACACCGAATGAGCAGAATACATAGTCATGGGCAAACACAGTGCCCAAGTCCTATGGATGAGACAAAGAATTGAGAGATTATGAAGTTGAAGAAAAAGAAATTCCAATCATGTGTGATAACACAAGTGCAATTGCAATCACTCAAAATCCTGTGTTGCACTCAAGAACAAAACATATAGATGTCGATATCATTTCATAAGAGATCATGTTGAAAAGAAGGACATTATCTTGGAATATATCTCAACCGACAAACAACTAGTGACATCTTCACAAAACCATTATGTGAGTCAAGATTTGAAGAACTCAAACATGAGTTGGGGCTAATTGAGCTAAGCCGAGACACAAAGAGTCAAAGAAAAGAAATGGAACAGGAAAAGAAGGTGAAAAAGAGTCGAAAACAAAAATTAGCTCAATAAATCACCAGATTTTCGGAAAAGTCAATATACCAAGTCACCGATAGCCGAGTCACTAAGAGAAATGTGAGAAGCGAGTTAAATCGGCTAAGAGATAAGTCGAATAACTTATGAGCAAAGAGACAAAAACGCAAATCGTTTTTGACTAAGCGGAATGTTTTAAGAGACACGTCGGATAATGATGATGTGTACGCATACATAAAGCCGCACACAAAGCCTATGATTGGATATAAATGCTTTGCCGCATTAAATACGAGACATGAATCGCTCAATATGCGTGCGAAATCCAAGCCGTTGATTTCGATCACGATTCAAAACCGTCTGCACGTCCTTTCATAAACCATATTTAAACCATTTTTCGTCCGTTTCTCTCTCACACTTCTAAAAACTGCTCAATCTCTCTCTCAAAAGCAAAGGCAAATACTCTCGAAACCCTATCAATCTTCAAATCAAATTTCTGAATTTTTCCTTGAAATTATTCTCGAGAAATGGCACCAACGTATAACTTTACCAAGTTGGGAAAACAAATCCACACCGGTTCGACCGTGATTTCGACGGAATGGTGAAGCGGGGGTCCGACGACACCCTGGTGAAGAAAATCGCGGAGAAGTTAGAAACGCCGGATCAAAACCGTTTCTAACATCGAGTATCCTATGACCTATGTGGAGGAGGTCGCACAATTCTACGTGAATGCCGAGATTCACGATGAAGGAATCAAGTCATCTGCTTCACGGAAGCGGTGACTATCACGCTAAAGATTTGGTGAATATTGCTCACTACCGGCACAGAGGAGCATCTCAAATCAAAGAGGTTGATGTAAACTTGGGTGACGCATGGAAAGAAATAGCCAAGTCCGACGCGTTTGACAAAATAATATACACAAAGAAACAAGAGATCAAAGGAGGACTATCACAAATTGTTGGATATTGTTGCCAAGTGTATCGACATCAAATTTGGCAGCTTTGACCAATCACAAAGGCAAAATTGATTGTGATGGCTGCAATCATCGAAGAAAAGAAGATAAATAAACCGGGCTGAGTTTATCTACAAAGCAGACTCGCTTAACGTGGGGAACAAGTCCTTCAAAGAAGATGGGTCATTTGGAGGATCTCTCGGGATATGGCCTGTGATTGGCGAGGCTATTGAGGTGAAAGGAGTACCTCTTAGACATGGGAAGGCCTTCCATGTTAACAAGAGGATGTTCGAGCTAATCTCTCCGGTGCTCGGAAGCGTCGTACGCCAAGAGAGGCGACACGAACTGAGGGGGAATCACCGACCCAAGACACACCGCTTCCTCTCCAACTACAAGAAAGCTGCCCTGCAGCTACCAAAAAAATCTCGCCCCTGCAAAGAAAGAAAACTAAACATGCTCCCGCCCTGCAGCGAGTCACCCGCCTGCGCAGCAGAGTCACCTCGCCTGCAGCGGCCGTGTCACCGCCCAGTGCGGCCGGGTCGAGAAGGACTCACAAATTCCTTCTTCGATCAAAAAAAGAGGAGAATCGACAAGCCTGACGGCGCTCCCGAAACAAACACAAGCACCGCCCCGGCCGCCCAAGACTCGAGAGGACACCGCCTCCAACTGTAAATTCCCCGGTACAAACCAGGAGACGAAGAAGACTCGTCAAAGCGCACCGAACAAGAGAAACCAAATGAGTCGGCTACTCGGCTAAAGACAGATCTCACCGGAGACTACTCGGAGAAGTAGAGTCTCCGGATGTAATTGATGAAACAGACCAAGTCTCAAGAAGGTGATCGTGAGAGAGCAACTCAAGACACAACAGTAGTTCATACAACAAACTCAAGAAGAACCAGCCCAAGCAGATAGTGATGTAATGATCCTATCTCCACCTTACCCGACATCCAAAATCGTCTGCGTGAGTGGAGAAAATGGAAAAGCTGAAAGTCAAGGAACAGTTCCAACGGCTGAATTCATAGAAGAAGAAGAGGAACTGCTAAATTTCTCGGATTATCATCGTGCTCCCAAACTCTAGATGAAGACAAATCGCATGGATATTCTCGCAGATCTACAAGGACAAGGAGAGAGAAAAAGCAAGTCAAGAAGCGAAGCACGCGAAAAGGCAAGTACCGCCCTATCTCCGCAAAGACAGAACACTTCCATCCTCTCCTTGATGTCTTCTCCGAAAGTGATGAGGAACCCGAGAATGTTTGCCGCCACGAGGAAGAATTGCGGCATCGCAGCAAGCATTGCATGAATCAAGAATCCTTCACGAGCAAAGATCGATGGAGGGACCAGGAGAGTCCTCCGAACACACCGAAATCGATCCAATGGGAGTGGTTCAACAAATAGCCACCGATGTTCTTTGCTACCACTTCCCACTCACTCGAAGAAAGCAATAAGGAAGATGGCGATGAAATCGGGCTAGTGGGGACCCCAATCGAGCCAACCCTTATTGAAGGTGTGCCACCACCGCCCCAACTACCGAACCATCAATTGCAACAATGGGAGTTTGGAGACGAGTAACCCCACTCCAAGTCACTCACCTGGTGCGCCCCGAGTGGGAAACTCCCTCCACTGCAGCAAGGTCGGAGGATCTCGCAGATGACTCCACAAAGAATGTAGGAGGCGAAGCAAAGAACACTCAAACACAAGAAGAAAGAAGTTGCCATCAACGAAGCTCGGCATGATTGAGACTCGTCTCACCGAGGTGCCAACAACTCTGAAGGCTAATGACGCTGGCGATGCGATCGAGGCACGGGAAGGAATGTACCGGAGTTAACACTGGGCGATGAAAAGCGCAATCCATGGGATTGAGACTCCAATGGATGCCACCGTAGAAGACCCTAAGACAGACACTTTGTCGAAAGGGAAGGCCAGGCCTCGCAGCAGAGAGAGACTCGCCGGAGGAAATGAAGGCCCACGGAGGTTGAGACTTCCTGGGGTAACACAAGTGAAGTAGAGAACATCCCCCCGCAACCATCGATCCATCCGAGAAGGAGATCGCCGCACTTCATGATTCCCGGACAACCCCGATGTCACATTTCGGGATCGGAAGGCGAAGAAGAAGCCGAGTCAACCCCATGACAAATCCAAAAGACTCACCGCGGATGTTCCAGGCACGAGCAGCAAGTCGATCCCAACTACTCGTCGGACCTTTAATTTTGATGATGAGCCACCAATGGAAATCTCATCATCGTCCGATGACGCTCGATAAGGCCGAGGACCGCTACTCAAAAGGAGAAATCACCGAGACCAACGAAGGCATTAAGATAAGTTGAGGCTCGGCAAGCCGTCTCTTTGCATCCACCACAAAACCCAAATTGAACCGGCGATCATTGCTCCGGCTCCTCAAGCTTACTGGTGGATCGATTCCCAAAAGAACTTCACGCCCACCGCTTATCATCGAACAAATCCCGGATGGCGGTGATGAATCCTTTGAGGAATCTTTCCCTTTCTCACCGGAGATACGAGAACTCCACGAAGAGTCGAAAAATGAGCAAGCACGCTATCACAGACATCAGCTCCTCGCTTTTTCACTCGGCACCATTGTTCCAAATGATTTCGATTTCGACATTTGTATGGCCATCACCGCAATGTAAGAAATCACCAAGTACGAGAAGTGTTCAAGGCACTCTTTCTTGAAGTTGAAAAGATGGAGAGGCATCGTGCCTCCTTGGATATGCTGGACCGACAACAGAGATGCCAACCTTACAGTGACTTGAGAGGCATCACGCTTAGGGTAAGGGAATGGTGGCAACAAAGAATCAATGCGTGTGGAAATTGAGATACTTGGACAATTATTCAAAAAGTCTCTGCAGTGTGGAGCCGAAAATGTTGATGCGAAACGAAGGCTGCGGGAACACATTGAACATATGCACGAAGCTCACACTGCCGAGATCAAGCTACTGCGTGAGCGAAATGCAAATGATATACATCGTTTGGAAGAACACATGACAAGAAAATTCAGCCTTCTCATGGCCGAGATGAAGCCGATTTCCGCAGAATCCAACGCTACTCGGTCAATTCGTGCGGATACAACGCAGCAGACTTGAAGCAAAATTCAACCATCGGGAGACTCGACTTCATGCTTGCCAAAGATGTTCCCTGGGTTCCTCTATCCTTTGATGATGCCAAAAAGGGGAAGAGGAATACCTTAAAGCAAAGAAAAATCAAGTCAAATCAAAGGAGCAAATGACAAGGAACAAATTTGAGAAGGGAAAATCACCGAGGAAATTTTGAAATCAAGAAAGGAAAATCACGAGGAGGAAGGATCAAAGAATATGACCTTGATGATTGCACAAACCCCCAACAGGTCCTGTCACAAAATGACATTATAAGCGGAAACTCCCGTGACTCGCCACTCCAACACTCTGCTTTGTATCTATGGTGAGAAGAGAAAAGAAATTGAAGCGGGGATGAAGGAGGTGGAAGGAAGAATGGATGTCGGGGTGATGAACATTTTGAAAGAACACGGAGGCATTCCAATTACAGAGACACGTATGCCATTTCGATGTCGGGACAGAGCCAAGATCGATTGACGAATTCAAAACGCTCGAATCAAAGGTTATTTTGCAAATATGTCCTTAGCTCAAGCTTGGGACCTCAGATCTTTGGAAAAGGGTCTCACATTATGTGAAGAAGTTGACAGACAGAGACAACCGTGATCACTCTGCTGGTCACTCCACTGGCACTCACCGGAAAGAAGAAGGCCCCGATCTGATATCGCCCCAGGTAGAGGAAGAAGCGGCAGATGGAGGAAGAAGCTTGGACCTAGGCCTCCGCCAAGAATATTGAATACGTAGATCCGGAAAGAAAGGAGGGATCTACTTTGGGCCGGGCTTGACCATGTGGCGAACTTGCAAGTGGCTAAAACCAACGCCGAGTATGCAAAAAGGATAGAAGAAGAAAACAAGAGACAAACTCGGCTATGGCGGAGAGACAGAAAGAATAAGGAAAGATGAAGCTGCCAGGAAGGCATATGAGAAGAAAAAAAGAAGGCAAATGACGATGACGAAGAAGAAGAAAAGAAGAGAAAGATCTTGATCAAGATGAAAGAAGAGACAACGAAGGAGATGAAGTGTTCTTGTGTCCAACCCTTCGTGTATTTTATTTGTAAATACATACAATGTAAGTCTTCCGTAATAGTGCAAATTTTTTTCATACTACTCGATACACCTTGTAAAACAGTGTGTTAAGTACAAGAATGATATGATCAATAAAAAGATTGATTATGCACATACATTCTATGTCAATACACTATCTCGTATGTATCTGTGTTATTTGCATCTTTGTATGATTTAAGTTTTGGCATCATCAAAAAGGGGGAAATTGTTAGGAATTCTATTGTTTAGATTTTGATGAATGCCATGTAAAACTTAGAATAGAAAGTTGGCTCCCAATTCTTGCTTTGAAATGTATTGTAACAATTAGAGTGGCCAAGTGAGTTAAGTCGGCCTACGCTCCAACTTGCAAGAAGACAATCAAGGCTTGAAGGAAAACTCACTGTGAGACACCGAGTACAACAAAGAAGAAGCAGACAGAACTCGATCAAGAAGCGGTGAAATGCAAAATTTGAGTGGAACATCACCAAGTCAACTCAAGAGAAGCCAAGTCTCAAGTCAAGTGACAAGAGTCATCCATGATTGGAAGCTAACTCTAAGTCACCTGGGAAAGCGAGGAAATGCAATCAAGTCGAGATAATCAGAAAAGAACCGTTGCCGAGAAATCAAGAGATTTACTTAAACAAGTAATATCTCCATACTACCTTTCTTGGAGTGCTCGGTCCCCGAAGCGTGCAAAAGAAATGAACCAATGGGAAGCACTACACCGTGTCGAACTCGAAAAGGTGATAAAACATTTCATACGAGGAAATGGCAATTCCAAGAACGCACACCAACGATCGCAAAGTGATTTTCAAAAATGAGCCTATCTCTTCAACGGGCAAATTTTTGAAAGTTCACTATAAAAGGCTAAGGAGTTTGATTGAGAAGAATGATGCGTGAATGAATGACACACGTGAGATATACAAGCTTATCAATAATCGAAACATTCTCAATCCTCAAGCCTACATCTCAAGTACATCAATCCAACACTTACCTGTGAAGGAAAGAGAACTTCAATCGCTTGAAGAGGAAAATACTGAAAAACAAGGGGTCTACATTCCAAGAAGGATTGTAGAAAGGTTCAAGGCTGAACCAAGTCTTAAGCTTTTGGAGGGCTTCGTGATCAAATCCAAAGTGCTTGAGCAAGTGAGTCAGAGTAGTAAGGCAAATGCCTGCCCTGTGAAGAAGTTGAGTCGCACGAGAAGCCACCGAGTGATCAAGGCGTCTCGTGATCGAGTCCCAAAGGATCAAGTCGGCTGTTGTGATCAAGACTTGTATCCGGACTGTTACCACTTTGTAAACCGATCATTACTTAGTGGATTCCTCCAGAGTTGGAGAAGAGAGGAGTAGAAGAATTACCCCATCTTCGAACCTCTATAAAAACTATACTTTGTGTCATTTACATTTCAAAGATTTAAATTTCTCGCACTTTTAATTGCTTATATCTCACGATAATTTTGCTATCCATTTGATAATCTATAAGTACTAAATCAAGTCAGTAAAAACTTGCTTAATCAAACTTAAGGGTGTTAAGTCTTCCGCCGAAAACAAAACCACAAATTTGAGTCAAATTATAGCCAACAAATGAGTTACTCTATTAATGTACTCACTCGAAATCATTGAGAGATTAACTCTACTTGAGGGACTAATTCGATTGTCCATCAAGGACACAAATTGTGTAGAACTCAGAGATTTAAAAGGCCTAAATCGAAAATTTGGTAAGGTTTATTCAACCCCCCCTTCTAAACCTTACACTTACACCCCTTGGGACCTACAACTAAGGATCAATTAGACAAACTTGATCCTAAGGCCGATGAAGGAATATTTATGGGGTATTCAATCAAGAGCAAAACATATCGGGTTTATAATAAGACTAGTGGGGTTGTTGAAGAATCTATCTATGTCAAATTCAATGAAGCTTCGGGTGTTGAAAGGATACCCAATGATGAAAGTGATGAAGAGGATATCGTTGAAACCATTGTTCAAGATGAAACTCAAAATGATCAACCTTCAAGCTCAAGTGTTCCTCAAGAAGATAAAGGTGATACTTCGAATCTTCCCGTAGCATTGAAATTTAAGGGAGATCACCCAAAAGATCTTATTATTGGTGATCCCCTTGATAAAGTAATGACTCGAGGAAAATTTTCCGAGAAACCTCTTATATCTCAAAAAGAGCCTAAAAATGCTAAGGAAGCCATTGAAGATGAGGATTGGTTTTTAGAAATGCAAGAGGAGTTGAATCAATTTGAAAGGAATGATGTATGGGAATTAGTACCTGTCCTCCATCTCAAACCATTATTGGTGCAAAATGGGTATTTCGAACAAGCTCGATGACCAAGGCAATATTGTTCAAACAAAGCAAGGTTAGTAGCTCAAGGTTATTGTCAAGAAGAAGGTATTGATTATGATGAAACATTTGCACCCATAGCACGTTTAGAAGCTATTCGTATTTTACTTGCCTATTCTTGTTTTAAAAATTTCAAGCTTTACCAAATGGATGTAAAATCCGCATTTTTAAATGGTATTATTCAAGAAGAAGTCTATGTAAAACAACCTCCGGGGTTTGAAAATTTTTCTAGGCCTAATGATGTTTATAGACTTAAAAAGGCCTTGTATGGTTTGAAACAAGCACCCGTGCATGGTATGATGAGACTTAGCTCTTTTCTTTTGCAAAATGGTTTTACAAGAGGTAAAGTTGACACTACTCTCTTTGTTTTTAAAAAAGGGCAAGATTGCTTATTAGTGCAAATTTATGTTGATGATATTATTTTTTGTGCTACTAATGAATCCTTGTGCGAAATTTTCTAAGTTAATGCAAGGTGAATTTGAAATGAGCATGATGGGGAGCTCAACTTCTTCCTTGAACTTCAAATTAAGCAATGCCAAGAAGGAATTTATATTTCTCAATCAAAATATACAAAGGAACTTTTGAAGAAATTTGGCATTGAAGAAGGAAGAACCGCTCTACCCCAATGGCAACAAACGCCAAGATTGACAAAGATGAAAAAGGCAAGTCGGTTGATGAATCCAAATATAGAGGTATGATTGGTAGTTTACTTTATTTAACCGCAAGTAGACCGGACATTCTTCATGCCGTATGCCTATGCGCTCGTTTTCAAAGCAATCCCAAAGAATCTCATTTAAGTGCCGTTAAAAGGATTTTTCGATATTTGAAGGCACTATTCAATATGGTTTATTTTATCCAAAGAATGAAAATTTTTCTCTTAAAGGTTATAGTGATTCGGACTATGCGGAAATATTGATGATCGGAAAAGTACTTCAGGATCATGTCAATTTTTAGCGATTGCCTAGTATCTTGGTTTTCAAAGAAGCAAAATTGTGTTTCACTTTCAACGGCCGGCCGAATATATTTCCGCAAAGATTTTGTTGTACTCAACTTCTTTGGATGAAACAAACTTTAGCGGATTATAAATGTTCTTTTGAAAATGTTCCTATCTTTTGTGATAACATATCCGCTATAAAAATTGCTCAAAACCCGGTTCATCATAACCGTACTAAACATATTGAGATTCGACATCATTTTCTAAGGGATTGTGTCTCAAAACGAAAAATTGAGATATCTTTTGTACCATCTCAAGATCAATTAGCAGACATTTTTACTAAACCGCTAACTTCCGAGACTTTTGCATCAATACGAGCTCGGTTAGGCATAATGCATATTAAATGAGGTCTATGATTGCATTTTGCACGTTTTTAAAACTTAGGGGCGAAAAATCGGATTTTTGGTTGAAAATTCGGATTTTAGAAATTTTATCAAAACAAGGGAAGAGGGTTGAGGGCAACCGTCGCCCTCAACGCCGACCGTCGCCCTCAACAATGACCGTCGCCCGTCAACAAATTTTGGTTAAATTCGGTTCTGTCTTGATTTACCATTGTGGCTTATTTTGTCTATTTTTCGTCCCCTTCGCCAAATACACTAAAATTTCACTTCAAATGTATTTTCTTGTATATGTTTCATTTTTTGGACTTCATTAAGCTCGATTATCATCATCATTGCTCATCTTTACCGAATCAATGGTAAGAATTCTACTCCATTTGCTCAATTGGGTTGAACCCTTGAGATTTTGACTTATTTGCAAAATTCTTGATGCTAGTTTCATATGAATGTGATGAGCTTAAAATTTATGATGTATTGAATGTTGTTTGAACTGAATTGGTGATGAAAATTTTTGGCTTAAATGAATTTCAAAGGCGTTATATACTTAGTTTTATTCGACGCACGCCAAGTGTTCGACAAAATGTTTCAATGAAAAATTCATCACCTACGTGATTCTCTCGATTTGAAAAGTCATATAAGTTTATAGAGATCATGTTTTATCAATCAAATGAGCTTTTGCAAGTCAATTGATCAACTTTTCCCTTTACTTGGAATTTAAGCTTCAATTTTCAATAAGCTCGATAAATCGATAAATTTGCGCACTTTGATATGAATATATGATGTTTTTATCGTGCTAACATTCTTTTTGATGATTCCAAAGGGGATAAACAGGAAAATGCTCATACGCCCAAAGAAGCGAAAATAAGCTTGCAAGAAAAGCTATAAGCTAGTGGCTCTTGAAAGCCATAAGTCGTGAACAATGCTTAGTCCATTTGATGTATTGTGGACTTTTATGCTTGACTAATGATGTTTTGTGACAGGGGGGAGCTTATAAGCTCATGGAATTCAAGCTTAAGTTGTGAAAGCTAAGCTTTTAGCTTTTAGTTGTTGCTTGTATACTTGTTCTTTATATGCATGTTGATAGGGAGAGCTTGTGCAAAAATGATTTTGAAAAATCTTTGCTCCTATCCTTGTGTGCTTGTACTTATGATGTATCTTGTTTGTAATTGATAGTTGTTTTAAGACCGAAAAATTTGTTTTGTTTTAAAATCGACCTTCTAAAATTGTTTTGGTTTGTAATCATCAAAAAGGGGGAGTTTGTTAGATAAATGTTTTTATCAAGATTTTGATGATTTTGTTTTAATAAGATTTTATACCAAAACAATGTTTTTATATGTTGTCCAAATACTCCTAAATGATTTAAAATGTTTTTACTAATTTTTGGAGTATTTCTTAGAGTTTTTAATTTGATAAAAATTGGACAACACTTTTGATGGTTTTGTTTAAATTGGTTTTTACACCAAAACTATGTTTATAAATGTTGTCTAAATACTCCCAAATGATTTAAAATGTTTTTACTAATTTTTTGAAGCATTTCTTGAAGTTTATTTTTGAAAAAAATGGACAACATTTCAAAGGGAGAGTCGACCAGGTCGCCCAAATGGTCGACCAGACCAAGATAAGAAAACACGAAAACAGAAACTTACGGACTTGAAAAATGGAGCGGGGGACCTGGTCGCACCCCCTCCGACCGGCCGCACCCCCGCAACCCCTACCTGGATCGCACTATTTTTTAAAAACGGTCGAAATCTTCAACAGGCAACCGGCCGCCCTATGTTATTTTTTGACAAAGAAAATTCCAACCGCAGTAACTGTGACAAAGATTTGCTTTTCAATTTTGTACAATATTTCTACATCCTCAGTAATCTTCTTTTGTAGACAAAAGTGAAGATAGAGGAGCCTATGTTGGTGAAGCTTCCCTATAAATAGAGGATGAATTGAAGACACAAGACACAACACATACAAGCAAAATACACAACAAGAAATCTGCAAATTGTTCAAGCTTTCATTTTTACATTCTTGTTGTAATAGCCTAAGTACTTTCACTTGCACATCTTTGAGGTCTAGGCTTTTTGATTCTTGATTACACTTGCACTCAATCTTTGTATTGGTTTCATAGAGTTGTAATCTTGAATTTTGTCCATCATTCAACACAAGACATCCTTGTGAGTATTCTTGTGGTAAGAATACACTTGGGTGATTTAGGTGATAGGTGTTTGAAGAGTGTGGTACTCTTCAAAGGTGGTGAATGAAGATTGTGGTAATCTCCTTGAAGGTGTTGTAAGAGGATTGTGGTGATCCTCAAGGTGTTGTATTAATTGTGGTAATTAATAAAATCTTTTTCTTTTTGAAATCCATCCCGGAGATACTGGGGTGGTAGAGGATTAGGCCCTAGGTGGGTTGAACCTCTTTAAATCAACGAGTGTTGTTTAATTTCCGAATTTACATTCTTGTCATTTACTTGTTGATTCGAAAAAGAGGGTGATTTGCGAAAAATCGGCATAATCTATTCACCCCCCCTCTAGATTATCGTAGCCACTTGGACTAACAATTTACCGGTATTTAGAGGTTGCCACACCCCCAATGTTGCACAAATCGCATCTCGTAGCATGCCTGGGATATTACTACTAAAGAAAATACCGAATTTTCCAAAATTCACAACTTGCCCCGACGCCTTTTTATACTTTTCCAATAGATTTTTCAAATAATTTCATTCCTCCAATGGATCCCTTAAGCTCTGCATCTTTAATCATATGGGATAAACCCTCCGCACAAATAATAAATAAGTACGGCGACAAGGGATCCCCTTATCTCAAGCCTCTCTTCGGCTGGATTGGCCCAATAAATTTACGATTAACACCGATACAGTATCTAACCATAGATGCACAAATCATAATCCAGTCGATCCACTTACAATCAAAACCCATTTTAACCATCACCGCCTCAAGGAAATTCCAGTTCATACTATCATAAGCTTTGCTAATATCTATCTTCAAGGCCACATCTCATCCTTTGCGATTCAAATTTCTCTTCATACTATGAATCGTCTCAAAAGCAATTTGAACATTATCAATGATAGATCTACCGGACAAAGGCCGACTGATTATAAGAGATTATTTTAGAAAAAATCCCTTTTAATCTATTGGCCAAAACCTTCGCCAAAATCTTATACACCACATTACTAAGAGAAATTGGACGCCAATCTCTAAGAGTACACAAATGACTCAATTTCGGAATCAAAACCACATTTGTATCATTAATGTCGTCCAGAAATGCTCCTCGGTTTAAGTAATCTGTACAAGCTTTGAAGATCGCATCTCCAACAAGCGGCCAAAATTTCTGGTAGAATTTTAATTTTTTTATTTTTTTTTATTTTTCGCCACACCCTTCAATCAAAATAACTACCTCTCCCCCAAACTTGAATGAAATTATAGCGCATATAAGAGAAGATATAATTTCAAAGAAAATTGTGGAATGGACCTGACTCACTGCGGTGGTGGTGGCGGATAGTGACCCTGGGGATTGTACCAATGGTTCATCTGACGCGTCATCCCGTGCATCTCCAATGTCCACTATTGTTCTATTTCAGCGTGCAGACGCACGGGCCGTGCATCACCGCACGACCTGACCGTGCGTCAGTTCGAAGTGTTTTCTCCAGTTTTTTTTGTGAAAAGCAAATAAATCCAAACTAGTAAAGGTAAAAACGAAAATTAAAACAACTGACCATTGGGTTGACTCCCAATAAGCGCTAAATTAACATCTATAGCTTGACGCCTGTAAACCCCGATCACGGGTCCCGTAAGGTGATGTATGTCACCCCTTCTTGTCTTTCTCCTTGTCATTCCAACTCGCTTAAATTCGAGCCTCCTTTGAATGCTACTAGTGTAGAAGTCACACGTCGGTCAAATGCCATATTTTTCTCGTTTGCATCGTACGAGCGGCAGTACACGCGTGCTTCTGAGATGTTGTCCCTCTTCGTGTGCTTCGCTTTCTCACTTTTCAGTACTTCCTGCACATTTTCTAAAGAAAACACATAATTACTCATATTAAAAGTATTAGCACATGAATCGATGACTGGTAACGATTTACAGCTTTCTATTTTATCATGATTTTTCACAGCCTTATAGATGGAGAATAACACTTGCTCCTCATTAACTCATAATGTGAGATCTCCCTTTTGCACATCTATCAAGGCTCGTGCGGTGGACGTCACGATCTTCCTCCATGTCCAGCACCAAAAAGTCCACAGGGAATATAAATTTATCTACTTTCACAAGCACATCTTCCACGATTCCCTTAGGATATGTGAGTGACCTATCCGCAAGCTGCAAGGACCGTGGACGGCATCACCTCTCATAATCCAAGTTTTCTGAAAATGGACAAGGGCATTAAGTTAATACTTGCTCCTAGATCACAAAGTACTTTATTAAAGAAAACACCACCAATAGCACAAGGGATAGTAAAACTCCCCGAATCTTTGAGCTTCTGTGGTAATTTCCTCTGAATGATCGCCCTGCACTCTTCAGTCAAGTTAACAGTCTCGAATTCTGCCAACTTTTTCTTCTTGGACATCACTTCCTTCAAAAACTTCGCATAATTGGGCATCTGCTCCAATGCGTCTGCAAATGGTATGCTAATATGCAGTTTCTTAAATATATCAAGGAATTTTGCAAATTGCGCATCAAGCTTTTTCTTTTGAAATCGTTGAGGAAAAGGAAGGGGAATAGTAGGTTTAGAAAAATCAGAGTTGGAAGAAGATTTAAGCTTCTCATTAATGACCCTGTTGGCCCCATTGTTACATCCGTTGTTGCCTCCGTTATTACCCACGTTGTTCTCTTCCACGTCCTCCATAACCTGATCTTGTTGTCTTGCTGCCCGTTTAATAGCCGCACTGATTCGCCTACCAAAAGCCTCAACCTCCGGTATGAACGGTGCTAATTCTCTTTGCTTCGAACGAGTGTTCATGAACTACCTGAACCAACTAAAGAAAACAAGTCAAACACAGTAGGAGTAGAATTATACAACAAATAAAAAGAAAGAAAAAAATGTCTAAATTAAAAATAATTCTATTTATCGCAATATTAGTACTAAAAATTTAATTAGTCCCCGGCAACGACGCCAAAAACTTGTTCGCCTTATTTTTAGCTTCACCGCAAGTGTATAGTGTAGTTTAGAGTTATCTAGGTCGAATCCACATAGACTAATAAATTAATGTACTAAGTATTGAGATTGTAATAGTCTTATTTTTATCTATACGATCGAAATTGAGTGATTTGGTTTTGTAAAACTAAGACAAGAATTTATTCTAAAAAGACAAAGTAAAGATTGATTGAAAGATCAAGTAGATGAATGGATTCCAGGCCTATGGTTTCAGTTAATATGCCCTTTTGTTATCAAATTAATCACAACCAAAGTTATCATTATTCTTCCCAATAGAACAATCACAAAAGTATTTTACCATCTCTCTCGAGATGGATGTAAAATGTTGATTGGATTATCTATGCTAGCATATCTACTCAACATAAGATATCCAACTCCCAAAAGCATAAAAGATTATAAATCCTCACAAAATATTCACAGACTTCTCAATCTTGCAAATATTCATGTCAAGTACCCAAAGATCTAGTATTGAAACTCAACTCTCGAATTATGAATCAATACATCAAACAAGTTAAACCAAAGGCGTTTTGATAAAATAAGAATTAAAACAAAGTACTCGAATAGGATTTGAAAACAATATCTTCAATTACAATTAATCATCAAACAAAAGTATCCGTTAACCTAATCCCAAACCCGGGAATCACAAGATGTTTAGCCAGACATGGGAAATAAATAATTCATAGACAAATTATTCAAGTTCATATCTAACTAATCGAAAATAAATGATACTATTGAATGAGAAAACTCAGGGATGTCAATGATCTCTCGATCTATGTTTAATCCTCAAGCGCGTGGTTGCGACCTCGATCAATCTCTCCAATCCTTTGGTAGAAGGTTGCTCTTTTCTCTGCTTTCTAGGTCAAAAATCATTGTCTCCTCGTTTGGTATAAAGTAGGAATACCATTTATAAAATTTTCCTAATTTTTACACATATAAAATAGGAATACCATTTATAATATTTTTCTAATTTATATACATATAAAGTAGGAATACCATTTACGATCTTTTCCTAATTTACTAAATTACAACGATTTTCTTATAATATTTTCCTAATGATTATGTTGATTCTATATATCATATTTTAACCAAATATGTTATTATTTGTTCCAATTGTGTCTTTTTGATACAGTATAATATTAATTAAAAAAGAAACGAACTACAATAATTTCCGATCCACATCGAAAAAAAACAAGACAATCAAATTAAACAAGACTACTGATCAAATCCACATCAAAGTCATTTCCAAAATGCGATCACACTATAATATCATCAACACAAAACAACACAAATAATAGTAGCTATAAATCATTTTCAAAAGAGGCCCTACAATATCATCAATTCCAAACAATACTACATTAACTTGCATATGCACAAGAGAAAAAGTCTAATAATCCCAGCTAACACAGGCAACATTAGAGATTCTCCAAAACTTTCAAGGCATTCCGCAATTCTCTATCATCCTTCAGTTGATGCAAAAACTTTTCGATGTGTTTGGATTGATATCATCAGCTGAAGACACAAAACTATCATCATACATAGTTAGCTATACAATGTATATATGCAAAAACAGACCATCTTCATAGATATACTAACTTAAAAAAAGAAGCCGAGATACTCCCATATGAATAAGTGTCAGGTAACAGAAAATAAAGTTAATAGCTTGAAGCAACAAAAATAATGGAAAAAACTTAGTCTTCTAATTTAATAATGGATTTCTTATATGGCCAAGATTTGATTTACTGAAGATTTTCGTTGGAACTTAATATACATTAGATCAAAAGAAAGAAACTTTTAAAGAGAAGCATGGAATCGCATATAATTTTGCTAAGTTTCTAACTTAATTGATAAGAAATGCTCTAATATATAAATATAACAGATTATATTGAAAGCCATTTAGGAAAAAGAGACATATCAACTCAAGCTAATTAACTCATCCCACCTCTCACACAGAACATTAAATTTAGGGATAATTACAAAAACACCCCTGAGGTTTGGGCTAATTACAAAAAAATCCAGACATATTTCAAAATTACAAAAAGCCCCCTCATGTTTGATTCTGCCTTAAATTTAAGGAGGTAATTGTAGGTTTTTACAAAAATCAGGGTTTTTTTGAAATATTTTTCGGTTATGGAGAAGAAAAGTAGGACGGAATCAAACCTTAAGGGTTTTTTTGTAATTTTCAAAAATCACAGGGTTTCTTTGTAATTAGCCCAAACATTAGGGTTGTTTTTGTAATTATCCCTTAAATTTATACACTTACCAAATATCTAAGACCTAAAAGGGGGATCGTATCCATACACATCACTACGGACAAAAAACACCAAGTGAAAAAAATGAACCAACATGAGATTTCTCTATGAGCCAAATTTGGTTGCAATAAAAGGGTGCAGGGTGTTGATCTATGTAATCCATTTCTTCCTTCCTACAATCCATGGAATGAACCGGAAAATAGAGTGCAAAAGAGATATTATGCAGTGCAGAAATATATTTTACTTAAAGTTCATAAATGATAATGATTGTAGTAGAAGCATTATACAATCGGTAATGCTATGTAACAGAAAAGGAATTATATTGAAAAGAATAAAATGTTAATGAGTGATTAAGTTCATGAAAATCAAATCTTTATTTTCAAGGGCTTTGTAGCCCAGAATCGGGACTTTTTCTTGTGCTTTATTTTCAACGTGCATTACGTGTGCTTTTTACTAGTTCTCCAAAATAATGGAAAAGAATATAACATTCTAAATTATAGTAATTTTTTGAATTTCAAATTATAAATTTATTTTTCCATCTTGTTGAAATTGCGAATATAAAAAATATTGGCATTGAAGGCATTAAAGCGTTTGTGTTTTTTCCTATACTTGTCGATTCAATGTAGTGTGGCTCCTCTATATAAGTCCATAGTTTCTCCTACATCTCCCTTCTCGATATTGTCCACAAAAGGGTTGCTTCTTTGGAAGAATACAAGATTTTTCCTAAATTTTATTAATCACGTGCAAGATACGTGCTTTTACTATAGTTTTATAAAATAATGAAAAATAAGATAAAACTTAATAGATATAGTATGTATTTTTTCAACTCTAATTTGTCTATCTTATTGAAATTATTAAAATAATGGAATAGAAGATAAAATTAATCAAAGTGTTTCTGTTTTTCTTCCAAACTTGTTGACCCAGTGTAGTGCTCGTCCATCTATTGTATAAATCCCATAGTTTCTCCTATGTCTTCCTAACAAGTTATAAGTATTTCTTCATTTTTCGGAAATAAATTTCTGATTTTCGTTCTATACATTCTTGTACATGAATGTTCTATTTTGTAGATAATGCCCCTCGACCATTGATGTTGTTGAACTCTTCGGCTGTCATGTCCACAAATTGGTTCAGTGCCAACTTGTGTGGCTTACCTTTATGTTGTAATTTTGAATATAGAGGGCCTTGCTTTTGAAAGCTTCGAACTGTTTGAATTTGTCTTGTGAGCTCAAGGAGTCGAGGTAGTGTCGACCACACATCTCGAATAGTTCCCACAGTTCCTCATCCGTTTGAAGCTCCTCTTCTTGAAAATAGAAAAATTCCTTATTTTTCCCGGCTATAAGTACTAGAGGAAAAACAATACTATGAACAATTTTTTCATTTCAATTTCTAGAGTAAAGTTAGATTTTTCTTATCGGAGAAGAAATGCATGCAGAGGTGAGCAGGGGCGGCCCTGGGGCGGTGCAGGGGGCCCCCACCAGCAAGGGCTCCTGATTTTTTTTTATATGTATATGAAAATTGGTCATATAAAAAAAAGGTTGCAATAAGTTACAAAATTGTTGTTGGTGTAGTGGTGGGGTAATATTTTTGTAGTCAGTGGATCTTTGTTTCGAATCTATGCAGTTGCGTAAATTTGGTATTTTTGCCCTTCTTTTAAATAATTTTTTTTTTTTTTTTTTTTTCATTGTTTTCCTTTGCCTTTTCGCAAAACCAAGAATGAACTGAAGGATTTGAATAAGCCACATCTTTTCTTTTTGAGCAAAGAGAGCTACATATCTGAGCTCTCATTTTGTCTGTCTTTTTTCTTTTTGCAAACACAAAAGAAAAATCGGAATCGAACAATTAAAAAATAGAAAAAGATTAATTTTTCATTGCTAATTTATTAGTAGTTTTATTATCATATTTCTATGTAAATTACATTGAACGATTTTTTTTATAATTTACTTTATCAAACCGAAATGTTAAAGTTGGAGTATGATTTATAATTACGTATCTATTTAATATGTTAAATCAATGAATTATATTTGGAACATTGATTTTATATTTATTTTTTAATTTTTTTATGTAAACACAAGAGCCCCTGTTTTTTTTTTCCGCTCCAGGCCTCTCGAAACCTAGGACCGGCTCTGGAGGTGAGTTATGTTTAATTACATGCCAGTATTTAACTATTTATAACTAGCTAGAAGATATCTTGTTCACGAAGCATTTAATTTTATCTTCTTTCCCATTTTCCAAATTCAACCAAGCATCACCCGGCAAAAGTCTATCCTAATTCTTATACGACTTTTTTCATTCAAATTAAGATGAGAAAGCATAAATCACTACAACATAATTGACAAAAGATAACACCCAAAATATATTACCTAATAGTCATAAATTGTTATTATAGTCTATTGGTAGCACTTTTTATGATGATGCACTTGCCCGTGCTACCTACAACTTATGTATTACTTTTAATAGCTTTTAGTGACACTTTTTCTAAGTGTTACATTAATTCCTCTACTATAACACTTTGAAAAAAAAACTTTAGATATGACTCTTATATATGAAGCACTTTTTCTAGCTTTTAACAAGTGATGCGCACGAAATTATCATTTTGCTCGTAAGAAGCATCAAACCTAAGGCCCGTGTTGCTTAGAAGTGGAAGTTTACGACTGAGCTAAGTTTATTCTTTTTTACATCTTTTGCTTTGATTTTTACACACACACATATGAATTATATATATTATAAGTTATATTATATACTTTATGTATTAAAGATTATATTAAATACTATATGTATTAAAAATTATATTAAACACTATAGTTATAAATTTGTATTATATTTTATATATATTAAAAATCATATTATATATTATACATAAAAAACATAATAAAAATAATATATATAAAATATCAAAATAGATTCATCGACAAATTGATTTTCCTCTCTGTAAAAATAAAAAGAAGTATAATAAATGCAAATTTATGATAGATTAAAGATTTTTGGCGGTAAAAATAAAATTAATAAATAAAAATGTATATGTAATTTACCAATGAGAAAATTTGTAAGTAATGACCGATAATATCAATTTTTGCAATGAGAAAATCCGTAAGTAATGACCGACAATATCAATTTTCGTTAGTAAAAGTTTCTAAAATATAAAAAAAGTTACCTTTAAAATTAGTTTCCATCAAAAAAAAATAATAGTAAATCATGCGCATTATTTAATTAAAGCGATGTAATTTTATGTTACCAAAATATAGCACAAAAGTATTACAATTGATTAAATATAGTGTTTCCTAGAGTGTTGTTTAATCAAAATGATACATATGTGCTTTACCAAAAAAATAATAAAAAAAAAAAAAAGTGATACATTTTTTTTAGAACAAATCCTAGTGGGGGAGGGATGGTGGAAATCGAGTCCAGATCTTTGGCCTGGGCATGTGAGCCTTCAACCACTGGACTACTATCCGATTCCAAAAAAAAGTGACACGTAAAAGTGTTATTTAAAACAGTTACATGTAAGTGTTACACATTAATAAAGTGTTTTACATACATATTATAATGTAAAAACAGTTAATATTTGTTCCATAATGTGCCTTATGTAATAAGTGCTACAATTTCGTGTTACCTAATGCCATTTATGTTGTAGTGAATTGAATTCCAAAAAATAAATATACCAAGACTATAATTTTTTGTGTCTCGTACGCTTTTTTTGTTAGTCCTATTTTTATAATTTGTATCTTTTTGTGTGTATATTCATCCAAATGTAGTTCAAATTAATTTTTTTTGTTAACACTGCTTTGAATATTTAATAAAGATTTTCTTAAAGGAATATTGTGTTGCATTTTCTTTGGTGGTAAATTGAACCTATACTACATTTGCTCGACATGTATATCACATGCGAATCTAATCTCCACGACTTTGCCTAACTAATTAACACCCAAAGAGGATCCTCACAGTGTTGTTTTTTCAAAATCCCGCAATGCGTGTCAGTTTAAATTAGCTTTCAAATGAAAGAAATTTCATATTGTAGGAATGATGTTTGACATTTGGAAAATTTAAAGATAGTGATATTTAGCAATAAGAATATTCAAATATTTACAGTGTCCATCAGTACTTTTGTTTGTTTAAATGTGATAATACTCTACAATGAACTCTTTGACTATGTGAAATCACAAGATAATATATAATCAGCTATGGTAATAATCCCTTTTGGTTAGCACAAACATACAATAAAAGGAATGCTTATGGGCAATGTTTTTTCTTTCTATTTTTCATTTCTATATCGATTAATATACAAAATGAAAGCATTATCAAAATTACAAAGAGATATTTGATTTTTGAAACATCTTAAAAGTAGTGTTATCAGTTCGTAATACTTATATAGCAAGTAAATATTTGATGATTCAATATTATATTCTGGTTAACTAAATCAAATGTGCACGTAATGGGTATTTCTTCATTTTTCAAGATTAAATTATTGATGTTTGTTAGGAAAGCAAGCAAGGATAGTAAGAGCAATTGATCACACAATATAACTTGAGACATTATAAGTTGTCGAAACATATGATTAAGCTCATAGAACCTCTTAATGTTTGTTAAGAAAGCAAGCAAGGGTAGTGAGAGCAACTGATCACACAATATAACTTGAGACGTTATAAGTTGTCGAAAAATATAATTAAGCTCATAGAACCTCTATTTATAACTGAGAAGGTCATATCGTCCATCAAAGGTTGTTTTTTTGAAAGAGTGTGTTTTTTTTCCTGAAATTATATGAATCACGTGCAATATATGTGCTTTTTAATAGTTCTCTAAAGTAATGGAAAAGAAGATAAAACTAAATATTCTCTAAAATATAGTAATTGAGAATATAAATTTACTTTTCCATCTTGTTGAAACTGTGAATATAAAGAGCATTGGAAATGAAGGCATCAAAGTGTTTGTATTTTTTCTATACTTGTCAAGTCAGTGTAGTGCTGGTTATCTATATTAGCTACAACATATAATAAACAATAAGTAACAGATAATTCCATATTTTTCTTAATTTTCTAAATTTAGTTAAGAGATAAAAAATGGTAGTGAGAACTCATCATTACTCTTTTATAACTTGAGAAGTTATAAGTTGTCGAAAATTATGATTAAGCTCACACATAGAACCTATATTTGTAACTTAGAATGTTATGTTGTCAATGAAAGGGTTGCTTCTGTGGAATAGTACATGGTTTTTTTCGGTAAAGTTTTATTAATCACGTGCCAGATATGTGCTTTTTACCATAGTTCTCAAAATTCTGTGGAATAATACTTTTTTAAATTTTGAATCTCTAACTTTTCCATCTTGTTGAAATTGTTAACATAATGGAAAAAAAGATAAAAATAATCAAAGTGTTTGCATTTCTCTTCCATACTTGTTGACTCATTGTAGTGTTTCTCCATATATTGTATAAATCCAAAAGTTTCTCCTACGTTTCCTTCCCCCGATATTGGTTGTAAAAGTAATAAGTATTTCTTAATTTTTCCAAGATTAAATTTCTGAATTTTGTTTTGTGCTTACTAGTACATGAATGTTCCAATTTTTAATTGGTAATGCTTATTGGCCATTGAGCAACTATGGATGTTGTCGAAATCTTCGGAAGTCAGTGCCAACTTATGTGGCTTGCCCTTATATTGTAAATGTGAATGTGTAGGGTATTGCTCTTCAAGGATTCAAATCGTTTAAATTTGTCTTGTGAGATCAAGTAGTCGGGGTAGTGTCGACCCCACCACTCGAATAGTTCCCAAAATTTCTCATTCGTTTGAAACTCCTCTTCATAAAAATCAAACACTCCATATTTTTGTTGGCTATAAGAAGTAATGGAGAAACAAACTGTACCATGAACAATTTCTTCATTTTAATTTCTAGAGTAAAGTGAAGGATTATTTTTTTATCAGAGAATAAACGCATGCAGACGTGAGTTAGGTTTAATTGCATGCCACTTTTTATAACTAGCTAGGAAGTGTCTTGTTCACGAAGCATTTAACTTCAATCATCTTATTTCCCATTTTCCAAATTCAACCAAGCATCACCTGACAAAAGTCTATCCAAATTCTTATGTCTTTTTCCTCCAAATAAATATGAAAAAGCATAAATCACTACAACATAAGTGACATAAGATAACACCAAAAAATATAATTACCTAATAGCTATAAATAGACTACTGGTAGCACTTTTTATGGTGATGCATATAGTCTAAAGTATCACTTTTAATAGCTTTCGGTGAGACTTTGTCTAAGTGTTCAATTGTGGTAATGCTCTACAAAGAACTTTTTGACTACGCGAAGTTTACAATATAATATATAAATAACTAGGTTAATAATCCCTTTTGGTTAGCACAAAACAGACAATAAAGGAATGCTTATCAATCGCTCAATGTTTATTTTTTTTTTCTATTTTTCATTTCTATATTGAATAATATATAAAAAGAAAGCATTATCAAAATTACAGAGAGATATTTGATTTTTGAAGCATCTTAAAAGTAGCGTTGTCAGTTCGTAATGCTTATATAGCAAGTAAATATTTGATGATTCAACATTATATTTTGGTTAACTAAATCAAATTACACGTAATGGGTATATCTTCATTTTTCAAATTTAAATTATTGATGTTTGTTAAGAAAGAAAGCTAGTAGTAAGAGAAACAGATCACACAATACTCAATTATAACTTGAGATGCTATAAGTTATCGAAAAATATGATTAAGCTCATAGAAACACTATTTATAATTGAGAAGGTCATATCGTCCATGAAAGGTTGCTTCTTTGAAAGAGTGCGTGTTTTTTTTTTTGAAGTTATATGAATCATGTGCAATATATGTGCTTTTTAATAGTTCCCTAAAATAATGGAAAAGAAGATAAAACTAAATATTCTCTAAAATATAGTAATTATGAATATAAATTTACTTTTCCATCTTGTTGAAATTGTGAATATAAAGGGCATTGGGCTTGAAGAAATCAAAGTGTTTGTGTTTCTTTTCTACACTAGTCGATTCAGTGTGTGTGGATTATCTATCTCATATAAATCACAGTTTCTCCTCGTCTCCTTATATCGATATTGGTATACATGTAATAAAACAACAAGTAACAAATAATTCCATAATTTTCATGTTTAATTTTCTAAATTTCGTTAAGAGATAAAAAAAATGGTAGTGATAACTCATCACTGCTCAATTATAACTTGAGAGGTTATAAGTTGTTGAAAATTATGATTAAGCTCACACATGGAACTTATATTTGTAACTTAGAATGTTATGTTGTCCAAGAAAGGGTTACTTCTGTGGAAGAGTACATGTTTTTTTCCGTAAAATTTTATTATTCATGTGCAAGATATGTGTTTTTTACTATAATCTTCTAAAAATGGAAAAGAAAATAAAACTTAATAGATATAGTACTTTTTTGAACTTAGAATCTCTAACTTGTCCATCTTGTTGAAATTTTTAAAATAATGGAAAAATGATAAAACTAATCAAAGTGTTTGTATTTCTCTTCCATACTTGTTGAATCACGGTAGTGTTCCTCCATCCATTGTATAAATCCAAAAGTTTCTCCTATGTTTCCCTCCCTGATATTGGCTGCAAAAGTAATAAGTATTTCTTAATTTCTCCAAGATTAAATTTCTAAATTTCGTTTTGTGCTTACTCGTACATGAATGTTTCATTTTTTAATTCATAATAATTATTGGCCATTGAGCGGCTTGCCCTTATGTTGTAAATGTGAATGTAAAGGCCGGGCATTACTCTTGAAGGATTCAAATCGTTTAAATTTGTCTTGTGAGATCGAGTAGTCGAGATAGTGTCGACCCCATCACTCGAATAGTTCCCAAAGTTTCTCATTCGTTTGAAACTCCTATTCGTGAAAATCAAAACACTCCATACTTTTGTTGGTTATAAGAAGTAATGGAGAAACAAACAGTACTATGAACAATTTCTTCATTTTAATTTCTAGAGTAAAGTGAATGATTTTTTTTATCAGAGAATAAAAGAATGCAGAGGTGCGTTAGGTTTAATTGCATGCCACTATTTATAACTAGCTAGGAAGTGTCTTGTTCACGAAGCAATTAATTTCGATCATCTTCTTTCCTATTTTCCAAATTCAACTAAGCATCACCTAACAAAAGTATTCCAAATTCTTGTACGACTTTTTTCCTTCAAATTAATATGAAAAAGCAGAAATTACTACAACATAAGTGACATAAGATAACACCAAAAAATATAATTACCTTATAGCCATAAAATATTATTATAGGTTATTATAGTCTATAGATTATTGGTAGCACTTTTTATGGTGATGTACTTGTCAGTGCTACTTAAAACCTAAAGTATCACTTTTAATAGCTTTCAGTGATACTTTTTCTAAGTGTTAAATTGTGGTAATGCTCTATGAAAAACTTTTTTACTACGCGAAGTTTACAAGATAATATATAAATAACTAGGGTAATAATCCTTTTTGGTTAGCACAAAATAGACAATAAAAAGAATTCATATCAATTGGGAAATGTTTATTTTTCTTTCTATTTTTCATGTCTATATCGATTAATATACAAAACGAAAGCATTATTAAAATTATAGAGAGATATTTGATTTTTGAAGCATCTTAATGTAGTGTTGTCAATTCGTAATGCTTATATTGCATGTAAAAATTTGATGATTCAACATTATATTCTGGTTAACTAAATCAAATTACAAATCAAAATTAAATGATACTATCATCTGATTAATAAATCTCATATGTGCAGCTATAGTTATAGATGAGAATTAATAATATAGTTGTTGTAATTGCTAATTCGGATTTACCTAATTATATGAAATTGTGACGAGTTAGTCTTTGGATGGATACCGATTAAGGTAGGAATCCTTAGACAAGTGATGTGTTAATAAAGGGGCAAAATAAAGTTCAAATTTTCCGGAAACAAGAACAACATTTTGTTTAATGAAAATATTTGAGTTTTGAAATCAAAGTTTGCCTCTGTTTAGTGTTAATTACCAAATAATAAGTTTTATTTGTGTAATGTATTTGGTTCTAAATCTTCATAAAATGCATTGGTTAAAGTTCAAGTGCGAGTCACCAATTTTTGTACCAAAGGCCGAGTTTGATTTTTTGATTAAATAGTATTTAGTTATTATTAATTTTTGGACTAATTTGAGTTTAATTATCATTAATTCATGAATTAATTTGGATCTAATCCTCATATTAATGTTAACCCTCTTTGAGCACTATAAATAGTGCAAAAGTATTTTGAAAGAAATGTACTATACATCTACTCATTTCTCCGTCTTGTCTCTTATTTTTATCTCTGGAAAGAAAAGATTTCTTGACAAATTGAGTTTTTGATCAAGGCAACTATGAAAGATATTGCAATCTTCACATTTGGAGCTAATTTATCCTGGGAGAAGCTACATTGTCTTCGTTGCACTGGTGTTGAGGCTTACATTTCTTCAAGGCAAGTAGAATCCTTTGTGATTCGGCTTTTCAATTATATTATGATATACCACTGTTAGTTAAGTGGTGATCTTATAATTTCTTGTTCTTAATGTTGGTTGATGTTTGTGGTTTCTATTTTGCTACATTGAATTGTGTATATGTTTCCAAATACGTTTTAAAATAATCTTTGACACTGTTTGTTATTATCATTTTGATAATCTGATATTTGAATAAATCAATTCCAATTATTATTTTCCAACAATCTTGAAAAAACACATTCAAATTTGTGTTTTAAAATGAGGTTTTCATTTTAACGTCTTATATGTATATTTCAAGTTTTCCAATTATTATTATTAGGTCAAGTGATTTTGGTACTAAATCTGTTAATTCTATGTTGAACTCAAAAGTCGACTTATCCGCTTGAAAATGTTTTCAAATCCGTTTTCAAACACCGGCAACAACGAATGAACATTGTGGTGTCGGTGAAAGAACTTTTGATGGTAATTCAGGTGAGTAAGTTGGAACCAACTTGAAAATATCCATGATCATCCTGCTGGTACACATGGCACCACATCAATGAAGGATCACTGAATCCTATGTTGATTTACCTCAACATATGATTGCCTAATCATTGTGTGTACGTGTCAATTTGTTCTTATTCGTATTATATATAGTCAATAGAATAGTGACAAGTGTCCATCTAGATCCTTCACCTAGTTGTATAAACGTACCTTGTACTACAACATATTAATCTTCCAATGAAAGCTTATTCAGCATAATAACTATATTCCTTTTGTCTCTTTTCTTCCTACTGTTTCATTAATGGCGTTTCCAAAATACCAAAATGGTATCAGAGCAGGTTGAAAGGACTTGTCTCTAGTACTCCATTCTTTTCTTATTTTCTTGCATTTTGGCTCACCATGGCAACACATCTCAGGAGCAAGTTATACAGCTGGAGAGTCAACTAATATCCACCAAGTTTAATGATTCTAACTATCTAGTATGGAGCAGCAAGTTTTGACAGCTATTAGAGGGTATGGTCTTCTTGGATACATTGATGGCATAGTAGCCATGCCACAACAATATATTCCAGTTACATTTGGAATCAATACCTTAAACCCTGCTCATTCTATTTGGATTAGACAAGACCAACTCATTGCTTTATGGTTGTTGTCCTCCTTATCTGATAGTCTGCTGATATCCACTGTTGGTTTTAAAACCTCTAAAGAGATCTGGGAATCCTTGGAGACTACCTTTGCTAGTCATAATTCAGCAAAGCTTATGCAATATAGGCTGCAATTGCAAACCACCAAAAAGGGAAGTATGTCCATGAGGGAATACTTCAATAAGGTAAAAAGTTATTGTGATTTACTAACCTATGCAAGAGAAAAGGGAAGTATGTCCATGTGATTTACTAAGAACCTTGTCAGTTGCTCAATTTGCTAGAGATAACAAATATTTCTTTGTATTTCACCCGTTTGTTTGTCTTGTGAAGAATCAGCACACAGGGGAGGTCCTCCTCAGGGGGAGACTTGAGAATGGTCTATACAATTTTCACCTCACAAAGTCTCAGATTTCCAGTTTTTCTTCTAGTTCATTCAATCAAACAGGAAAGCTTGTTGCTAATCCTGCTGAAGTTAGAAACAAAGCAGATTTAGTTTTATGGCACTCTAGACTAGGCCATGCCTCTGTGGAGATTGTCAAGAAAGCTCTACAAAGTTGTAATATTCCCTTTTGTTTGCTTTCTTTGTCTTTAGCCTAAATGTCATAAGTTACCTTTCTCTAATTCAGATTCTCATCATTATGACATGTTTGATGTTTTGCATACTGATTTTTGGAGCCCAGCACCTATTAAGTATTTACATGGTTGCACATAATATGTTAGTTTTATAGATGATGCTACTAGATACACATGGATTTACCCTCTCAAGGCCAAATTTGACACTAATGTTGCATTCATGCACCTTAAGGCTCACATTGAAACACAATTTAACAAGAAAATAAAATGTGTTCAAAGTGATGGGGGAGGTGAATTCAAGTCTCTGGCCAACTTCTTTTCTGAAAATGGAATCCATCATAGGATTTCCTGTCCCTATACTACAGACCAAAATGGCTTAGCGGAAAGAAAACACAGACACATTGTAGAGGTTGGCCTTTCTCTTCATAGTAAATCCCAGTTACCTTCCAAACATTGGGATGATGCCTTTACTAGTGTTGTGCATCTCTTTAATTAGACACCTTCCAAACTCCTCCAATATAAGACTCCTTATGAGGCTCTTACAGGTGCTAAGCCAGACTATAATAGCATAAAGGTTTTTGGTTGTTTGTGTTTTCCCTATATCAGACCATACAACCACAACAAGCTTGAACCTAGAAGTCTGCCCAACATTTTCCTTGGCTATCATCCTCAGTACGAAGGTTATAAGGTGTTGTTGCCCAATGACAAAGAGTCATTATGTCTAGACATGTCATTTTTGATGAGAACACATTCCTTCTCAAAAGGAAATTCATTCTGAGCAAGAAAGATTTCATCAAGAAGGGGGCCTTGTTTAAACTTGTTCAAACCAATCAGCCTGATACACCTTATCAATCTCACTCATGTCCCTCTATTCCCATATTGCACACTCCTAGCACTCAAGATTCTGACAACAATAACACTTCACCTATCACACATTCCTCATCTCCTTCTACACAGTTTGGTGGTACTATTACAATTGATTTACCTATTGTGAATGCTAATTTACCTGCTGATGTTGTAATTCCCAGTGTGACAAGTACTCACTCCATGATCAAGGGATCTAAGTATGGGATCAAAAAACTAAGTCTTATATTGTAGAGCCACTAGTTGAGCCACAAAGTTTGGAGGATGCTTTGAGTCAGCCAGAGTGGAAGGCTGCTATGAACAGAGAATATGAGGCTTTGCTTAAGGATAAGACTTGGATATTGTCTATTGCCACCTAATAGGGAAGTAATTGGTTGCAAATGGGTTTACAAAGCCAAGAAAAATGCTGATGGATCCCTGGCAAAGTACAATACTAGGCTTGTAGCCAAACGATATACTCAGTTGGCTGGATTTGATTATCAGGAAACTTACATTCCTGTGATTAAACCTTCTACCATTCGAGTAGTTATGTCTATTGCTTTATCAAAGGGATGGAAAATCAGATAATTGGATGTTGATAATGCCTTCTTGAATGAAGACATATATACATAGTTATATATGGAACAACTTCCGGGGTTTGAACTTTTGAAAGGGCAGAACATGGTGTGCAAGCTTACTAAGTCGTTATATGGACTCAAGCAAACATCTAGAGCTTGGTCAAACAAGTTGGGAAATGTTCTTTTATCTCCTGGGATTCATTCTTTCCAGAAGCGGCGATTTACTCATTGTATATCAAGCATGATCAATCTCACACTCTTCTTGTTTTAACTTATGTTGATGATATTATTGTTACGAGGAGATAATAGCTATGAAATTCAGCAACTCATCTGTCAAATGAATCAACATTTTTCTCTAAAGGATTTGGGAGAAATACATTTCTTCCTGAGGGTTGAATTCACTGCAACCAAGAAAGGGATGTTCTTGAGTTAGAAAAAATATGTGGAGGATCTTATCATTATGGCTGGAATGCAGGGTGCTAAGGGTCTTAGCACTCCTATGATTACCAACAATTCATTATTTAAATTGACACGAAATCCGACTGTGGAAAGTAAATTATACAGACAAATTGTTGGACGCCTTCAGTATGCTACAATTACAGATCAGCTACATTGTCAACAAGGTCAGCCAATATATGCAAACTCCCTTGGACACTCATTGGAAAGCAGTGAAGAGAATCATTAGATGTCTTGCTGGAAAAACTGATCTTGGATTACAGTTTTCATCTTCAACCAACACAACTTAATTGCATATGCTGATGTTGATTGGGCATCAGATTTGGATGATAAAAGATCAACATCAGGTTCTTGTGTGTTTTTAGGAGACAATCTTGTTTCTTGGAGCTCCAAGAAATAGCCCATTGTATCAGGATCAAGCAATGAAGCAGAGTACATGAGCTTGGCTCATGTTACTTGTGATATATTTGGCTACAATCATTGTTGAAAGAACTACAGATTAAGCAAGACATGATACCAATTGTTTAGGTTGATAATCAAGGAGATATCTCTCTAGCAAGTAATCATGTTCAACATTCGAGGACGAGGACAAAGCACCTGGAGCTTGACATTCATTTTATCAAAGAGAAAGTAATGAACAAGATTATTGTTGTTAGATATGTGTCTTCTCTTGATCAAGTTCTTTGATATTCTCACAAAACCGTCACTTTACGGCCAATTCTTCATTCGCCTTCAAATAAACTTGGTGTTGTTCCTAAAGGCTCCTTCAAATTGAAGGGGGCTGAAAATATCCATGATCATAATGTCGGTACACATGGCACCACAACAATGAAGGATCATTGAATCCTATGTTGATTTACCTCAACATATGATTGCTAATCATTGTGTGTAGTCACAATTTATTCTTATCCGTATTATATGTAGTCAATAGAATAGTGACAAGTGTCCATCTAGATCCTTCACCTAGATGTATAAATGTACCTTGTACTACAACATATTGATCATCCAATGAAAGTTTATTCAACATAACTATATTCTTTTTGTCTCTTTTCTTCCTATTGTTTCATTAATGGCGTTTCCAAAATACCAAAACAATCGATACATATTCCCGAGAACAAATGAAATTGCTTAGTGGAATGAAATGGATCAAATAGATCGAGGAGCTATTTTATCGGCTTTGTTATTACGATCTTTTATGTTTGGTGTTCCAACTTGTACACTCGTGAAACCGTTGTGCGGTGAATTGGATAAGAAACAGTGTGTAGACAAGGGGGCCTGCGCACCCTAATTTTTATTTTTTTTGTCCTGTTTTTCTATGGACAATAAAGTTATATACATTTTTAAGTGAAAAAATAGTTGAGCTATGGGGGAAATTTTTTTGGGCTAGGGGTAATATTGAGGGCTGCATATGCCCCTGACAAGAAATACAATACTAAAGCTGAAGGCAAGTCTGTATCTGAATAGATGAACAAATTGATCAACATAGAATATTCTCTATTTGGTGGCCGGTGAGATGGAACTTCCTAAAAATTTTCTGGTTATGTCGATTATCAAATAAATTTCCGATGTTTTGAAAAATATCGCCATGACATTAAAGCAGCAGAAAGGGAAGTTCACCTTGGATGATCTGAGAATAACAAAATTTTCATCCACATAAATGAAAGAATATGCAATTAGACGTTCAATCCATTTAAGATTCAAATGGGTACGACTTCTAATTATGTACTTCATTAATTAAAAATTTAATATTTAAAATTTATTTATCTTCAAAAAAAATTTAAAATTTATTTATTACACTAGATGATTTCGGTGGTGATAGACACAAAAAAATCATCTGAAATTTGTCACATTTTAATATTTTCCAGCCACCATTGTAAATGACAAAATTTGACAATGTTATGGATAACAATTATTAAATAGCAATCATGGAAAAAGTTAGATTTACAATGCCCATCCTCCACGTCTCACTATCTCCAATATTGTATTAACAAGAACGTGAAAACTGCAATGATATAATCTCTCCAGAAAATAATTATTAGATTTTAGACCAAATAATGATGAAATAAATATGTAAGAGGGAAAATTGCAAAATTGGTACTATATTTATAGGGGTATTGCAAAATTAGTCCTGTAACTTTTGAAGTTGCAATTTTAGTCCTCTAACAATTTTGCCCCTTAACAAAAATAACAATTTTAATTATGTGATTTTTAGGATTTGGCAATTTTAGTCTTTTTTTTTAGTTGTGGTAACTTTTGGTCCTATTATTCAAAATAACCAATTTTGGCATATTTGTATGTGTTTTTTTTTGTATTTCATAAGTAGAAAATAAAACATGTATAACTCGTATTTTGGGTTTTGAACTAGATTCATAAATCTAAAATTTTTCCATCATTAGGCAATCAATAGTATAAATGATAAATGAATTCTAGTCAAGTAAATAAAATACATGTTCCAATACTGTTTTAAACTTTATTTTATGTACATATTGATTCATTTGGTTATAATCAAGGGCATTTTGGAAATAATATAAATATTGAAATTGCCTCTAGGACCAAATTTGCATCAATTTAAAATTTATAGGATCAGAATTGCACGAATCTAAAACTAATGGCACCAAATTGCGAAAAATCAAAACATACAGGATTAAAATCGCAATTTTAAAAATTACAGGACTAATATTGCAACATTCCTATTGATGCAGGACTAAATTTGCATTTTTCTCATATACTTATATACGGATATTTTTTTTTTTTGAGGCATACATCCATTCTATTATGTAATCTAAAAAAGTGTGTTGTGGTTGTTGGAATTGGTTTGATAAATTGGGTTTTGACCCGATTTTAAGTAATTATTTAGGTGGGTTTATTTATTTGATGAATGAAATAAATGAGATAAACGTCATCTACGCCGCGGGTAGATGAGTTTAGCATTTTGAATTTCTCAAAATCAATATCGGGTGAATGAGAAATAAATGCATAAAGTTGGCCACTTAAAATGCTTTTATATATGGAATATAAAAGGGTGGGAATATGGAAAGCCATATCCCACATAGGAAACATAGTAAATGTTTGACTAGTTAATAAAGAGCTTCACCACTAATAAGGAGTAATCAAGTGGAACTCCTTATGGTACACCCTAGTGGACCAAGTCAATTTTGACTAGCCTTTGGCTAGCTCAAAAGGCACCGAGGACGGTGCGGAGCACCGTCCGAGCCCGATTCGGGCCCCGGCCCGAGCCCGCGCACGTCGTACGTAGTCCTATTGGGCGCTTTAGAGGTGCACTTTGCACTTCGCACGTACGCATCGTCCACGACTAATCCGGACCAGGTTGCACCCAGTCTGAAGAGACACCAAGAGCTCTATATAAACCAGCCCCCAGAATCATTTCATCACATCAGAAAATTCGAAAATTATCTTGCTTCTTCTTTATTCTGCATTAGTTAATCAAAAGAGAGTTCAAAAATATCTAAGTGTTTGTTGTGCTTGCGATTTGTAGTGCAACTATCGCAAGTGTTGTCGTTGTATCTTGGGAGACAATTGCCGCATACCGTACGCACCGTGAGCGAGGCAATCTTGTCTTAAAGAGAAAGAGTCCAACTCTTACCTCGATATTTTGATTTTTACCGTTACTCTGCTCAATTATTTTCAGCCATTCGGTATACACCATCGGTTTATCCAACAGTTTAAGACAAGATTTTTGTGTATATCAAATGGCTTCGACGCTGATTCGGGCCCAAAGACCAAAGACCAACACCGAGAGAAAACCCGAGAAGTTTGGGGTTCGACTTCAAAAGATGGCAACGAAAAATATTGTTCTATCTTACGACTTTGAACCTCGCTCGTTTCCTTACGGAGGATGCCCCAATTGTGGGGGAAGAGGAGACAGATAAGGAGAAGAGAATGGCGTTCGATGCTTGGAGTCAAAGCGACTTCCTGTGCCGGAACTACATACTCAATGGACTGGACAACACATTGTATAATGTGTATTGTTCTTAAAAAGATCGCTAAAGAGTCAGGAGCTCTTTAGAGAAGAAGTATAAAACTGAAGATGTTGGCACAAAGAAATTTGTTGTCGGCAAATTCCTTGAGTTCAAGATGGTTGACACCAAGACGGTGATCAGCCAGGTTCAAGAGATCCAGTTAATTCTGTACGGCATAATTGCAGAAGGAATGGTGGTGACTGAATCCTTTCAAGTAGCCGCTATAATCGAGAAGCTACCGCCTCTGTGGAAGGATTTTAAGAATTACCTGAAGCATAAGCGAAAGGAGATGGGGCTTGAAGACTTAATTGTCAGATTGCGTATTGAAGAAGACAATCGCAAGTCTGAGATTAAGTCCCGCAAGCTTCCTATGGAGGCAAAGGCAAACTTGGTGGAGCCCAATGCTAGCAATAAGAGAAAGCACCCGGGAATAATCGAAAAGGAGAAGGCTAAAAAGTTCAAAGGAACTGCTTCAATCATGGAAAGCCGAATCACAAGGCTAAAGATTGTCGTCTTCCTAAAAGGCCAATCGGAACCAGTGCATGTGACCGAGGACAAATCGAGCCAATTGATATGTCCGATCTTAATCTCTATTTGTTGTGTATGAAGGCAACAAATGCTACATGGTGGAGAACTCGAGAGAATGGTGGATGGACACAAAAACACGCCACATATGCTCGACAAAGACATGTTCTCAACGTATACTCCTATCAACGGAAGGAAGCTATACATGGAGAATCATGCAACGTCCGAAATTGTAGGTCTCGACAAGATGGTGCTGAAGATGACCTCGGGCAAGGAGTCGACCTCGTTGATGTCCTTCATGTTCCAGACATTCGGAAGAACTTAGTGTCAGGATCGTTGTTGGTCAAGGCAGGGTTTAGATTAGTATTTGAGGCTCAAAAGTTTGTACTTATGAAAAATGGACAGTTCATAGGGAAGGGGTACTTAGATAATGGACTGTTCAAGATGAATGTAATGAATGTACTCCGAAAAATTGAAAGCAATAAAATTAATGCTTCTTCTTATTTGCTTGAGTGTTCAAATTTATGGCATGTTAGATTAGGACATGTGAATTTTAACACTTTGAAAAGGTTAGTAAACTTGGAATTACTACCTAACTTTAAAATAGATTCACATCACAAGTGTGAAATCTGTGTTGATGCAAAAATGGCCAAAACACCATTCCACTCGGTGGAAAGAAAAACAGAACCTCTAGAGTTAATTCACAGTGATATATGTGATTTAAAGTTTGTGCAAACTAGAGGTGGGAAAAAGTATTTTATTACTTTTATCGATGATTGCACAAGATACTATTATGTATATCTTTTAAGAAGTAAAGATGAGGCCTTAGAAGCTTTTAAAAGCTATAAGAATGAGGTTGAAAATCAACTTAGCAAACGAATTAAGATAATTCGAAGTGATAGAGGTGGAGAATATAGAGCTCTTTTTGATGAATTTTGCTCAGATTCTGATCTTATTCATCAAACAACAACTCCTTATTCACCACAATCAAACGGTATTGTTGAACGCAAAAACCAAACTCTAAAAGAGATGATTAATGCTTTGTTGATAAATTCTGGTTTACCTCATAATTTGTGGGGGGAAGTAATTCTCTCGGCTAACCACATTCTTAACAAAATACCACACAAAAATAAAGATAAAACTCCGCATGAGTTATGGAAAGGTCGAAAACCTTCCTACAAATACCTAAAAGTGTGGGGATGTTTGGCTAAAGTAGAAATACCTAAGACAAAACAAGTCAAGATAGGGCCTAAAACAATCGATTGCATTTTCATTGGATATGCAAATAACAGTAGTACATATCGATTTTTAGTGCACAAATCAGCAATTCCAGATGTACAAGAAGGTACAATTATTGAGTCAAGGAATGCTGTATTTTTCGAAGACGTGTTTCCTGTCAAGAAAGGAAAGAAACTAGTTCTAGCAAAAGAACACGTGATACTGTCGATGGTGATCATCAAAGTGATGAAGAACCAAGATGCAGTAAAAGGGCAAAAACAACTAAGTCTTTTGGTCCGGATTTTCTAACTTATGTGTTAGAAAATGAACCAAGGACAATTGGTGAAGTATTGTCCAGTCCAGAAGCTCCATTCTAGAAAGAAGCTATTAATAGTGAGATAGATTCCATTATGCAAAATCATACTTGGGAGTTGGTAGATCTCCCTCCGGGAAATAAGCCTTTAGGATGCAAGTGGATCCTTAAAAGGAAATATAAAGCTGATGGAACTATTGATAAGTACAAGGCCAGGTTAGTAGCTAAGGGATTTAAACAAAGAGAAAGCCTTGGTTTCATTGATACGTATTCACCTGTGACAAGAATCACATCTATTAGAGTTCTCGTTGCTATTGCAGCATTGCATAACCTTGAGATACACCAAATGGATGTGAAAACAACTTTTCTAAATGGTGAATTAGAAGAGAAAATCTACATGGAACAACCCGAAGGGTTTGTTGCTCCTGGACAGGATAAGAAGGTGTGCAAGCTCGTTAAGTCACTGTATGGCCTTAAGCAAGCTCCGAAACAATGGCACGAAAAATTTGAATGAACTATGCTATCAAATGGTTTCAAAATTAACGAGTGTGATAAATGTGTTTACATTAAAGACATACCTAATGATTATGTAATTGTCTGTCTGTATGTTGACGACATGTTGATTATGGGTAGTAATCATGATATAATCATGAATACTAAGAAAATGCTAATCAAACATTTTGATATGAATATAGGTATAGCAGATGTTATTCTGGGAATTAAGATTTCTAAAACATCTGGTGGACTTGTTTTATCACAGTCTCATTATATTGAGACAGTACTTCGAAAGTTCAATGCTTATGACAGTCCTCGAGCTAAAACGCATGTTGATTTAAGCTTACACTTAGCTAAAAATCAAGGTGAGCCTGTATCTCAACTACAATATTCTCGGATTATTCGCAGTCTAATGTATGTAACAAACTGCATACGTTCGGATATTGCCTACACAGTTAATAAACTGAGTAGATTTACGAGTAATCCTGGAAATGACCATTGGAAGACATTGATAAGGGTTCTTAGGTATCTAAGACTCACCTTGAATTATGGATTACTACTCGAGATATCCAGTTGTATTAGAAGGGTACAGTGATGCTAATTGGATATTTGACTCAAAAGATTCCAAATCCACTAGTGGTTATGTTTTTACAATTGGTGGTGGAGCGGTATCATGGAAATCCTCTAAACAAACGTGTATAGCTCGATCCACGATGGAATCAGAGTTTATAGCGTTGGATAAAGCTGGTGAAGAAGCGGGATGGCTCAGCAACTTTTTAGAGGATATTCCTTGTTGGCCTAAGCCGGTGGCTGCAATCATGATACATTGTGATAGTCAATCGGCTATAGGAAGAGCTCAAAATAGTATGTACAATGGTAACTCTCGAATGTCGAAGACATAATACTGTTAGGACCAGAATTGCACGAATCTAAAACTAATGGCACCAAATTGCGGAAAATCAAAACATATAGGACTAAAATCGCAATTTTAAAAATTATAGGACTAATATTGCAACATTCCTATTGATGCAGGACTAAATTTGCATTTTTCTCATATACTTATATACGGATTTTTTTTTAGGCATACATCCATTCTATTATGTAATCTAAAAAAGTGTGTCGTGGTTGTTGGAATTGGTTTGATAAATTGGGTTTTGACCCGATTTTGACCAATTATTTAAATGGGTTCATTTATTTGATGTATGAAATAAATGAGATAAACGTCATCTACGACGCGGGTAGATGAGTTTAGCATTTTGAATTTCTCAAACCAATATCGGGTGAATGAGAAATAAATGTATAAAATTGGTCATTTAAAATGCTTTTATATATGGAATATAAAAGGGTGGGAATATGGAAAGCCATATCCCACATAGGAAACATAGTAACTGTTTGACTAGTTAATAAAGAGCTTCACCACTAATAATGAGTAATCAAGTGAAACTCCTTATGGTACACCCTAGTGGACCAAGTCAATTTTGACTAGCCTTTGGCTAGCTCAAAAGGCACCGAGGACGGTGCGGAGCACCGTCCGAGCCAGAGTCAAGCCCGGGCCCACGCATGTCGCACATAGTCACATTGGGCGCTTTAGAGGTGCACTTTACACTTCGCACGTACGCATCGTCGCGAGGAGCTTTGAGAGCCTTAAAGTTTAGGAAAATCGAACAAGGGTTCAGTCCAGTGGCTCGGTGACGTGGCAGGGCAGCTCAGGTGGCAGTGATTTGGTGGAATCATCCGAGTGGCGACACGTGGCACTGATTAGATGTGTTTGTTCGCTGACAGGGCACCGTGATCGACACGACATCGTCCCATGTGAAGGGTGTATGCTAATAGGTGTGTTCCTTCGGTATATATGGGATCCGACCATCGATCACAATCTGCAAACCACAGGGCGCAATCTGACGGTCACGACTGATCCGGACCAGGGGTTGCACCCAGACTGAAGAGACACCAGGAGCTCTATATAAACCAAATTTTAATCATTTCATCACATCGTAAAAATTCGAAAATTCTCTTGTTTCTTCTTCATTCTGCATTAGTCAATCAAAAGAGAGTTCAAAAACATCTAAATGTTCGTTGTGCTTGATATTTGTAGTGCAACTACCGCAAGTATTGTCGTTGTATCTTGTGAGACAATTGCCGATACCGCACGCACCGTGAGCGGGGCAATCTTGTCTTAAAGAGAAAGAGTCGAACTCTTGTCTCGATATTTTGATTTTTACCGTTACTCTGCTCAATTGTTTTCAATCATTCGGTATACACCATTGGTTTATCCAACAGCGGTAACGACCCAAATTTCAACGTTTAGCACGATTTATGCTCGAAAATCCTTGTTTCCTGTTATGGATGATAGGAAAATTGTGAAAAAAAAATTGTTGGGAGGGACTGAATTTATAAGCTGAGTTTCTTGATGAAATTGGAAGGAAGATTACTTATTTCCGTAGGGTAAATTGCAGTTTTAGTCTTGTAACTTTGGGGTAGTTGCAATTTTAGTCCTTTATCTTTTAAAGTTGCATTTTTGGTCCTGGACAATTTTGCCCTTATGGTTAAATATCATTTTTGGTCTTTTATCTTTCTAACAGTAGCAATTTTAGTCCTATAACTTTCGAGCATTAACAGTTTTAGTCCTTAACACATTATAGCTAATTTATCTAAATAAACTCAGATTTTATAGAATAAAAGATTCACATTTTCTGACACCTATTTTGTTCGTGACATTGTTACACTTACTTAGACTATTCAGATGTTTTAATATGATTGTTCTAATATGTTATCTTGTCATGGTGTTCTTGTACATACATTGTTAAAATTTGACGATATGTCCTATCAGTGGCGGATCCAGAATTTTTGAAACTGAGGTACGATAGATTTTTAAAAAAATATGCATATAAATATTGTTAATTATTTAAAGTTATAGTACAAAATGCTTTTTAAAATTTTGTAAAAGTTGATTATATAACCGTACATGGAAAATTAATACACATATATAAAAGAAATAATTAGAATAATTAAAAAAACAAGATACGACAAAACACAATTTTGGTAACATTATTGATATTATTAGATTTTTGTTTTTTGATATTTTTAGTTTTGTAGGTTTTGACTTTTGCCATGTTTTATTTATTCAAGTTGCTAAGTCAATCTTTTAATTTTTGAAATTTTATTGTGGGGATTTGTATTGTTTTATTTCTAATTCTATTTTTACTTTTTGTAAAAATAGGGTACAAAATTATTATTAATTTATTCTTTACTAAAAAATATAGTTGAATTTTTCGGTTTGGGGAGTACAGATTGTACCCCAATTTTGTATCGTAGATCTGCAGATTGTGTCTATAAGGTAGACATCTTAGACAATTGTCCAGATCCATTTTCTCGGAGAAAATTCTCCTCACCAATTGTTAATTACATAAATATAATAAATATAACTAAAAGTTCTTAATAAACCTTAGCTCTGATACCATTTTGAGCAAAACACTTAGTCAAATAAGCCAGCATAAGGGTATTCTTGGTATTTTGAAAATATTAAATAAACCCAGGGGACCAATTTTGCAACAACTTGAAACTTACAGGACCTAAATTGCTTAGGTATGAAACATAGAGGACCAATTTTGCAAAAATAATCAAACTTACAGGACCAATTTTGCAAACTCAATACTTATAGGACCGAAATTACAAACTGCCTATAGTTATAGGACCAATTTTGCAATTTTCCCTATTTCCGTATAAGCATGATCGTACGTGATTTTATCTTTCCTTAATTTGCTTGACTATGAGTTTAAAAGGAATGATAATCAATTGGTAATCAAAAATCTAATCAAAATATGTAATTGGGGGATTTTTAAAAAAAAAACTATGAAGTTGAGAGCTCCCCACTCTGTCATTGAACTTACCTACAGGGAGACTTAGAGGTATGTTTGGTTGGCTTCTCCCAGTAGCCAATTTTCCTATTTTCTTCCTTCATCGACTAACCAAACATTATGTTATGCTTCTTGATATATTTTTCTACTAATACATACATTTTTCAATATATCACATCAAATTCCGCTTCTCCTAATTCCCCCAAAAACTTCTCCTAATCACCAAACAAACACTTTCTAGGAGCAAGGATTGATTATCTCATTCCTATATTTTTATACCATGAATTCTCGAAGATATGCCTTAGCCGGACAAGATAGTATGGATGTGATTGGTTGTCAAAAAATTTAAGTAAATTTTTTCCTCAAAAACCTTTTTTGCCCCGACATTGAATTGTTTGTGAAATTTGTTAAGAAATAAGATATTCACTCATTATTATTTTTCCAATCACCAATCACATCAAATATTATTTTATTAAAAAAATATCACTATCAGTTATCCAATACATAATGATTTCACAAATACACTATTCACTTTTTCTTATTTTCCAAATCATCAATCACATACAATACTATTTTACTAAAAAAATCATCACATCAATTATTATCATCACACTCTCATCCTACATCCAATCATACTCTCAAAAACTTTCACAATGTTTCAAAAATAATTTTTCACTACTATTCACTTAAAAAATAAAAATGGACAGACTAAAAGATCATCGAATCGCAACCTACATTTCTTGTTTAACTCCAACACTGGTAGCAAGGGCGGAGCCATGAATAAAAAAGGGGTGGGCCGATACACGGAAACGGGGTGGGCCGATACACAAAATTCATATAAATTATAATTAAAAAAAATTTAAAAAAATCTAGGGTAAAATTTTATTTTTTTATTAAAATGGGGGGCCGGGGCATAATGCATTTTCTTTTTTCTTTTATCTTGTGTCAAATCCTAAATTGATTGTCACTTTTTTTCCCCTCTCAAACACTACCCTTTTCAAACCATATTTGTTTTTGTTCTTTCAAATTCTTTTTTCTTTTATCTTTTATCCTTCTATAGGTGGCTTTTATTTGTCTTCATTAGGTACTTTTTCTTCCAAAGTGAATAAGTTTATCTCATATGTGGAATTTTATTCAGAAGATTCAGATGAGTCGTTACTCAATGATATGTGACAAAAACGAGAACAATTTCTTTGATACGTATTTTGTCAAGCGCCTTCGTTGCGACGTTCTGATTCTAGGATCTAAATCTGTTTATATTATATTTAAGATTCTTGTTTTGGATATGTACATTGTTTATGATCTTGTAGGATTTGCAATTATTTTTCACTCATTCTGTAATCAATTGTAATTTTTTTTCTGATAAATGAAATTTGTATTTTGATTCTAAAGAAAATCCTAAATTGATTGACTCGAGTATCAGAGGTTCTACTGTTAGGAATTTTATTGTTTAGATTTTGATGAATGCCATGTAAAACTTAGAATAGAAAGTTGGCACCCCAATTCTTGTGTTAAAATGCATTGTAATAAATAGAATTGGCCAAGCTGAGTTAAGTCAGTTACGCCCTAACATGCAAGAAGACAACTAAAGACTTGAAGGAAGACTCATTACATGCGAGACAATGAGTATGGCAAAGAAGAGTAGACAGGAACTCTCTTGGAGAAGCGGTGAGTGGAGCATCGGTCAAGTCAACTCAAGAAAAGCCAAGTCTCAAGTTGAAGTGACAAGAGTCATCCATGATTGGAAGCGACTCTAAGTCACCTGGGAAAGCAAAGAAATGCGGTCAAGTCGAGATAATCGTAAAAGAACCGTTGCCGCAATCAAGAGATTTACTTAAACAAGTAATATCTCCATACCACCTTTCTCGGAGTGCTCGGTCCCCGAAGCGTGCAAAAGGAATGAACGATGGGAAGCACCACACCGTGTCGAACTCGAAAAGGTGAAAGAACAATTCATACGAGAAATGGCAATTCCAAGAAGCGCAAGTCAACGATCGCAAAGTGACTTTCAAAAATAAGCCTATCTCTTCAACGGGCAAATTTTTGAAAGTTCACTATAAAAGGCCGAGAGAGTTTGTTTGAGAAGAAAGTGATATACATGTATGACACACACGTGAGATAAACAAGCATATTAGAAAAACTGAAACATTCTCAATCCTCAAGCTTACATTACGAAGTACATCAATCCAACACTCACCGTGAAGGAAAGAGAACTTCAATCAGGTTGAAGAGGAAAATACGAAAACAAGGGGTCTACATTCCGGGAAGGATTGTAGAAAGGTTCAAGGTTGAACCAAGTCTTAAGCTTTTGGAGGGCTTCGTGATCAAATCCAAAGAGCTTGAGCAAGTGAGTCAGAACAAACAAAAATGCCCTGAAGAAGTTTGAGTCGTCGAGAAGCCACCGAGTGATCAAGGCGTCTCAGGGCCCGAGTCCCTAAGGATCAAGTCGGCATTTGTGATCAAGACTTGTATCCGGACTTGCTACCACTTTGTAAACGATCATTACTTAGTGGATTCCTCCGGGAGTTGGAGAAGAGAGAGTAGAAGAATTACCCCATCTTCGAACCTCTATAAAAACTTCACTGTCATTTACATTTCAAATCTAAATTCACGCACTTTTAATCGCTTATATCTGTGATAAATTTGCTATCCATTTGATAATTTATAAATACTAAATCAAGCTCTAAAATCTTGCTTAATCAAACTTAAGGGTGTTAAGTCTTCCAATGAAAATAAAACCACAATTGAGTTAAATTATAGTCAACAAATTGATTTACTCCATCAACAAGCTCAATTTGAGTGCATTGAGAGATTAACTCTCTTGAGTGACTAATTCGATTGTCCATCAAGGACACAAATGTGTAGAATCAACTCTGTAGATTTAAAAGGACTAAATCGAAAATTTGGTAAGGTTTATTCAACCCCCTTCTAAACCTTACACTTACATCCTTGGGACCTACAAGTGGTATCGGAGCGGTTGGTTCATTGAACCCTCCGCACTGATTGAACTAGATCTCCAAACTTTTCAAAGTCCGCTTTAGTACTTAAACCTTCAAAACTCTTTTTTATTAAAAGTCATTATCATGGAAGCAAATTTGACACGCATCCCTATGTTCACTATCGAAGAATTTGATGATTGGAAAATTCGTATGCGAGCTCATCTATCGAGTATTACATGATGAGATGTGGATAGTGATAGAAGATGAGCCTCTGCAAATATTAAAGGTGAACACAACAGTATGAAGAGTTGCGGTGAAGGAGAAGAAGATCTTGCTCCCGGACATCATCATGGTTGAGAAACCAAGAACCGAGTGGACAAATGATGACAAAAAGATACAACCTGGACAATGTAGCCAAGGACATCCTTTACAAAACCTTGGACAAAGCCATGTTCAATAAAGTCAAATCATGCAAAACGGCTAAAGAAATGCGGGACAAGTTGACATTTATTTGTGAAGGCTCGAGCAAATCAAAGAAAACAAATTATCGGTGGCGGTGAAATTTGAGAACTTCAAAATGATCTCGGGAGAAAACCTAGATCAACTGGATGTTCGGTTTACGTAAATCACAAATGAGTTGTCTACACTTGGAAAGGAATATACACGAGAAGAAAATGTGTATGAAGATCCTAAAAATTCTTCCAAAATGAATGGGAAATGAAGGTCATGGCACTTTGAGACATTCCATGGACCTATCAAAAACATCCAACCATGAACTATTCTCGGACCTCAAAGCCTACGAGTTTGAGTGAGAAGGAAAGACCAAGAAGAGACAGTTGTACCCAAAACAATTTGCTCTAATTGTTAAAGATGGGAAGAGAGAGTGAGGTCAAAGAAGTCATTGACCCGGAAGAAATAGCCCCGATGGTTAAGAGGTTCAACAAGTTCTTCAATAAGAATTACAAAAGAGGAAAGGGCGAATCTTCCAGGAAGACACTCGGCTCCTCCAAATCAAGGGAAGATAGGCCAACCAAGAGAACAGATCATCAAAAAGTTGAGTATCAAAGGACAATCCAAGAATGGAAAGAGTGATCAAAAGGTTGAATATCTATCTTTGAATCAGACAACCAGTCACTATGCCATTGATTGTCCATATCCTGTAGTCAACAAATACGAGAGATGAAGAAGAAAGGAAGGTCTTGAGAGAAAGAAGACAAGAAAGGAAAAAGGCAATGATGGCTGCGAGATCGATGAAACGACCAAGTCAAGAGACAAATGTGATTGAGAGCGAAAGGTGACTACTCAAGTGACTCGAAGAAGAAGCCCGATGCGCTTAATGGCCAAAGAACAAGATCAAGAAGATGAGGTACAATCTAACTCAACAAACTCGGACACTAGTGATAGTGATCGTGACACACACACTTCATCACCCACTGATCTTTATGATTCATTAGGCAAAATGATGAAAGATTTTGAACACATTAAATCCTCACACACACTATTGAATGAGGAAAACACCTACTCAAAAGTCAAAACTCAAAAGTTCGACTAAGGAGTTTGGGTACTCTAAGTCAAATAGTCTGTTGAGAATGAAAGTTTAAAAATTGAAAATGCTAAATTAACAGAAAATCGCTGCTATAGAAAAGAGGGAGAATGACCTCAAGAATGTTATTGCCTCATTCACTAAGGCATCTAAATCATTGGATGATCTTATTATGAGTCAAAAAGAATGTGGAGACAAGACAGGCTTAGGATTTAATTCCTCTATGCCATGTCAAACCTCAAGAGTAATTTTGGAAAAAGGATCTTCAAGTCATGAAGAGTCCGAAAAATCCAAAACTCTAAAATGTTGCACACATTCACTCCAAAGCACAATACTAAGCAAACCGGCCTTGGTTACAAAGGAAAAGGAAAATACCGATTGAGTGTCTTTGAAAGGACAGTGAGAAGAGATTGACCAAGTCCTCTCAAAACTCCAAACAGAAAATACTCTGTAAAGAAGAAGCGAGCTACCAAAAATCCCAAAAACCCATAAAAGAAATACATATGATGGGAATGGTAGAAAATATCCAAGCCAAGTGATTGGAATAATGTGAATCTATCGACCTGACACTTATGGAATATAAGCCCGATGGCAAAGGCCTGAACTCAAGAAAGGCCATTCCAAAAGTATAAGAGCTCTCATCAAAGACACATATGCACCTAGGCACTACACTCAAAAACACCACAATTACCCAAGGAAGGCAATTGCTAAAACACATATGCGGTGTACTGGACAAAAGAGACAATTGTATGAACCTAGAATCCCCAAGCAATTTGCCAGGATTAATTATGATTATGGCACCGATAGATGGCAACCCTTTAGAGTCAAATCATTTGGCTATAGGTTGGTTGGATCATCTTACAATTCTAACCCCTCGGGACCCGGACAAGTATGCGTACCTAAAATTTAATTTCCTTGATTGCGGGTTCAAGAACAGTGAGTGCCAAGGAACCTGGTACATGGATAGTGGTCTGTTCCCGGACATATGACAGAAATAAAAGAAATCTGTCAAAATTCAAGGAAGTCAAAGGAGCAAAAGTCATATTTGGAGAAATGAAGCTCTGGTAAAATAAGAGGCATTGGATCCATCAAGAGGAATGGATTAGAAATCACAGATGTTGCATATGTTGAAGGACTCAACTTCAACTTACATCGAGTATCGATCGGCTCGTGACAAGGGCTACAATGTTGGATTCAACATGAGTATATGCCAAATCAAAGATATTGAATCAAATGAAGTGGTCTTTGCAAGGATGTAGACGAGAAAAATATGTATGTAGTGGATTGGTCAACCGCAACACCCAAAGACATGTCTACTAGCAAAGAGTACAAATTGAATCAAGTTGGTTGTGGCACAAAAAGTTGAGTCACCCGAATTTCAAAACACTTAACAAGTCGTGCAAGAAGTCATCTTGTAGAAGGACTTCCGGACTCGAAGTATACAAGAAGGAGAGCATATGTGATGCATGTCATAAGGAAAGCAAATCAAGTCGTCATTCAAAGAAAAGACATGCCCATCCTCAACAAGAATATTGCATCTACTTCATATGGATCTATTTGGCCCATGGAACCAAACAAAGATAAGCGGAAAGAAATACACCTTGGTGATAGTAGATGACTACTCAAGATATACATGGACAATATTCATGTGCAAGAAGAAAAAACTCTACAAAAACTACCACAATTTGTTGAAGAGGATTCAAAATGAGAAGAGTCAAACCATTATCAAAATAAGATCGGATAGAGGAACCGAGTTTGTCAATGGAATAATAACTCGATATTGTATTGAGAATGGTATTGGTCATGAACTATCGCTGAAAGGACTCCACAAAAAAATGGAGTTGCGAGAAAGAAGAAAATGAGAACCCTCAAAGAAGCGGCAAGGACCATGTTAGTCAAAGTCGGGTTACAAAAAGATTTTGGGCTGAAGCAATCAACACGACGATTGCTACACCCAAAACAGGATGTATGATAAAATGGACGGTGACAAGGACTCCCTATGAGATCGGGTGGAAGAAAACCAAGTGTTGCATATTTGAGAATATTTGGATGTAAATGCTTCATCCACAACAATGGCAAAGACAACCTAAAGGCTTTTGATGCTAAAGGCGATGAGGGTATCTTCTTAGGATACTCACCGAAAGCAAAGCCTACGGATACTCAACAAAAGAACTATGGTTACAGAGGAATCCATTCATGTAGTATTCGATGAGCCAAATGTAAATGGAGAAGACATTGAAGAGTCGGTTGATAAGTGAATCATCCAACCATACGAAGAGTCCTATCTTTGAAGTGGAAGTGGAATTATCAATTGAAAAGAAGATGAGATAGTGAATCTCAAAAACAATTTGGAAAATTTGCGGCTAAGTGATTATGAGAGAGTGACCCACAAAGAACACAAAATGGTACCGTCGATCAATCCAGCTAACTTACTCCAACTTTGATGTAAGATGGTGAGAAACCATCCACCAGAATTTGTCATTGGAGATATAAGAGAAGGTGTCAAAACAAGATCCAGAACTCTACAAGAAGCTATGTTCACATGCTTCATCTCACAAATAGAGCCAAAAGATGTGTCACAAGCATTGGATGACACACATTGGATTCAAGCTATGCAAGAAGAGCTGAATCAATTTGAAAGAAATAAAGTGTGGGAATTAGTGCAAAGACCCATGCATCAAAATGTTATTGGCACCAAATGGGTATTCAGAAATAAAATGAACGAGGAAGGCTCTGTGGTAAGAAACAAAGCAAGGTTGGTAGCCAAAGGATATTGCCAAGAAGAAGGGATAGATTTTGATGAAACATTTGCCCCTGTGGCAAGATTGGAAGCTATAAGGATGTTTCTTGCCTATGCAGCTCACAAGAATTTCATTGTATATCAGATGGATGTAAAAAGTGCATTTCTAAACGGGTTATTGGAAGAAGAAGTGTATGTTGAACAACCTCCAGGATTTGAGCAGAAGACTCTTGGAGACAAGGTATACAAACTCAAGAAAGCCTTGTATGGATTGAAACAGGGCACCCGAGCATGGTATGATACCTGTCACAATTCCTAAATCGAAAATGGATTCACAAAAGGAAAAGTAGATAGAACACTGCATTGAAATTCAAGACAAGAAGAGCATCTTGCTTGTTCAAATATATGTGGATGACATCATTTTTGGATCCACTAACAAAGAGTCGTGTGAAAAATTTTCAAACCTCATGCAAAGTAAATTTGAAATGAGCATGATGGGAGAGTGACATTCTTCCTTGGACTCCAAGTGAAACAAATGAAGGATGGAACCTTCATAAGTCAAACAAAATACACCGAGAGATTTAATGAAGAAGTTTGGTATGGAGGAGAAGTCTTACGTAAAAATACCAATGAACACATCACCAAAATGGACATGGATGCGGATGGCAAGCACAGTAGATCAAACAAGATCTGAGCACTTATTGGATCATTGCTCTATCTCACGGCTAGCGAGGCCGGACATCACCTTTCTTTGGAGGTGTATGTGCAAGATTTCAATCTGCTCCAAAAGAGAGCCACATGACAAACTAAGAGAATATTGAGATACTTGAAAGGAAGCCAAGAAGTAGGCTATGGTATCCAAAGGAAGGTGGATTCAAGCTAATTGGCTATTGATTCGACTATCTTTGGATGCGAGTGGGCGGAAGAGCACTTCCGTGCACATGTCAAATGCTAGGAAATGACTAATTTCTTGGTTTAGCAAGAAGCAAAACTCAATAGCCACCTCTACAATGGTGGGCATAATACATAGGCTGCGCGTTTTGTGCCCAAGTCCTATGGATGAGACAAAGAAATGAGAGACTATGAAGTTGAAGAAAAAGAAATCCCAATCATGTGTGATAACACAAGTGCAATTGCAATCACTCAAAATCCCGTGTTGCACTCAAGAACAAAACATATTGATGTCGGATATCACTTCATAAGAGATCATGTTGAAAAGAAGGACATCATCCTGGAATATATCTCAACCGATAAACAACTAGCCGACATCTTCACAAAACCATTATGTGAGTCAAGATTTGAAGAACTCAAACATGAGTTGGGATTAATTGAACTAAGTGAGACACGAAGAACCAAAGAAAAGAAATGGAAAAAAGGAGGTGAAAAAGAGTGAAAATGCAAAATCGCTCGAATCACCAGATCGGAAAACAATGATTAAAGTCGGTGATAAATGAGTCACTAAGAGAATCGTGAGAAGTAGAGTTAAATCACTAAGGGATAAGCTGAATAACTTATGAGCAAAGTGACAAAAACGCAATCGTTTTGACTAAGCGGGAATGTTTTAAGGAATACGTCGGATAATGATGATGTGTACGGACATAAAGCGCACACCAAGCTTATGATTGGATATAAATCTTTGCCGCATTAAATACGAGACATGAAATGCTCAATAGGCGTGCGAAATCCAAGCCGTTGATTTCGATCACAATTCAAAAACCACCCGCACGTCCTTTCATAAACCATATTTAAACCATTTTCATCCGTTTCTCTCTCACACTTCTAAAAACTGTTCATCTCTTTCTCTCAAAAGCAAAGGCAAAATACTCTCGAAACCCTATCAATCTTCAAATCATTTCCTGAGTTTTTCCTTGATATAATCCTGAGAAATGGCACCAACTTATGACTTTACCAAGTTAGGAAAGCAAATCCACACCGGTTCGACGGTGGATTTTGACGAATGATGAAACAAAGTCCGAAGCGACACCCTAGTGAAGAAAATCGCTGAGAAGTTGGAAACGTCCGGGCTAAAACCGTTTCTAACGTTAGAATATCCGATGACCTATGTGGAGGAGGTCGCACAATTCTACGTGAATGCTGAGATTCACGATGAAGGAATCAAGTCATCTGTTCACGGAAAGCGGTGACTATCACCGCCAAGGATTTGGTGAACATTGCTCACTACCAGCGAAGGAGCATCCGAGATTAAAGAAGGCGATGTAAACTTGGGTGACGCATGGAAAGAAATAGCCAAGTCCGACTTTGCTTGATAAAATAATATACACAAACAAACAAGAGATGAAGGAGGATTATCACAAGTTGTTGGACATAGTTGCCAAATGTATCGACATCAAATTTGGCGGCTTTGACCAATCTTAAAAGCAAAGTGATTGTAATGGGCTGCAATCATCGAAGAAAAGAAGATAAATCAAGGCTGAGTTTGTCTGACAGAGACTCTGCGAACGTGGGGAACAAGTCCTTCAAAGAAGATGGTTCATTTGGAGGATCCCTAGGATATGGCCTGTGATTGGCGGCTATTGGAGGTGAAAGGAGTTCCTCTTAGACATGGGAAGGCATTCCATGTTAACAAGAGGATGTTCGAGCAAACCTCTCTCGCGCAGAAGAGAGCTTACGCCAAGAGAGGCGACACCAGTGGTGAGGAATCAGTGACCCGAAGATACAACTGTTTTCCTCTCCAGCCAAAGAAGAAAACTTTGCCCTGCAGCTGCTAAGAAAATGCCCCTGCAAAGAAAAAAACCAAACATGCTCCTGCCCCTGCAGCAGAGTCACCGCCCCCCGGCCGTGTCTCCCTGCCCCTGCAGCAGTGATCGAGAAGGACTCACAAATACCTTCTCCGATCGTCAAGAAGAGGAGAACGAGAAGCCACGACGGCCCGCTCCTCGAGAAAAAGACACACACACCCGGCCCCCGCCGCACAAGACTCGAAGACAACATCTCTCGAACCGAAATTCCCCTGGTACAAACCAGAGACGAAGAAGAATCGTCAAGCGGTCCGAATCGGAGAAACCAAATGAGTCGATTCTCGGCTAGCACAAATCTGGGAGACTACTGGAGAAGTAGAGTCTCCAGGATGTAGTTGATAAACAGCCAAGTCTGCTGGCGATCGTGAGAGGCAACCCGAAGACACAAACAGCTGTAGCTCACACAAACAAGCACAAGAAGAACTGCGGAGCGGATAGTGATGTAATGATCCTATCTCCACCTTACCCGGATATCCAAAATCGTCTGCGTGAGTGGAGGAAATGGAAGTTGAGTAAGTCAAGGGAACAGTTCCAACGGCCCGAGTTCATAGAAGAAGAAAAGGAACTGCTAAATTTCCTTGGATTAACTCTCTTTGTGCTCCCAGCTCTGGATGAAGACAAGCGCCGGACATCCTGCAGATCTACAAGGACAGGGAGAGAGAAAAGCAAGTGAAGAAGCCGAAGACGTGAGAAGGCAAGCATCGCCTATCTCCCGGCACCCGCAGAACACACACATCCTCTCCTTGATGTCTTCTCACGACGGTGACGAGGAACCGGAGAATCTTCTTGCCCGCGAGAAAGAGTTGCAAATGCAAAGGCAAGCATTGCCGAATCAAGAATCCTTCATGAGCAAAAAAGACTAATGGAGGGACCAGGAGAGTCCTCGAACACGGTGAAATCGATCCAATGGGAGTGGTTCACAAATAGCCACGATGTTCTTTACCACTTCCCGCTCACTCGAAAGAAGGCATAAGGGAGTCTGGCGATGAAAGCTGGATAGTGGGGACCCCAGTCGAGCCAACCCCTATTGAAGGTGTGCTACCACCGCCCCAACGGGTGAACAATCAATCGAAACAGCCGGGAGTTTGGAGATGAGTGACCCCATTACAAGTCACTCACCTGGTGCGCCACCGTGAGGGAAACTCCCTCGGCCACGCGCAGCAAGTCGGAGGATCTTGCGAGATGACTCCACAATCAAGGAGGCGAAGTAGAGAAAATTACAATCACAAGAAGAAACAGACAAGTTGCCATCAACGAAGCTCGGACGATTGAGACTGTCTCGGTGATGTGCCAACCGCTCACGAAGGCTAATGACGCTGCCGATGCGATCGAGGCACGAGGAAGGAAACGACCACGGGAGTTAACACTGGGCGATGAAAGTGCAATCCATGGGGTTGAGACTCCAATGGATGCCATGTGAAGACCACTAAGACAGTGACATTGTCGAAAGGAGGACCAAGGCCTCGCAACAAGAGAGACTGCCGGAGGAAATGAAGGCCCACGGGAGGTTGAGACTTCCCGGGTAAAGAGGCTGAAGTAGAGAACATCCCTCCTGCTATAATCGACCCATCCGAGAAGGAGATAAGCGCACTTCATGATTCCCAAGATAATCCCGATGTATCCTTTACGGGATCGGAAGGCGAAGAAGAAAGGCGATCGTCCCGGTGCGAAATCCAAAAGACTCATTGCGGGTGTTCCAAGCACGAGTAAGTCGATCCCAAGACTACTCGTCAAACCTTTAACTTTGATGATGAGCCACCAATGGAAATCTCATCATCGTCCGATGACGCTTTCCGATAAGGCCGAGGACCGATCTTGAAATGGAAAAATCGGTTGAGACCGAGCGGTCATTAAGACAGTGAGGCTCAATGCAAGCCGGTCCACTTCACAACAAGACCCGCTCAACAAGAGACCATGCGCGAGCTCCTCAAGCTGCAGCGGATCGATTCCCAAAAGAACCGCCCGCGCACCACTCATCATCGAACGTATCCCGGTTGGCGGTGATGAATCCTTCGTAGAGTCTTTTCCTTTTTCACTGAAAATACCGGAACTCCACGAAGAGTCGAAAAACGAACAAGCACGCTATCATCACAGACCAGCTCCTGTTTTTCACTCGAGGCACCATTGTTCCAAGTGATTTTGATTTTGACGTATGGCCATCACCGCAATGAAAGAATCACCGGTGAAGTTCGAAAGTGTTCAAGGCACTCTTTCTTTGAGGTTGAACGGATGGAGAGGCATCGAGCCTCTTTGGACATGCGGCTGAAAAACATAGATGCCAACCTACTTGGCCGACTTGAGAGGCATCACGATCGAGGATAAGGGAATGGTGGCAACAAAGAAAAACAATGCGTGTGGAACAAGTGAGATACTTCAGGACATTGTTCAACAAGTGCTAGTGTGGAGAGTCTGAAAATGCGATGCAAAAACGAAGGCGAGAGAACATATTGAGCACATGCATGAAGCTCATCTTTGCCGAGATAAAGCTCTGCGTGAAGCGAAATACAAATGATCTACACGTTTGGAAGAACACATGACTAGAAAATTCAGCCTTCTCATGGCCGAGATGAAGCGATTTCAGCAGAGTCCAATGCTACTCGATCCGAATTCGTCTTTGCTTACAACGCAGCAGACTTGAAGCAGAACTCGACTATCCGCAGCTCGACTTCATGCTTGCCAAAGATGTTCCCTGGGGTTCCTCTATCCTTTGATGATGCCAAAAAGGGAAGAGAATACCTTAAAGCACAAAATCTGAGTCGAAAAGAAAGGAGCAAGCTGGTGAGAAGGAAAATCACCGAGGAAATTTTGAAACAAAAGAAAGGAAAATCTGAGGGGAAGGATCAAAGATGTGACCTTGATGATTGCACAAACCCCTCAACAAGGTCCCGTCACAGGTGACATTATAAGCGACAAACTCCCTGTGACTCTGCCACTCCAACACTCTGTTGTATCTATGGTGAAAAGAGAAAAATAATTGAAGCGGGGATGAAGGAAGTGGAAGGAAGAATGGATGCCCGAGTCATGAACATCTTGAAAGAACACGGAGGCATTCCGGTGAAGCGAGACACCTATGCCATCTCGGATGTCGGACAGAGCCACGATCGGTCGATGAATTTAAAACGCTCGAATCGGGGATACTTTGCAAATATGTCTATGGCTCAAGCTTGGGACTTATCTTTGGGAAAAGGGTCTCACGTTATGTGAAGAGGCTAACAGCGACGAGACTTCCGATCACTCTGCTGGTCTCTCCGCCGTCACTCACCAAAAAAGAAAGACCCCGATCTGATACGCCCGAGAGGTAGAAAAGAAGCGATAGTGGAGGAAGAAGCTTGGACCTAGGCCTCGCCAAAAACATTGAATACGTGGATCCGGAAAGAAAGGAGGGATCTCTTCAAGGGCTTGACCAAGTGGCAAATTTGAAAGTGGCTAAAACTAACGCCGAGTATGCAAAAAGAATAGAAGAAGAAAACAAGAGACAAACTCAGCTATGGCAGGAGAGACAGGAAAGAATAAGAAGAGATGAAGCTGCCAGGAAGGCATATGAGAAGAAAAAAAAGCGGTGGCGACGAGAAAAAGAGAAGAAGATCTTGATCAAGATGAAAGAAAGAGAGGCAAAAGGAGATGAAGTGTTGTTGTCCAACCCCGTGTAGTTTATCATGTAAATACATACAATGTAAGTCTTCTGTAATAAAGCTATAAATTCTTTATTTTCAGTGTAGACAAATATGTGCTCTCCGATACACCTTGTAATTGTGTAAAAGAACAGGAATGATATGATCAATAAAAGATCTATTCTGCGCGTACATTCTATGTCAATACACTATCTGTATGTATCTTTGCTATTTGCATTTTTGAATGACTTAAGTTTTGGCATCATCAAAAAGGGGAAATTGTTAGGAATTTTATTGTTTAGATTTTGATGAATGCCATGTAAAACTTAGAATAGAAAGTTGGCACCCCAATTCTTGTGTTAAAATGCATTGTAATAAATAGAGTGGCCAAGTGAGTTAAGTCACTATGCCCTAACATGCAAGAAGACAACTAAAGACTTGAAGGAAGACTCACTGAGAGCAGTGAGTATGGCAAAGAAGAGTAGACAGAACTCTCTTGGAGAAGCGGTGAGATGCGGTGAGTGGAGCATCACAAGTCAACTCAAGAAAAGCCAAGTCTCAAGTTGAAGTGACGGAAGAAGTCATCCATGATTGGAAGGCGACTCTAAGTCACCTGGGAAAGCAAAGAAATGCGGTCAAGTCGAGATAATCGTAAAAGAACCGTTGCCGAAAATCAAGAGATTTACTTAAACAAGTAATATCTTCATACCACCTTTCTCGAGTGCTCGGTCGAGCGTGCAAAAGGAATGAACCAATGGGAAGCACCACACCGTGTCGAACTACGAAAAGGTGAAAGAACAATTCATACGAGGAAATGGCAATTCCAAGAACGCAAGCCAACGATCGCAAAGTGACTTTCAAAAATAAGCTATCTCTTCAACGGGCAAATTTTTGAAAGTTCACTATAAAAGGCCGAGGAGTTTGTTTGAGAAGAAAGTGATATACATGTATGACACACACGTGAGATAAACAAGCATATTAGAAAAATCAAACATTCTCAATCCTCAAGCTTACATTACGAAGTACATCAATCCAACACTCACTGTGAAGGAAGAGAACTTCAATCGGTTGAAGAGGAAAATACTGAAAACAAGGGGTCTACATTCCGGAAGGATTGTAGAAAGGTTCAAGGTTGAACCAAGTCTTAAGCTTTTGGAGGGCTTCGTGATCAAATCCAAAGAGCTTGAGCAAGTGAGTAGTAACAAAGCGCACGCCCTGTGAAGAAGCCGAGTCGTCACGAGAAGCCACCGAGTGATCAAGGCGTCTCTCGGTGAGTCCCTAAGGATCAAGTCGGCCGTTGTGATCAAGACTTGTATCCGGATCATTACCACTTTGTAAACCGATCATTACTTAGTGGATTCCTCCGGAGTTGGAGAAGAGAGGAGTAGAAGAATTATCCCATCTTGAACCTCTATAAAAACTTCACCGTGTCATTTACATTTCAAAGATCTAAATTCTCGCACTTTTAACTCGCTTATATTTTTGATAAATTTGCTATCCATTTGATAATTTATAAATACTAAATCAAGCTCTAAAATCTTGCTTAATCAAACTTAAGGGTGTTAAGTCTTCCAATAAAATAAAACCACAATTGAGTTAAATTATAGTCAATAAATGAGTTACTCCATCAACAAACTCAATTGAGTGCATTGAGAGATTAACTCTCTTGAGTGACTAATTCGATTGTCCATCAAGGACACAAAATTAGAATCAACTCTCTGTAGATTTAAAAGGACTAAATCGAAAATTTGGTAAGGTTTATTCAACCCCCCCTTCTAAACCTTACACTTACACCCCTTGGGACCTACATCTACGCATGTACATTTCTAACGCTTTGCAGTTATCTTGTTCATGTTGGTGAGAAGAATAGAAAATTGTGATTTTCTTGGTGGTTGGTCCGTTCGAACATGTTAGATTCCAATATCCATAGATATATATTAATTGTGATTTTTACACTAGTGTTATACGAGATTGATTAATTCTCAGTTCTCATTAATTAATATGGATGGCTAAATTGCAAAAAGGGGACACTAACTATACCCCCTTGGCAAAAAGAGGACACTAAGTTTGCGGGCTTTAAATTTAGGACAATAACTTTTAGATTTTTACGGATTGAGGACAAATCGAGCCCGAATAGCCCCAATTTGGGCTAATTGCCTTAATATTGAGCCCGAATTTCCCAAATTAGGGCTAATTACATATCTAGTGAAAAAAAATCAAAACAATATTTTAAAAATTTACAAATTAACAATCAAAATCTGATTATGTGAAAATAAAATTGATAATTATTTTAAGAATATAAAAATTAACAATTAAAATTTCAATATAAAAAATAAATCTAAAAAATACAAAAAATAAATGTGTACAGTTTATTTAATAAATTTAAAAATAACTAGAACATCTAAAATTTACTGAATAAATTCTGAAAATTGTTTGAAAAACTCAAACAAAGTATAAAATAATATCTAAGCATTATTCAATAAATATCTATATTTTATTCAAAAATAAAACATTATTTAAAGTAATTTAAATTTACAAATTACAATTTAAAAAATAATTAAATAAATTAGAAATTACTTTAAATTATATTTACATTTAAAAATACATCTTAGGTTTACTAAATAATGTTTATATTTTATCTTTATAGTTCTTATGTTTTTTTTCAAATAGTTTTCAAGATTTACTCAATAATTTTTAGATATAGGAAATAATCATTTAAATATTATCTAACATTTTTATACTTCATTTAATTGTTTTTAGATTTATTAAATAACATTTAAAATTTTATTTTTGTATTTTCCAAATTTATTTTCTTATATTCAGATTTTAATTGTTAATTTTTAAATGTATAATTTTCAGAGAAAATTCATGTACCCATATATTAATTGCTAATTAGTAAACTATAAAATAATTTTCAGAGGAAATAATATGTTTTTTTTCAAATAGTTTTCAAGATTTACTCAATAATTTTTAGATATAGGAAATAATCATTTAAATATTATCTAACATTTTTATACTTCATTTAATTGTTTTTAGATTTATTAAATAACATTTAAAATTTTATTTTTGTATTTTCCAAATTTATTTTCTTATATTCAGATTTTAATTGTTAATTTTTAAATGTATAATTTTCAGAGAAAATCCATGTACCCATATATTAATTGCTAATTAGTAAACTATAAAATAATTTTTAGACAGTTTTTCGCGACATCAATAATTATTTTCAACACATATCCAATTAGCCCGAATTTGGGCATTTCGGACTCAATTGTCCTAAAACGCAAAAAAAAAAAAAGCTATTGTCCTAATTTAAAAGCCCGCAAACTTAGTGTCCTCTTTTTACCAATAAGATATAATTAGTATCCTCCTTTGCAATTTAGCCTAACATGGATTTACACCTAAAAGCAACATACCTCAGTGCTTGGAATAATCATTAAACAACATGTCCATTAAAGTGAGGACATCTAATATGATTATACATAAAATAATGTTAATTAGTCGCCAACCTTATCAACAAATATTGAAAGGAAAAAAAAAAAAGCACTTTTAATCACTTCCAAATACTAAAGGCGTATAGATTAAATAGCCAATAAATCAAAGTCCAATTCATTTTTTTTAATATATAAGATCCCCTAATGAATCTTTTAGATTCTATCTTGTAGATCCTTCTTCAACTTTATTTTTAATGGTTTGTTGAGTAGTCCTCAATCTTTTAGACTTGAATCCATATTCCACCATACATAATTTAATATAAAATATTAATTAAGTATGCAATTTGTCTAATTGTGAAATACACGTGTATGTCACAATTATTAAGTGATGAAAACAAAAACTCAAAGGTTTAAAACCGTAGCCGCACAGATTTCCCTCTCCCCTCTCTCTAACTATTTCTCTCTCTAAAACCTAGATCTAGCTTTTGAATATCTTCTCTCCCTCTCCTCTACAGTGACTCCGCCCCACTTCTCCGGCGGTCTTGGCCCATTGGTGACCGACCTCCCGATCAAGATGGTGAGCCCTCTCTTCTCCCTTTTCCTCTTCCTTCATTTCCACCATTGTTCTGTTCATGTGTGGGCTTTTTCGGCCCGATTTGATTGTTGGTGGAGACGTTGGTTGCTCATGCTCGAGGGGCAACGACTTTTGGAGGTTGCTTCGGAAGGAATGGGCGATGGGCGATTTTTTTGGAGGTTGTGGTGGTCTTTGGGAAAGTGGGATAGGCGATGAGTGCTCTTGTGGGACGGAGGGGAGAGGGTTATTCTGTCTTTCATATTGCTTTTTCTTTTTGTTTCTAGATAGTTTTGTTAGTTGTGTTTTTGGTTTTTATTTCTTTTTCTTGTTGTTGTTTTGTTGTTCCGGTTGAAGGCGAAAAACTCGTAGGTGGGCGATTGTTGTCCTATAGTGCGTGGTGGTTGCTCGTGCGGTGTTTAGTGTTTAGTATTTCGTGTGTTATTCTGATCTCCATTAAGGAGTCTTTGAAGTCTCCCGCGTGGAGTGGTTTTAGTTTGGGGTGGGTAGTTTTTAGTCCATGTTGTGAATCAATTGGTCTTACCAATTCCCCGCAACTCTTAGTTAGTCTTGTCGGCTCTTGCCCGTTGGCTACGATTGTAGTTGTAATTTTAGTTTTTGAGTTATTATAATAAAATACTATCGTTCGAAAAAAAAAAAAAAACTCAAAGTTTTAGCCCTATGGTTATGACTTATGGTGTAAACTATTCGAGTAGAGTCAAAAAATGATATTGTTCAAGCTTCTTTGAACTTTATCGAAGTTCAAAATTTGTGTTTGATGAGTTTTTTTTTTTTTTTTTTTTGAGTTACGCACACACACTTCACTGGGGATAGAACCCCTGATCTCCCACATATTGGAGGGAGTAATACCACTCGGCCAAATGGCTGATTTGATGAGTTTGATTATCAATAGAATTGAGCTTGAATGACCTTTGATCTAACTGACCAAAAATCGAACAGTATTTAGTGACATTTTTTTCTAACTAAATCGAGTTGAAACCCAACTTCACGCTTTATTGAATAAAAAAATGGGTTCAACCATGATTTGATACATTAACCAACATGGCTAAAAAAACATATATTATAAATTTGAAATGATGGAGTACAATATCGAATAATCCTAGTGTGTCCAAATATATTCGATCAAGTCGGCACAAAATTGGTGATTTGTTTGTGGATTATGTTAACTCGTTGTTTCTACAAAGGTATTCTTCAAATTCTCGAGTTGATCCTTGAAATATATTGGGGGTGTATCTTCATCATCATCCGGCCAATTCATAGTTGCATCCCCCTCATCTTTCACAATTATGTTGTGCAAAATAATGTATGTTAACATGATTTCCTTCAAGTTATTCCTATATCATTTTCGTCGGAGACATTTGACAATTGCCCAATGAGATTGGAGCATTAAAATGCCCCTTCGAGGTTGGAGCAAATAAATCATCATTTGTTCAAGTGAGATCAACAACGGAATCACTCGATGTCGTTGCTTCATCAAGCTCCAATTCAAGGTCATCGGTGGAGTAAGAACGACTATTATCATACAACATTTAGAGTAAATGGGGGTATTAGATGTAAAGCTAAATACAATTTCTCTTGGGATGAGATAATTGATATTGAGAGATTTTGAGATGAATGAAAAAAAAAGGGCAGGTTGAAGAGTTAATTACTTATTTATAGATGAAATTATTCAAAAAAAAAAATAATAACCAAACCAGACAATTTTGTGTCTAGCTCCATCTCTCTCCTCTAGTATATTTCTCACAATGGTGGGCAAACAAATTTCGGAGATATTAAGTGATAATATCCCCTTTTCCATATCACCATTGCAGATGTCTAATCAGATCATGAAATATGCCATGCACAATATGGATAAGATCTAACTTCACGTATTGTTAGGTTGGACAAAACAACCTAGAGCTAAATATTCAAATATTTGCACCACATAAGGTCATTTCATTGTTGCCTAAGTGTTTGTCTATATCTTAATGCCTTAGTCACTTTGACAAATTTGAAGCACACCAATACTTTATAAGTCAATGAGTCATTGTCACTCCAAACATGTAAAGCACACAACATATAATGGGACATTGAGTAGGGCCCCGCTTATCCATTCCATTTCATTAATCATTATCCATTTTCTTAGCAAGGAAAATTTTTTTAGAGTCATTCTGAAATCATAAGGATAGTGGAGTTATTCGGGCTATAGATCATATACGAGACAAGTCCAACAAATTATAAATCAGCAATATTGGTCCCACATAGGGTTTTTGATGGGTCGGATTTGTCTAAACTCGACTACATACATACTACAGGTCGGCTATCAGATCTGAGTATTTGGCCATAGATCTGGTTGTTTTTATGGGGACGAGTGAAGCCGGTCACAAATGAAGAGTTTTATCACATATCTAAACCTCTAGCTGATTTTCGAAGTTTTAGTTTCGTGTGTTTGACGGAACGATAATCTGAAGTTGTTGTTCATGTTTTGTTCTGGCTGAATTGGTAGGATGTTCACATTAGTGTTGTATGGTTGGTGGAAGGACCTTTAATTCAAGATCAAGTTTTATATGTTTATTGGGCCGTTTCAGTATCAATGGGATAAAATTGTTGCTTGACCTTGTTTTTGTTGACTTGTTGGGGTTGTGGTTATGTTAGATTGATGTTAGGCTTTTGGGTTCAAGCTCCAGATGATTTGCCAAATTGCCAAATCCTTCCCTGTTGATGTTTTCCCCCACAAAGTTCATACTGCTTTTTAGACCATCATTATTTTTTGATGGATTCTACTTGGAGGTTTTTGTTCTTGTTTTCAAGAGGATTCTTGGTCAGAATTTATTTTCGAGTTTAATGTTATGCTCTATCATTTCGGGGAGGAAAAAAAATATCAATGTGGTATTTATAATTTTGAAAGATAGTTGGATTTTTTCATAATTAGAATTAACCTCAAGGGTGCGTTTTGTAATTAACCCAAAGAATTCTTACTAATACAGTGTACCAATTGAGACAGCAAATGCCTTGTATAACCTATGCAGAAAGAATGTCCACTGAAAAAACAAAAAAAAAAAAAAAAAAAAAAAAAAGAACCACTACTCTCCTCTACTTTCAACTAGGTTCTTCTACACTGTACATTTAATCCATGAAACTATTGATACAGCAACATTTCAAATGAATTGTCGATCGAAACGGGAGATCACCAGGCATCGTAAAAGCTCCAGCAAAAAAAAATTCAAAGTAAATGCTACCTTTTTCGAGGAAACATAATATCTATCCATTCCATTATGATCCAATTTACGCAAATCGCCACTCGATGAACACGACTTTCAGGAGTCTTCGTTGGACCGAACAATGTCACGAGATTTCACGTGTAGTCGGGAAGCTAAGTCCATGTTTGATATGACTGATTGCTGTGGGCCAAAGCCATTTTAGCATGCTTGGACCCAAGACCTGATCATTCATTGATCATACTCACAGTTAATGAAACGTACACATATAATGTAATAAACACAAGCAAGACTTAAAGCACGCAGCAAAAGTTATTGGCAAGTAATAAGTCTTGAAGCACATTACTATTTACTATCACTAGGGTTGCAAACAAACTGAGCCGAGCCGAAACAGAAATTAGTCAAGTCTCGAGTACAAGCTCGAGTCGCTCAAGCAGGAGGAAACTGAAAATCAGCGGGTATAAGAGAGTAAAACATACACAATCTCCGGGGAAAATGGAGAAATTCAAATTGAACTCACAGGGGGGAAATTTATAAACAATAAGGGCAAAGACTTGGAAGAAAAAGCATACCAAACAACTAAAATAGAAAAGGAAGGAAAAAGTGGCAGTGTACAAGAGAGGGAAAAACAGCAGTGGAATTTCATGGTAGCTTCGCCGATTTGGGATTTAACAGTAGGTATTCGTTCCCAGCTTAAGAATTGTGGTTTACATGACTAAATAGATGCAGCAGAAAGACTAGCCCATGGGGAAAGATATATACAAGGGCAGCCAAATTCAGATATCATAATATAGATTTTTGGGATAACTAAAAAAAAAAAGAAAAAACCTGAGGTTTGGGCTCTAATTACAAAAAAATCCAATGATGTTTCAAAATTATAAAAAGCCCCCTCAGGTTTGATTATGTCTTAAATTTAAGGGGGTGACTGCAATATTTCTATAAGAAACTGAAAAATTCAGGGTTCGAATCCTGATCAATACCCTTGTAAAGGGTGAGCGATACCACTTGAGCTACAAGCTCATGGTAAGTCATAACTATAGATAATTTATATTTATGCAAAAACACCCCCAAGGTTTGGCCTAATTACAAAAAAATCTAGAGATGTTTCAAAATTACAAAAAGCCCCCTCATGTTTGATTTTGTCTTAAATTTAAGGGGTTAATTATAATATTTCTACAAATATCAAAGGTGGTTTTTTAAATGTATTTTGCTTATGAAGGGGAAGATCTAAGTAGAATCAAACCTTAAGGGTTTTTTGTATTTTTCAAAAATCTCCGGTTTTTTTGTAATTGGCCCAAACCTCAGGGGTTTTTATGTAATTATCCCTAAATATAATTATATTAACAATTAAATCCAAATTCTTAAATAGAAGATCGTGAGTGCTATTATACAAGTGTAGTTTCTCCTGAGTCGAACTCAATTTCAATGTTACTCGAGTTGGCTCAATTTATTTGCAGTCCTAGTGTCCCTACCATTGCACTCATAGACACACACACACACACACAGAGGGAGAGAGGGATAGACCAGGGTAATATTTTTGAAAGAGCCAACATCGTAAGGATGGTGATAGCTCAGCCCAGATTTCCTCGCCAACCATGCAGCTCGTTTTGCCTCTTGGTACTGAGAATCACCGTCACATCATCAGTTACCATTAAAACGATATGAATGAAATGGATCCAATGCTCAAGACATGGTCCTTACCTCTATAGTTGTCAGATTACGTGAAGTGAGGTATATATGCCAGACCAAGAGTGTTCCAAGCACCAAACTTAAACTTACACTAATAATTCCACAACCGACCTGAAGCTAAAACTCGATCAGATACTTTTAGAAACACTTGCAATTATAGCGTGACAAAATTTAGTAAGGAACTAAAACGTAGCTGGTTCCCACTACAGAAAAACTGGAGAAATATAGGTTGTGCTTGGTTGTAGAAAAATCTTCGGGAATTTTCGCTAGATTTCTTGTTTTTTTATTTATCACAACATAATTTTTCAGAAAATATAGTATGCACTCATTCTCATTTTTTTTAACACCAATCACATCCAATTATAATTTCATTAAAAAAACATCACATAAACTATTAAAATTACACTTCCATATTACAAATACACTATTCATTGTGTCTTATTTACCCCATCACTAATTTATTGAAAAAATCACCAAATGAACTTTCACCATTACATTTTCATATCATATCTAATCACATTCTCAAATTTCATTCTTATTTTTCCAAACACATTTTCACACTATTCTCTCCAAAAAAAGGAAGAAGAGTGAAATGAAAAGCCAAGCAATCACTCATGTTCTTCAATTTGCGGTGTATTGCTTCCAACTATAGTATAATGTCTAATAATTCTTCCATTGTAGCCACTGAAGAAGTATATGTCCAGGTTCACCAAAGTAATTAAAAAGACATCTAAATAATAGCTAAAAGACTTTAATACCAACTCACATGAAAGATCTTGGGATGAAGGGTGCCGGTGACATTCCAGTTCCTTTTAAGTGAACAGGACATAATAACAATCTGAAAATGGACAAAAATATAACGTAAGAAGATATAAACTTAAAACGAAAGAAATAGAAATGCACAAATTAAGCTTACCATGGAATAAGTGCTTGCAGCAGTTGCATAGAAGACTAAAAGAAGAAATGACTTATAGTTTCTGAGGCCCACACAGTTATTAATCCATGCACAATGGTGATCCTGCTTCAAATTTTTGCATGGAGAGAAATGCTAAGAGTGTTACAGAAAAACTAAAATCCGACACTTTAAAATTATATATAAAATTGATCTCCACGGAAAGGCATCCAAAAACCACCCACCATCCTCAGGACACACCTTCTGCATACACGGCAATGATGAGCCCTTGGAGGCTTGTGTGCAGAACACTTGTCACAGTGCCTGAGATGCACGCCCTGAAAGCCATAAATCCGAAATTAAAAAATAAAAATTAGATCTGCATTCATCCAAGAGAAAGAAGTTCATATCTTGCAAGTTGAAACGATTTCCTCCAAATGTAAGTTACATGAATTTAATCAGAATCGAAGAAGAGAAGAAGCTCATTTCTTTGCTTGTTTAAATTATTCGCTCTGAGCTCGCCTCTTTAATGCATATAGCTACCCATATTTCAAGTCAAATAAATTGACCATATGCAACACGATATAAACATGATGAGAACAATATTGAAAAATAATTAAAAACAAGAGAGATAGAAACCATGAAGAAACTACAGAAAAAAAGAGATTAATGACAAAAAGATTGAAACGAAAAATATTAAAAAGGGGAAACAGGAAGAAAATAGGAAATGAAAAGATAATAAATGCTCCTAAAATCTTATACCTGAAGTTTATGTTACTGAAATCTAAAATTTAAGGAACTCCATTACAATCAAACAAAGACAATGCAAAACAATAAGTATTCCTCTAATTTTTCACAAATCTTGGACAGGGAAAGAGTTTATGGGCACAAATCAATACACTTTCACCAGTGACGCATAACACATATTCGGAAAGAAAACATGAGAACATTAATGAGATAATGAGGTGAATGGCGCATTCAGATTTTCAACAGTTAAATGTTTCTTTTGAATATAAATATGAATCTTGTTTTTACTACTGATCAATTACTAATATATGATAAGCATGCATTATGTAATGATACTACCAAAAGAAAAATTATTTGAAGCTGTTATAATTTCTTAGAAGTTTATTAATTTTATAAAATGGCCATAAGACCCGCAATGCTTTATGGAGAAGAATGTTGGGCGACTAAATATGAATACGAAAAAAGATGAGGGTAGCAGAAATGAGAATGCTAAGATGGATGTGCAGAAGCACTAGATTAGATAGAATAAGAAATGAACACATTAGAAAATAAGTGGGAGAAGCACCAACAATGAGAAAATTAGAGAAACGCGATTAAGTTGGTTTGGACATATTTATAGGAGACTTTTAGATAAACCCGTCCTATGTGTGGAAGTCATGGAATCACTCGCCCAAATTAAAAAAAGGCAGGGGAACACCTAAAAAGACTTGGAAAGAAACTATTAAAAAAGACATGTTACATCCAGAAAATAGAAATAAATGAAAATATGGCTTTTAACCGTAAATGATGGCGTGATATGATCGATATAGCTGACCCCACATAGTGGGATAAGGCTTAGTTGTTGTTGTTGTTTATTAGTTAAATAGAGACATCAAAATTTTACTTCTGATCTTGATGTCCGCCGACATAATTTTGTTATTCAAAGATAAATGAAAAAATACTAAAGCAATCATGTACAAACAGATTATGTTAGATATCCAAGGACTAAAGTTGCAACTTATATAAAGTTTAGGGATAATTACAAAAAAAAAAAAAAAAAACCTGAGGTTCGGGCGAATTACAAAGAAACCCATACATTTTTGAAAATTACAAAAAAAAAAACCCTTGAGGTTTAATTCCATCTTACATTTTCCCTTTGATAAACAAAAAATATTTTAAAAACCCTTGACATTTATAAAATTATTACAACTATCCCCTCAAAATTTTAGACATAACCAAACCTGATGGGCTTTTTTGTAATTGTGAAACATCTTTGGTTTTTTTTTTTTTGTAATTAGCCAAAACTTCAGGGGTGTTTTTGTAACTATCCCTAAAGTTTATGCTTATATTTGTTAAACTTATCTGAAGCTTTTAACCCTTCCGAAGTTCAGTAAAATGGTTATAAACATTCATGCGGGTCGGTCTTGATAATGAAAACAAAACAGAGCCAGATAATTAATAACAATGTAAATGCCAACCAGGGAAGTAGCCAGAGATCATGAATGGCCGGAAAATTCCAACATTAATTGATCGGGTTTGTAAATTCGAAGAGCTAAATAAAACATGACCTCAACATCCAAAATTACACATCCAAATGTCATCAAGTCATGTGTTATAATTCCTTTTCAATCATACCCCAAAATTAGGTCTCATATAGTATCACTGTTTATCTCTAAAAATCATACAAAGTCTAGCTGTGACTGCCCTTTTTCCTCAATCAAGGTGCTCATCCAAATCACCAATTAAAAAAAGAACAATCATTCCCATTATCATCCATCTCAAATGCTTGAACAAATTCATCAATAAAACGCAGTTAAAAAAATAAAAAAAAAAAAAAAGAATCTTGGCAATTGGCATAAAGACATACATGTACAACTCAAAATCACCAGAAAAAAGGTAGATACATCATTCCTATTATCATGCATCTCAAATGCCTAAACAAATTCATCAATAAATTGCAATTAATCACTAAAAATAATCTTGATAAGAAGATAAATCATTCAATCCAATCAACTATACAAGCAACTTGAATAAACGCCTTAATCAAGATTCAATCAGCAAAAAAATGTGAAAAATTGCAACATCAAGAAAAACTCACACTTCTTTTGACTTCTTGATCTGAGCCTTGGTTCTCTTCAACATCAGGGACATAACCAGATGGGACGCCGCCAGAGTCCGTAAGAACACACACCAAAAGAGAAAAAACACACAGAGAAGCCAAAAAACTGAAGATCAGAGAGTTGAGCAAGCCAGCTGAGCTCTGTAATCCATACAATTCTTCAATGAATACAAATATTGTCACATAATAAACGAATCCCAATAAAAGAATCACTGACAAAACAGGGATTGATAGAAAATTCTTGAGTTTCATTTTGGGAAATTTTCCCAATAATCATGGGAAATTTCCCTCCTGTGATTGTATCAAATTTACGAAAGACTCGTGAATTTTTGACTCGTTCTTTTTCTTTTTCCCTTTAATATTTCGTCCTTTTTTTATTGGGTTTTACTTTTATTCCGATTTCACCTCTTTCCGTCTTTCGCTACTGGAGTTTTCACTTATTGTTATTCGGCATAGTTACAGAAACTACCCGAGATTTTGGTTAATTATACAAAAACCCAAATATATTTGAAAATTACAAAAAAAACCTTGTGTTTTGATTTTGTGTTAAAAGGGAGTAATTGCAATATTTTTATAAATAGAGAAGTTGAAATATTTTTGCTTATGAACATGGCAAAGTGTATTACAAAATTAAGCCTCATAGAGTTTTTTTTTTTGTTTTGTAATTTTCAGAGGGCTTTATTGTAATTAACCCCAATCTCAGGTGTCATTTTTGTAAATAAGATACCCATCTCCGAGATCATATGATTCTTCCCTTAGCAGGTTCTTCTTCTATGGAATTTCTCTACCTAGGGATATCAAAAGAAAAATTAAGGCTGCGATTGGATATGAACGAGATTTCATTTTCGTTCTGCTGGAGAAGTTTTTTGACCAAACATGTGATTGTTTAAGAAAATTTTCAGAAAATATACTATTATTTCACTTTAACTTTTTCTCATTTTTTCTTTCGCAATCACATTTACATATTTTTTGCACAAAAAAACTAATCATTATTACATATTCTCCCACAAATTTTACTATTCACTCACTCATACATTTCTAACTACCAATCACATCCAATCATTATTTTACTATTTTTAAATCAAATCAACTCTCATCATTACATATCCATTCACACTCTCAAATTTTCCAAAAACTTTCATCCGAATTTTTTTTTCACTATTTTGTAGCAAAAAAAAAATTTCAAAATGAAAGTATATCCGATCGCACCTAAAAATTCTTACTGGTTAATTACAAAAACTATCCTTGAAATTTAGTTTAATTAAAAAGAAATAAGTTATTTTTGTTGTAAATACAAACCTCAATGGGGTAGTTTGTAATTTTTAAAAAATAACTTGAGCTTTCTGTGGTTAGGCTAAGCTTTAGGGGTGGGTTTTGCTATTATTAATTGATCCGTGTAACCAGTTTCTTGAATCCCCAAATTAAATAGTAACAATTATGATACTATTTAATTAAAAAAAAATTATGATACTATTTTATATCCAATTTTTTTTTAAATCTTAATCTTAGATGATCAATTAAGATAATATTTGGCCTGAGTTCAACAAATGCAGGATCCGACCCATACATACACACGTGGAAACCCATACATGAGCACGTGAAAACCCACACATGTCACGTGAATGCGTGTTGATGTGTAAAATTATAACATTTTTACTTAGGCAAAATTTTTTTTTTAGTCCTTTATCTAACACCACTTCTTTGAGATTTCATCCTTTTTCTTTTCGCTTTTGACAAATAGTCCTTTTTTCTCAACAAAATTGAGATTTGGTCCTCTTACTCGCTTATAGCGATGTTACTTTGACCTGTTGAAATGATGTGATTTTTATTTTCAAAATTTTTACTTTTCATTTAGAAAATAATATTTAAATCTTAATGGCATCCTAAAAATTCGAAAAAACCATTTTAAAATCTAAAAAATAAATTTCTAAAATTTGATAATTTATTTTAAAAACTAAAAGTAGTAAAAACAATATCGAAAATATTTTAAAATTACAAAAAATAATACAAAAGTTGTTAAAAAATATAAACTGTCATCAAAAAATCTGATATTTATTTGAAATATTGAAAAATATTTTATTTTTGAAATAGAAAAACTCAAATATTTTTTGAAAAATTTGTTTATAAACTAAAAGATGTTTAAAAATCTGAAAATTTGTTTAAAAAAACTAAAAAATTGTTAAAAATCTTACAATTATTTGAAATATTAAAATATAAAATAAAAAAAGTTGAAAATTATCTAAAACAAGAAAATTAGTCTAAAAATCTGAAAATGGATTAAAACTAAGACTTTTAAAATTTTTACAAAAAAAATATGAATTATTTTTTAAAATAAATCTGACAATTACGCCAAATATATAAAAATAATCTAATTTTTTAAAAAAAATCAGATTTTTTTACTTTGATTTTCAGATTTTTTTTTACATATTTGGCATAATTTTTAGATTTTTGAAAAATAATTTATAGTTTTTTAAAAGCAATTCTGAGTTTTTACTCTATTTTTTATTTTATAAAAAAATCAGATATTTGTTTTTTATAAAACTTTCAAAAAGTCTTTGGTTTTAATCCATTTTCAGATTTTCAGACAAAATTTCGTTTTTTTGAACAATTTTCGATGTTTTAAAATAGTTTATAATATTTCAAATAAATTTCAGATTTTTTGAAAAAGTTTATAATTTTTTTTAACAATTTTCATATATATTTTTTTATAATTTAAAAAATTTCAATCTATTTTTAGTTTTTTACAAAAGCTATCAGATTTTATATATTTTATTTTTTAGATTTAAATATATGTTTTTGAATTTTTTAAGACTTTGTTACAAAAATTTAAATAATTTTTAATTTTAGTAAAACAATTGTCAGAATTTTTAGATAATTTTTTTTTCAGATTTTTCGAAAAAAAACTTTTATTTAATTATTTTTTCCATCATTTAAGCCAACTAGGATGCCATGTAAGATTTAAATATTGTTTTCTAAATGAAAATTAAAAATTTTGAAAATAAAAATGCCACATCAGCTCAACAGGTTAAAGTAACCTGCTATAGCAGGTGAGAGGACCAAATCTCAATTTTTTGTTGAAAAAAAGGACTATTTGTCAAAAGCGAGAAGAAAAAGGATGAAATCTCAAAGTGGTGTTAGATAAAGGACCAAAAAAAATTTTTGCCCTTTTTACTTAAATATATCCCCTTCTTATATTTAAACTTTATATCTCAAGGCATAGTTATATTATTTTATTTTATTTTCAAGACGTGTTTAAAGTAATGGTGTTGGATGGAAATAAAATATGAAGAAATATTCAAGGCTGATTTTCAGTGCCTCGAATTTATTACTGTGAAATTTTAGATAGATTGAGGACGTGATTTCTGACAATTTTCACTTGTATTTTTTTTTAAAAAAGTTGAATATATATCATATTACTTGCTTACTCATTGTGATAAAATGCATTACTTTTTTATAAAATTGTATGCATTTTAGACTATGAGTTTAATTTTAAGAGAAGTGTCAAGTATATGAAAGAATTGCCTACGAATCATGTGCAAAATGTATTTTTTGAACCATCTGTATCTTTAATTTATTGTGCTAAATAAAAATAATAATTACTTATTATGTCTTGTTCTTATTTAAATGAATTTCAATATTTCTGAAATAATATAAAATGATTTTACAATAATTAAATATAATTGCGGTAAAATGTTAATCCTTTTAATGTATTAATGTCTTCTATCACTATCTGTTGGGGGCAAAAAATGTATTCATTAATTAAATATAATTTATTTATATTTTTTTATTTAATATTAATTGTCCAATGAGTTCTTAATAATTAAATCAGTCCAAAAGAGTCCGAGTTTACCCAAGCGGTCGTTTTCTCCTACGTGGACTGGCCCATAGGCCAAATTCTCCTACACGGCATACGGGGCCCATCTCCCAGGTATAAAAAGGTCCCTCATATTTTCTGTAAGTTAATTAACTCATAATTAATTCATAATCTTCCTACGCCTTATTTTTACAGTATTCGTTTACTGGTTATTTCTCTCGTTCACCGTGCTGACTTGAGCATCGGAGGGGCCTCCCTGGGACAACCCCAGGGCCCTCTAATGTTTGCGCGTGTCCCTAACGAAGGAGTCACCAGTTCAAGGAGCAGAAGACTTCTCCCTCGGGAAGAGGACTAGCATGAAAACTCTCCTCTCGAAGAGGATTGTGGTCAACTCAGTTGATTTAGGTGGTCTGCTTTAAAAAAGCAGGATCACTATCATTGTTTTTATTTCTCTATCTTTTCCTTTTTTTTTCTTTCCTTATCCTCCCATGAAGGATAGAGATTCGAGAGAAGTAACTTTTAATGTTTTTAGTTTCAATAAATTTGTCCTCAATAGATGTTGTTTACCCAAGTAATGAGTCGGTACCATATATGGGGTTTTGTTCAAAATATTTAAATGAGTTATTACTCGGTTATATATGACAGTAACGAAATCAATTTTATTTGGTATGTGTTTTTGTTCAGCTCCAGCGCATTTCTTGTGATATTCTGATTATATTAGATCTATTTAGGTTTAAATTTTTTGTTTTAAATATGTATATGTTTATGATCTTGTACGTAAGGCTTGCAACTATTTTTTCACTTGATATTATCATCAATTATTACTTTCTTATGATGAATTGATGAAAATCGTTTTAATTCAAACAAAAAGGGGATAAAAACATTCGTGGCATGCACGAGGTAAACAACCTTGTTATGTTATACAAATGGTGACCATTAGATCGTATTTATGTTCAGGAGCAGAACCAGGACTTCTTATAAGGGAGGCTAATAGTAAAAAAAATTGTAACCGCATGCATATATATATATATATACATACACATACACATACAAGATAATAAAATTTAAATATATTATATATGCATAAAAAATACATTAATATTTTCCATAAAAAAATACATGAATACTCATTAGTAAATACAACAACAACAACAACAACAAATTAAGGCTTTTCCCACTATATGGGGTCGATTATATGGATCATATCACGCCATTGTTTATGGTCAAAAGCCATATTTTTATTTATTTCTATATATAAGATGTCTTTTTTAATAGTTTCTTTCCAAGTTTTAATCAATTAAAACTTAACATTTCTCTTTTCATATCACGAAAATCATCTACAATTGAATCTATACTAATTTTTTTGTAGTTTACTTTTCAATATATTAGCAAACAATAATTATTTTTGAACACTATAACACAATAATTAAGAAATTTATTTTCTATTCCTATTTCTGTCTTTTGATGAATCAAAAAGAGAAAATTTTATATTTATTATAATAATAAAAACACATAAAGTCTACAAAGTCTCTAATTTAACTTATTAAAATTCATGGGTCGTGTTGTGGTATTTAATAAAATTTGCCAATAAATTGTAACAAGGATTAAAAGAACTAAAATTATAATACATAATTACATACTAAAATTATAATACATAAATAAACATATATGTAGTAAAAGTAAAAAAAAGTTGGGGGCGCCAGGGCCCCCCAAGCCTTAACTTAGGTCCGCCCTTATGTTACATGATTACTTAATGTATACATAAAATGATTTATTGAATTCTTTTTAGTCTAAATACACATTTAAAAATTGATTGTAATAATATCGATTTTGCAAACCTAAAGAATTTTTGAAGAAAATAATATTCCAAATAAGTAGTTCCTATTATTACATTAGAATGTTAGACGTCTTCAAGTATTTTATCAAACATTAATATAAAATCTCACAAGTGTAACAATTTAAACTCTTTTTTGTTTTACATTTAGATATTTCAAAATTCAAAATGACATATTAATTATGAATTCTTTCTCCACAATATCCTCCAACTGAAAATAAGAAGTTAACCAAGTTGATTCTCTATTACAAATAGTATTGCATCTCTTATTCCAATTATAACCAATGCACATCAGTTGCATAAAAAATGACATCATCAATATTGGCATGCCCGCATAAATGAAGTTATTGAAATAGAAAAATGAAAGTCCTGGTCTTTCTTCTCACCAAACTCTTCTTGTTTTTCCTCCCCCGTCTTCTTTTTTCTCCTTTCCTCATCCTCCATAGGAGTATGTGGAAAGTAATTTTCATTACTTTTAGTCTCAATAAATTTGTCTCCAATGGATGTATTATTTGTCCCCGATATGTGGTTTTTTTCAGTTAATAAGTATATCTCATATACGAGATTTCTTGTTCAGAAGATTCAGATGAGTCATTACCGGATGATGCGTGACAAAAGCGAGATCGATTTCGTTGTTACATGTTTTGTCCAGCACATTCGTTGCGATGTTCTGACTCTACAGACTTGTTAGATCTATTTAGATTTAATAATTTTATTTTAGATCTGTATAAGTTTATGATCTCGTAGGGCTTGCAATTATTTTTCACTTGATGTTGTAATCCATTATAAATTTCTTCTGATGAATGAATTATAATTATTTTGATTAAAAAGAAATAGGAAATGAAAACACCATCTAAAATAGTTTTTTTTAATAAGTTGGAAGTAAGGGTTGGAGGGGAGGTGATAAAGTTCAAAGAAATTGAAAGATACAGGGTTTGAACCCTGATCAACACCCTTACAAAGGGTTAGCGATACCACTTAAGCTACAAGCTCGTGATCACCATCTAAAATAGGTGATCAAACGGTAATTTAGCACCATTAACACAATCAAAAATCAACCACTATTTTCAATGTTGATAATGTAACAATATATCCAATGTATTTTTAACTCTCATCTAAAACTTTTCAACTTTGTGCTTCAGTAGTAGAGATTCCTATTGTAACGGTGATTGATCCGGGATTTCATTTAAGTGTGTGTTCCTTCCCCTACTATTCCAATTGTACTTAACAAAAAAAAAGGAACAACATTAACGGAGAGTGTAATTTTAAACGAATAATTTGCAAGGAAAAACACAAAAAACAAAACAAAAAAAAATGGACAAATTAATTTGGTTTTGAAAATTATAAATGGCAAAAACTTGCGTGAGACGGTCTCACAGATTTAGATCCGTGAGACGGAGACCTTACACAAAGTTTTAAAGGTTTTTTTTTTTCAGATTTTATTTTTCTTAGGGTTTATATTTGTTTTTTTAGGGTTTATTTTGTTTCTTGGGTTTATTTTTAATTGATTTGGATTTTTAGGATTTTCAGTTTTTTTAGGGTTTATTTTTTATTTTTTGGGTTTATTTTTATTTTTCAGGTTTATTCTTCATGGTTCATGTTTTTAGGGTTTATTTTTGTTTCTTCATGGTTCATTATTATTTTTAAATTTATTTTCATGGTTCATGTTCTCAAGACGGAGCTATTAGGAGGTCCATCTCACGGATTTAGATCCATGAGACGATCTCATAAGACTTGCTCATTGTAAATTGAGTAGAATCCGAAAGAGATCTTCAATTCCTAGTCACATACCAATTGGGATTCTTTATTCTATAATATCTCAAATTTTGTATAGGATGAAAATTCATCTGGTACTGTATTAAAAGGCCAAAGATAAACACAGTATGAAATAAAATAATCCTTTGTCACCTACTATATAAATTGATATATATCCATCACCACCAGTACACAACTAATACCAAACCACCTCACCCCAACCGCCACCCTGCCGCCGCCGCCACCTCCACAACAGCCGCCGCCGCCGGGATCTGCCATGAAAGGGAAGGAAAAGACGAGCTTCCGCAAAAGGGACGTGGGAGGACGATTAAGATCTCTCAGGCGGAGCTGCAGCCGTCTGATGAAGGAGCAAAGAGCCAGATTTTACATCCTCCGCCGTTGCGTCGTCATGCTAATTTGCTGGCAAGATTACAGTGATGATTTTGATTGATTCTTGAAATTGAAATCCTAATGTTTTTAGCTGTAGCTTTTTTTTTATTTTAAGAAAAAAAAAAGAACTCTTATATTGCTTCCAAAATTTTGAATCTGTGTGTGTTTTTTTTTTTTTTTTTGGGGTTTTTTTTGAAGAGAATCTGTACATCAAATAAATTGTAGTGTGACTTTTTTTTTTAGTACAAATTGTAGTATGACTATACACAATCATCATTACTTAGATTAAAGCCATAAATCCGAAATTAAATAATATAGGGATGATTAAGAAAAAACATGAAGTTTGAGCCAATTACAAGAAACCCCCAAGGTTTTTGAAAATTACAAAATCCTCATTGAGGTTTGATTTTGTCTTAGATTTAAGAGTTACATGTAATATTTTTATAATGATAGGGGGTGTTTTTGAAATATATTTGCTCAAAGGGGAAAATGTAAAACGTAGTCAAATATTAAGGGCTTTTTTGTAAATTTCAAAAATCACAGGGTCATTTTGTAATTAGCCCAAATCTCAGGTTTTTTTTTTAACCATCCAAGAATAGAAGCTCATATCTTGCAAGGTGAAATGATTTCCTCCAAATGTAAGTTACATATTGCTATCCATATTTCAAGTCAAATCAACTGATCGTGTGCAACACAAATATAGACATGATGAGTAAAAAAGAAATGAAGAAAACTACAGAAAAAAAAAAGAAAGAAAGAAATTAATGACAAATAGATTGAAACATAAAAGAATGAAAAGAAGCAGGGTGGCTTAAATTTCATCCTCCACCACACCAGAATTGTGATTGTGGGATGGAGGTCGGGGTTCAAATCCTGCTCCATCAAATTGTTTGTGGGGTGGAGGTCGATGATTCATTTCTTACTCCATCAAATTGCTCCCCGCAAGGCATATGCGGTAGTGAAGATTTGGTGGGAACTCATCTTGAATAAATCCGTGTGGGTTCGATTCGGGGAGAGATCGTTATTAGTAGATTGGGGTCGAACATAATTTGTTCTCTTTACCCGAGGATCTGGTTGTACGTCGCGAACCCGTCGAACATCGGCCGCGTGCACATCCGCGGTTTACCTTGCGGCGGCAATGAGGAGGAGTCGTTGTCCTCCTCGGGCGTAGTCGTCGTAGTTCTGTTCGAGGCTATTAAAAAAAAAAAAAAAAATAAATAAATAAAAGAATGAAAAGGAAGAAAATATGAATTGAAATGATAATAAGTGGTCCCAAAATCTTATACGAAATTTATGTTACAAAAATTTAAAATTGGAGGAACATCGTGTTGAAATCAAAGAATCCATAAAAATATTGAGAGAAAATAAATACTTACATTATTATTATGCAAAACCAAAAGTGAATTACAAAATAAACAAAGAGAGTCTTATATAGGCGACTATCAAACCTAACCCTAAAAGACTAAAACTAAACAAGGAAACCGAATATATATTATATTTTAGCACTCCCCTTCAAACTCATATGCAACCACAAGAAGTATTGAGAGTTTGTTAAAATAAGAAACGAAAACGTGAAGAGGAATGTGCCTTTGTAAACATATCAACAATCTGCACAAAAGAAGAAACAAAAGGCAATATGATGATACCAATATGATAATAATGTCGAATGATATGGCATCTTGTTTCTTACTCTCCCAAGAAATGAGAGAGTCACCCAGGAACACACAAAAACCAGTGATAGATTTACGATCCGTAGGATCACCAGCCCAATCAGCATAAGAGTATGCACACAGCTCCAAAGAAAAACTAGATGGAAGTAAAAGACTCTGAAACTGAGTTCCCCGGAGATATCGAAGAATACGTAGAACAGCAACCCAATGAACTGCAGTGGGAGAAGTAACAAATTGACTAACCACATGAACAACATGTGCAATATCTAGACGAGTAATTGTGAGGTAAACCAAACTGCCAACAACAGTACGATACAAATTGGGATCCAACAAGGGAGAACAATTAGAGGGAGAATATCGAGCATTAGTCTCAAGCGGAGTAACAACAATCTTGTTATCAGTAATACGTACACACTCAGATATATCAGTAATGTACTTTGATTGAGACAAAAGATAACCTTGTGGGGGAAGAGGCAACCTTAATACCAAGAAAATAACGGAGCAGACCCAAATATTTCATAGCAAAAAAATGAGCTAACGTAGACTTCAAAGTTTCTATACCATCGAGATAATGACCAATAATAATCATATCATCAACATATAATGAAAGTAAAATACGGCCTATTGTAGTACATTTGACAAATAAGGTTGAATCATGATGACTTGGTCGAAAACCAAGAGAAATAACAACAAAAGTGAACTTCTTATACCACGCTTTAGAGGCTTGTTTAAGGCCATAAAGACTTTACGAAGCTTACAAACTTCACCTAGTTGATGGGCTACACTAGGAGGAGGCTGCATGTACACTTCGTCAACAAGATCACCATTCAAAAAGGTATGATTTATATCCATTTGAGATATACCCCATCAACGAACGAGACGGCTGCAAGAATGGTACGAATAGTTGTCATCTTTGTAACAGACGCAAATGTCTCCTCATAATCAATTCCATACTCATGAGTATAACCCTTAGCAACCAGTCGGGCTTTATATCTTTCAATAGACCCATCAAATTTGGTTTTGATTTTGTAGACCCATCGATATCCAATTGCATATTTTCCCGGTGGTAAAGGTACCAAGTCCCAAGTATGAGTATAATGTAAAGCAGTAAGTTCCTCGGGCATAGCATCCTGCCAAAGTGGATCACGAATCACCTCTCAATAGGATGAAGGCTCAGAAATACGATGAAGAAAGGTCAAAAAGAGACGAATGAACTAGAATAACAAGAGTAAGCGAAATCTGGTAACTTAGTAGACTTACAGACACGTGTGGATTGACGAAGAGCAACTATCAGAAGCCGTCGTTAGAGAAGTTGAAGGGACAACATCAGTAGCAGGAGAATCAGTCGCATCAGAATTAGAAGTCAATGTACCAGAACCTGCAGAACCGTTAATAGTGGATTCATCATCATGAAAATGATCAATATGAATGAGGTCGGACCTAGGTATATTATGGGAGCCAGCCGGGACAGAAAAGAATGAAATATGTTCAAGAAACAGTACATGATGCGAGATATATAATTTTTGACTAACTAGAGCAAAACAACGATAATCTTTCTGTCCTTCCCCATAACCAAGAAAATTACATAAAGTAGACCGCAAGGTCAACATAGTACGTTCAACTTGAGGTCGAAGGACAAAGCAAGTAGAACCAAACACGCGTAAAGATAAGTAATCAGGAGCATACCTATACAACTTCTCAAATTGTGTCAAACCCGAATTATGCGAAGTAGGAATTCTATTAATCAAATAGGTAGCAGTGAGAACTGCTTCCCCCATAACACACTAGGAACACTAGCATACAACAAAAGAGACCTAGCAGTTTCTACAATATGTATATGTTTTCTCTCTACAACACCATTTTGCTCAGGGGTATCCGTACAAGATGTTTGTCGTGTCATCAGAAGCAATTAAAGTAAGAAAAGCATTGGAAGAATATTCCCCACCCAAGTCACAACGAAAACACTTTATGGTAGCTGAATGTTTGGGTTTTCACAAGTGCTCTAAAGTTGCAGAAGATGTTTGTTTCATAAGATAAACCCAACAATAACGTATATAATCATCAATAAATTATACATAATATCGCGATCCACCTTTTGTATTGATAGGGGAAGGTCCCCATGTTTGATAAATGGTTTTATCATGATTTTGATGATTTTGTTTTTATACCAAAACAATGTTTTTTAAAGGTTGTCCAAATACTCTTAAATGATTTAAAATGATTTTAATATTTTCCGGAGTATTTCGTCAAGTTTATTTTAGCAAAATTGGACAACACATTTAATGATATTGCGTCAATTGGTTTTTACATAGAAACTATGTTTCTAAATGTTGTCCCAATACTCCCGATCGATCTAAAATATTTCTACTATTTTCCGGAGTATTTCTTGAAGTTTATATCGGACAACACTTTTGATGATTTTGTGGTAATGTGTTATTTCATCAAAACTATATTTCTAATATTGTCCTAAATACTCCTGATCGATTTAAAATGTTTTTACGAATTTTTTGGAGTATTTCTTGAGGTTTATTTTCGACAAAAATCGGACAATATTTCATTTTTGGAGGTCGACCGGTCGACCAAAGAGGCAACCGGTACCTGGGAACGCATTTCATGAAACAGAACTCCCAGAACTCCAAATATTGGTCAGGGTGACCAGTCCAAGGGGGGTCGACCGATCGCCCCATTGGTCGGGGTGACCCGGTCCCCATAGGGGGCGGCCGTCGCACCACTAGGATGGCATCGACCCCCTTGACCGGTCCCCTAGTTAATTTTTATTGCGTTCTTTCAAACTTCTATTTATGCGCGACCGGTCACTCTCAAGTTTGACAGCAAAATTCTAACCGTTGTGCAGCAGACAACTTTTCCTTAATTTGTGGAATTGATTTCTAACAGCTATAATCTTGATTTTAATTGCAATTGTTTTGTAGATATCAGATTCCAAGAGGAGCTATCAAGTATCAATCATCTCCTATAAATAGAGGAAGATTTGAAGCACAACAACAAGAGAGCACAATACAACACAACAAGAAATACCCAAGCAAACACTTGGTCTTATATTGTCATTATTCTTGTTGTAATTTGCCTAGCTTATCACTTTCACATTCTTGAGGTCTAGGCTATTCTTGATTACACTTGCACTCAATTGTATAATTCATTATCGAGTTGTAATCTTGAATTTTTGGGTATTCATTCACCACAAGTTATCTTGTGAGTGTTCTTGCGGTAAGAACACACTTGGGTGATCTAGGTGTTAGGTGTAAGAAGATTGTGGTAATCTTCTTGTTAAGGTGTTGAAGAATTTGGTATTCTTCAAGATTGAAGATTGCGGTGATCTTCAAAGGTGCCGTTGGAGATTGTGGTAATCTTCAAGAGATGTTGTAATATCAAAGGTGGTGTTGAAGAAGTGTGTGGTGCTCTTCAAGGTGTTGTTGTAAGTTGAATTTATATTAATTTTTGTGATTAATAAAATTCTTTTTCTTTTTTGAAACCCATCCCGGATATACTGGGATGGTAGAGCACGTAGTCCCTAGGTGGGGTGAAGCTCTATAAATCAACGTGTGTTGTTTACTTTCCGCACCTTTATTATTATCTTGGCGTATTTGAAAAAGAGGGCGAAATCAAAAAAATGGAGATAATCTATTCACCCCCCTCTAGATTATCGTAGCCGCTTGGACTTACAAGTGGTATCAGAGCCAAACTCTTTGGCAAGCTCGTTTCACATCGCGAGTGAAGAGGAACGATCGTCGGCTACGAATGAAGCTCAACTTTCCAGCACCTCCACCACCAAGCCACCTCTATTTGATTCCAAAAATTCTATATTTTGGAAAGAAAGAATGGAATGCTATTTACAAGCTTGCGGGCTCGATATTTGGAACATCATCGTCAATGGAGAATCCATTCCAATGAAAGACACACCATACACCTCCAAAGCTCTCAAGGAGATCAATGATGAAGAAAAGAAAACCATCTCCTTAAATGGTAAAGCTCTCAATATTTTGTATTGTTCACTTACTAATTTGGAATATGAACATATTGTAGGAATTCGATCGGCACATGAAGTATGGCAAAAATTAGAAGCCATCTATGGAGTATTTGCAAATGAAAGGAGTCAAACAAAAGCATCTACTTCTCAAAGGGATACAAGTTCAAATATAAGGAACAAGCCTTTTACAACTTCCAACTATGAAGTAGTCGAACAATGTTTTATGGGCATCGAAGAAGAAAACGAGGTATGTCTTAAACCCTCTACTTCCTATGATATTGTCATTCAAAATGATTATAGTGATTTGCAAAATGATTTTGATGATCTTCAAAATGAATTCCAAAATTTACTAGTTAAGTACAAAAATTTGAAAAAGGAATTCAATGTTTTGAAAAATGAAAAGGATAGTTTATTTACTTCCTATGAATCATTATCATGTGCTCACACCATCACACTTGACAAGGTTAGAAACCTTGAAAAACAAAATAGTACTCTTGTTGAGGATATTAATTGCATGAAAAATGATTTATCAAAATCCAACTTGAATACCAACAAATTGTTTGATAAATGGTTTTATCATGATTTTGATGATTTTGTTTTTATACCAAAACAATGTTTCTAAAGGTTGTCCAAATACTCCAAAATGATTTAAAATGGTTTTAATATTTTCCGGAGTATTTCTTCAAGTTTGTTTTCGACTAAAATGGACAACGCTTTTAATGACTTTATGTCAAAATGTTTTTACATCAAAACTATGTCCCTGAATGTTGTCCTAATACTCCCGATCGGTCTAAAATGTTTTTACTATTTTTCGGAGTATTTCTTGGAGTTTATTTTCGATATAAAATTGGACAATACTTATGTTTTAGGCTCGACCGATCGCCCTATAGGGCAACCCGTACTGTGTTGAGTTTTGGAACAAACCGGGATCAAGGGAAATGGGGAGGGCGACCGATCCAGCCACAGGGCGGCCGGTCGACCCCTTGGGCGGCCGTGCACTCGAACGTACCCACGAGAACAGACACATTTTGTTTCTCAAAATTGTTCCTCCAACCGGTCACACATAGGGGCGACCAGTCGAACCCCCTTCGACCGGTCCCCTTGTGTAAAATCGCAGCAAATTCAATTTCTACTTATCTCTCACGACCCAGGTCGAACCCCTCTTTTGACAAAGAAACTATCCGTTGAGTTTGCGACAGCCTTTTCCTTAATTTAAGGGGTTGATTTCTAACAATTGTTTTCTTCAATTGTCTTGGTATTTTTTACAGATTTCATGTCCCCAAGAGGAGCCTATCATGTACAAGACATCTTCTATAAATAGAGGAAGAATTGAAGCAACACAATAAGAGAGAAAACTACAATACAACAAGATACACTCAAGAATACACTTGTTCTTACATTGTCTTATTTCTTGTTGTAATTTGCCTAGCTATTCACTTTCACATCCTTGAGGTCTAGGCTATTCTTGATTACACTTGCACTCTATTGTATTATCAATTATCGAGTTGTAATCTTGGATTTTTGGGTTATCATTCAACACAAGATATCCTTGTGAGTGTTCTTGTGGTAAGAACACACTTGGGTGATCTAGGTGTTAGGTGTAAGAAGATTGTGGTAATCTTCTTGTTGAGGTGTTGAAGAATTTGGTATTCTTCAAGGTTGAAGATTGTGGTAATCTTCACAAGGTGCCGTTGGAGATTGTGGTAATCTTCAAGTGAGATTGTGGTAATCTCAAAGGTGGTGTTGAAGAAGAGTGTGGTGCTCTTCAAGGTGTTGTTGTAAGTTGGTGTTGTATTAATTTGTGGTAAATTAATAAAATCTTTTTCTTTTTGAAATCCATCCCGGATATCTTTGGGGTGGTAGTAGATTAGGCCCTAGGTGGGTTGAACTACTATAAATCAACGCGTGTTGTTTACTTTCCGCACCTTTATACTTGTGTTTGAGCATTCGGTTAAAAAAAGAGGGCGAAATCGAAAAGATGGAGATAATCTATTCAACCCCCCCTCTAGATTATCGTAGCCGCTTGGACTTACATAAATTGCCCAATGTTGTGAATGTTAATGGTTGTGATAGTTTAAATAGTGAACTTGATCATGAGCCTAATATTGTCAAGCATATGAAAAAGAATCGAGTTCCTATGCATGTTAGTAATATTACTTGCTTTTATTGCGGTAAAAAGGGTCATACGGTAAATACTTGTCGGGCTAGAAATAGCTCAAATTATCTTTGGAGACTTAAAAGTCTCAAGACTAATCCCAAAGGACCCAAGCACTTGAGGTACCACAAAACAATGTTATATTAGGTACCCGTGAAATAATAATCGAAGAAAATTCATACCGCCAAGAAAACATCAAATGACCATTTCATTTGATCAAAGGAGAAAACATTTTCAACAAAGTAATTTTCCAAGAAGAGGAAATAATCAAAAATGGGATGAACAAAATCCTTGGAAGTGGCAAAGACATCATCAACAAGATGAATTTCCAAGAGAAAGACACTTTCAAAAATGGGAAGGCCGCAATGCTTGGAAATGGAGCAATTGGAGAAACCATCATCAACAAGAAGATTTTCAAAAGGGAAGATACCATCAACAATGGGAATGGTACAACCCATGGAAATGGCGAAATTGGTAAACCGTATCTCCCTATTTAAATATGCATTTTATTTTCTTTGCATGTTTTTATTTGTGTCTTTATTGCAATATGAGTTTTCATATTTTTAAATTTAGGTCTTCAATATATTTGTGAGTTTCAAAATATTTTTGAAAATAAGACCTTGCATGATGTTTCTAAAACTCTTGTGCATTTAATTAGACTTATGTGGTTTATTATCTCCTATGTAGTTATATAACACAAGCATGCTTAAGATATCTCTTATTGCTTAGCCTACACATGTATTATTGTGTTTGTGCAAAATTTGGTTTAAGAATTGTGTAGGATTTACATATCTCTCTACATATGGTTATCTACTTGTAATATATCAAGAGAAACATGAACTATCGAGGTACGCTCATTATTGTTATTCATCTCATGGACTCGATACATGTTGTGCCATATGCCTATGTGCTTATTTTATACAAGTGCCATTAAGAGGATGTTTTGATTTTTGAGAAGGCATTATTTAACATAGCTTGTTTTATCCAAGATTTTTAAAGGATTATATTTTGTTTTGATAAAAAAATTGATCTTCTAGTTATGCATTTTATTGCACATATAAATGCCATTATTCTTGGATGCTTATGTCAAAGCTCTTGTTCATATGATTCTTGTGATTGAGGTCTCAACTATGTGCTCTCGTATTTTCATATTTCAAAAGAGACCTTATATAGCTTTCTATAAGCTTATTTGAACTTACATGGTGTAGTATATTCTTGATGATTTTCTTTAAGCATAGTATGTGTTACTTGCTATAGTGTCTCTATCATTCGATATCACTATGCTCTTGTGCAAGATTCTTTGTTGAGATTTTGCAGAAATTTTTGGTATTTCGGAACAAGGCAAGGTTAGTAGCCTAAGGGTATTGTCAAGAAGAAGGTAATGATTTTGATGTAATATTTGCACTCATAGCACATTTAGAAGTTATTTGCACTTTACTTGCCCATTCTTGTTTTGAGAAAATTTCAAGCTTTACCAAATGGATGTTAAATCCAATTTTCTAAATGGTTTTATTCAAATAGAAGTCTATCGGAGTTTAAATTTTTTGGCCAAATGATTTTTATAAATGGCCTTGTACGGTTGATACAAGTACCCCGAATATGGTTTGATGAACTTAGCTATTTTTGCAAAATTATTTTACAAAAGGTAAAGTTGATACTACACTCCTTGTTTTGAAAAAGGGCAAGGTTGTTTACTTGTGCAAATTTATGTTGATAATATTTTTGGTGCTACTAATGAATATTTGTGCAAGATATTTTTCAAGTCAATGCAAGGTGAACTCAAGGTGATCATGATGAGGAGCTCAAATTTGATCATTGGAATTCAAGTTCAACAATGCCAAGAAAATGATTATATTCCACACTCAAAAGAAGAAGTGGGACATTGAAGAAGAAAGAACTATTTCAACCTATATGGCTACAAATGCGAAAATTGACAAAAGGTTGAAGTAGGCATTGACAAACGAATTCGAGGTATGTTCATTCGTTTATTACTCCTTAGACTCGATATTCTATATGCCTTATGTCTATATGTTCGACTTAAAACAATCCCAACGAATCTCTTTAAAGTGCCGTTAAAAGAAATTTTAAATATTTGTAAGGCACTTCTTCTTATGACTTGTTCATCCAAAGTTTTAAAACGTTATTATTTTTCGGGATAACAAGTCCGGTGATAATAATTTTTCAAAATATGGTTCGTTATAATCGAACTAAACATATTGAGATTCGATATTTTTTGGGATTGCATGTTTTAACAAAAACTTGAGATGTGTTTAATTCCATCTCAAGGATAACTCGCGGACTTTTTAATCGTACACCGCCGAGTATTTTAATCCATTTCAAGCGTGATTATGACATAATGTATATTGAATGCATTTTGCACGTTTTTAAAACTTAGGGGCGAAAAATCGGATTTTTGGATCAAAATTCGGATTTTCAAAACAGAAGTGAACCAGTGGGCTGCACAGGCGAGGTCGGCCGTCGCCCACCTACTCGACCGGTCGCCCTATCCCATGATCGGTCGCCCACTGCTTAAGTTTGGTTAAAACCGTCTCTGTTCTTGTATTTTGGCAGTTTAAGGTTTTTCCTCTCTATTTCGTCCCCTTTGCAAATTTCACACACATTTCACTTCAAATGTATTTTATTGCATACATTTCATATCTTTGATGTATTTAGGCTCGATTATCATCATCATTGCTCATCTTTACCGATTAAATGGTAAGAATTCTACTTCCTTATCTCAATTGGGTTGAACCCTTGAGAACTTGGCTTATATGTATTTTCTTGATGAAATTTGTATATGTTTGTGATGAACTTGCTATCTATGATGCATTGTATTATGTTTGAACTGATTTGGTGATGAAAAACTTGGCTTGATTACATTTACAAGGGCTATATATATCTTCTTCAATTTTTGACGCCCGCTTGAAGTGTTCGATAAAATGTCTCAATGAAAAATTCATCACCTACATGATTCTCTTGTTTTCAAAAGTCCTATATATTAATAGAGATCATGTTTTGCAAATCAAATGAGTTTTCATAAGCTTCTACAAGTCGTATGATCGACTATTTCTTCCTATTTGGTCTATAAGCTTCAATGTTCAAAATAGCTCGATACATCGGTTTAGTTGCGCACTTTGATATGATTATATGATGTTTTTATCATGCTAACATTCTTTTTGATGATTCCAAAGGGGGAGAAATAGGTTATAAGCTTATTAGCTCATAGAAGCTAAGTTAAGCTAAATAAAAGAAGCTGTAAGCTATGGCTTCCTAAAGCCATAAGTTGTGCATTATACTTAGTCCAATTGTTGTATGAAGGACTTATATACTCGTCTAATGATGTGTTGTTGACAGAGGGAGCGTATAAGATCTTGTACTTAAGATCAATTTGTAAAAGCTTAGCTTGTGGATGATTGCTTTTACATTACTCTTGTTGTGCATATTGATAGGGGGAGCTTTTGCAAAAATGTTTTTGAAAATTTATACTCCCATCCTTGTGATTATATTGCGTGGAATGTTGTTGCTCACAACGGATAGTTCTTTTTAACTGGTAAAATTGTTTTGTTTTCAAAATCGACCTCGTTAAAATTGTTTTGGTTTGTAATCATCAAAAAGGGGGAGATTGTTTGATAAATGGTTTTATCATGATTTTGATGATTTTGTTTTTTACCAAAACAATGTTTTTTAAAGGTTGTCCAAATACTCTTAAATGATTTAAAATGGTTTTAATATTTTCCGGAGTATTTCGTCAAGTTTATTTTAGACAAAATTGGACAACACATTTAATGATATTGCGTCAATGGATTTTTACATAGAAACTATGTTTCTAAATGTTGTCCCAATACTCCCGATCGATCTAAAATGTTTCTACTATTTTCCGGAGTATTTCTTGAAGTTTATATAGGACAACACTTTTGATGATTTTGTGGTAATGTGTTATTTCATCAAAACTATATTTCTAATGTTGTCCTAAATACTCCCGATCGGTTTAAAATATTTTTACGAATTTTTTGGAGTATTTCTTGAGGTTTATTTTCGATAAAAATCGGACAACATTTCATTTTTTGGAGTCGGCCGGTCGACCAAAAAGAGGCAACCGTGCACAGGGAACGCATTTCACGAAAAGAACTCCCGAACTCCAAAATTGGTCAGGGTGACCGGTCCCCATAGGGGGCGACCGGTCGCACCCTAGGGCGACCGGTCGACCCCCCCTTGGACCGGTCCCCCTAGTTAATTTTTGTTGCGTTCTTTCAAACTTCTATTTGTGCGCGACCGGTCGCCCTCAAGTTTGATAGCAAAATTCTAACCGTTGTGCAGCAAACAACTTTTCCTTAATTTGTGGAATTGATTTCTAACAGCTATAATCTTGATTTTAATTGAAATTGTTTTGTAGATATCGGATTCCAAGAGGAGCCTATCAAGTATCAATCATCTCCTATAAATAGAGGAAGATTTGAAGCACAACAACAAGAGAGAACAATACAACACAACAAGAAATACTCAAGCAAACACTTGGTCTTATATTGTCATTATTCTTGTTGTAATTTGTCTAGCTTATCACTTTCACATTCTTGAGGTCTAGGCTATTCTTGATTACACTTGCACTCAATTGTATAATTCATTATCGAGTTGTAATCTTGAATTTTTGGGTAATCATTCAACACAATATATCCTTGTGAGTGTTCTTGCGGTAAGAACACACTTGGGTGATCTAGGTGTTAGGTGTAAGAAGATTGTGGTAATCTTCTTGTTAAGGTGTTGAAGAATTTGGTATTCTTCAAGATTGAAGATTGTGGTGATCTTCAAAGGTGCCGTTGGAGATTGTGGTAATATTCAAGAGAGATTGTGATAATCTCAAAGGTGGTTTTGAAGAAGAGTATGGTGCTCTTCAAGGTGTTGTTGTAAGTTGAATTTGTATTAATTTTGGTGATTAATAAAATTCTTTTTCTTTTTTGAAACCCATCCCAGATATACTGGGGTGGTAGAGCACGTAGTCCCTAGGTGGGGTGAAGCTCTATAAATCTACGTGTGTTGTTTACTTTCCGCACCTTTATTATTGTCTTGGCGTATTTGAAATAGAGGGCGAAATCAAAAAAATGGAGATAATCTATTCACCCCCCTCTAGATTATCGTAGCCGCTTGGACTTACACCCCATACATTAGAATGAACAAGATCAAATGGTGTACGAGAAACAGAAACACTTTTATTGAATTGTAAAGCAAAAAAATTTGCCAGTTTGCAACTATTACAATCTGAAATATCATGAGATTTCAAATCTCCTAAGACACCAGTAAAAACTAAAAACTGTAAACGAGAAGCATACATATGACCTAAACGAGAATGCCATAAGTAAAAGTCCGAAGACGAACTACTCAAAAGAAAAGATGACAAATCCACACTAAAAGATGTAGCTGCCGGTATTATGAGCTGATCCAAAACATAAAGTCCCTCTTGCTTACGGTCTGTCCCAATTAGCTTCTGAGACTGAGGGTCCTGTACAGAACAAGTAGAAGAAGAAAAAGAGACTAAAATAACCAGATGCACATAATTGGCTAACTGAAACCAGATTCAATGTGAGTTAGGAACATAATAAACATTAATAATGGAAAAACATGGCGTGACAGTGGAACCAATTCCTGCTAATGCCATTGCAGTACCATCAGCAGTTATAACTGACATAGATGGATTATGAGACAAAGAGACAAAAGATGATATACTAGGTGACATATGATGGGAAGCTCCAGAATCTAAGACCCACAATAGTGAAGACATACCTGAAGAATTGGAATGAGACAAACATATATTTGATGAGGCAGACATAGCATGTGGCTGTGAGGCAATGAACTTTTGAAACTGCTCAAACATATACAGATCCAATGATGGTGCGACGACTGCATTGCTCGGCAGAGGTGGTCTAGGAGACCACTGGGATGGAGATGGTGGTTGTTGTGGAGGACGTGGAGCTCGTTGTTGCTGGAACCTCTGCCGATGCTGTTGGGATCTCGACTCTGTTGTAAGTCTTCAGAAAGACACAACTGATGTACTTAACTGAAGCTCTTCTGATCCACTCAGCTGCAACTCAACTGATTCTTCTCTGCATTCTTCAGCAAGTCTTATGTACTTCAACTTAGCTGCTTATTGACTCAGCTAATTTTCTGATTATTACAAAGTTGAAATTACATACAGAAATTGGGGTACCAATTTTCTAATACTAAGTTTTCTAAGCATCATTAAAATCTATACAATAAATTTACTAACATGTGATGCCCTGTTAGTATTCATGCGAACAGATACATCCATCAGCGCCAACTACTTACCATGCAGGTGCCATTTGGATGAATCTACTATGTGCCATGTCCCTGCCACTGAACTGCCCTGCCATGTCATTAAGTCATAGTTAAGCCACTAAGAACCAAGTCGCAATCTGGACGCACCCCTAGTTTGCAAAGGTCCACACACTTTGGCATGCATCCTCTATCAACTGGATGGTTGTGTTTACTCACTCGTACTCGGTCAGAACCAACAACCAATTGCAACCCTTCAATCATGCCCCGTCAGCAGCCACACAAACAAACGCATCCATCAGTGCCAACATCTAGCCATGCAGATACTATTTGGACTAATATGCCATGTCACTGCCACACGAGCTTCTCTGCCATGTCATCGTTGAGCGACTACATCAAATCGTGGTTCAATTTCTCAAAAATATAAGGCTTCTAGCAACGATGCACATTCCCATCTTTTCATATTCCATAAATAAAATTTTTAAGTGGTTTACTTTATGTATTAATTTCTCATTCACCTGAATTGAGAAATTCAAAATGCTAAATAGACAAATCCATCAGATTACAAAGAACTATCCGAATGGAAAGCAATTTTCTAGATTCAAGATGAATGACTGAAAATTGCAACACAAACTCATAATAGGTGATCACAAACCCAAATGAAAAGAAAAATACAGGACTTGAAAAAAAAAATACAAAATGAAAATTTTGTTACAAAAAAGAAACCAAAACTCCATTAAATAGCTAGTAGTTCCAAATTCATGACAAAACCTTTTTTCAATTTACAAAAGCTCGGACCCAACTGATACATGTAAAATATATGTGTATTTAGGGGCATATTTTTGGTACATATTTGATACATTTGCATGCATATTTAGTGTGTTTAGGTTAGTTTCCTTTGGTGGGCGTGATACTGTATCTTTGTGTATTTTTACATATGATGGAGCTAAACTGGACAAAAAGCGATAGCACGTTCTAAATGATATGTCAAGAGCCAAAGGACGAACGAATACATGAAGGAAAGAAGCATGGACGGTCGAACAAAAGGGAATTGCTTTCGAAAATGTCCAAATGCGTCAACAGTTTTCAGCACTAGCAGGGTTTAGTATTTTGGCCATAACATTCTCTACAAAATTGATATTGAGTTGATTCAAAATGCTATGAAAAGATAAGAGAAAGGGCTACAATATTCATGAGACCTTAAGAGCAAATTCACACATTTACATAGTACACGATCGTGTAAAAGTACACTACATGCCCGTGTATTTTGTTTCGTGCCATATTACACATCCATGCGACTTGCTTTTCAGAGACAAAATACATGACCTGCCCGTGTATTAATACATGACCGTGTATTCTATTCTGGGCCTGATTTTGCTTTCTAATTTCGTCGGGTTCTACCAGTGATCTCTCAAAGCATCTATAAAAGGAATACCAAGTCCTACACCTCAAGAGACGAATTTTACACCTGGAGACGAATTTTACACTTGGAAATACACAAAACTTTTCGCATTATGAACTTATTGTCAAATATGTTAGGCTAAACTTTTTGATCCTAGGGCATAATCAAAACTTTGGATTCCTGTTAATCCTATGATTGTTTTTCTTAATTGGTTTCTTGTGTTCTATTTATGAATTTGAGTGTTTGTTTTTTGTAGATTATCTGATCAAAAATTTGCATGTCTTATTTATTAGTTCATAATTAGGGAGATGAGTTCTAACTTATGAAAAAGGAGTTCATAACATAAACGGGTATAGAGTCGGGAGACTTATAACTGTTATGGGGAGTACTTCAATTCTAAGATCTTTTGGGCGTTAATATTAATTGTTGAGAGGGATACTGGCAATTGGTATTAATCAACTGTTTATCTGCTTCCAGGGCAGGAATAAACTACTTAAAGAATTGAACTCATAGATACACAGAAACTGGTTTTGATGAAACGTTAGTTGGAATTAATATTGATGAAACATGTTAAAGATTATGTTCCTAGGGTTGCTTTCGTATTTGTTGAAAACTTGTGAAGTTCGGGTCTTTAGAAATTTATAGATATTTTATTTGATTACTTAGATTTAGTTTAGAAAAACAAAATCTTTGATTTTCGACCGCTTCAATAAAATTGAAATATGAGATTTACTGTACTTTATGTATTTCGTATTCAATCCATGAGGAATACGATCTTGCTCGTTTCTATCTGCTAGCTACACCGTATACTTGCGGTATAGTGAAAAGATTTTCACGATCACCAACTCCATCTCGTGTCTTTCTTCGACGAAAACCATTGTGAAAACACCCCTCTTGCAGTTGATCAACCACCAAATTTCACTACAACATAAATGATATTAGGTAACACCCAAAAAATATTACCTAATGGCCATAAAATGATTCTATAGACAATAGGTAGCACTTTTATGGTGTTGCACTTGCCCGTGCTACCTATAGTCTATGGTATCAATTTTATTAGCTTTAAGTGACACTTATTTTAAGTGTTACATTAAGTTCTCTATTGGTAATACTTTGAAGCAATATTTCTGAAGTGTTACATATGAATCTTATGTAACACTTTTTATATTTTTGTAACACTTTTAAAAAAATACTTCTACAGTGTTACATATGAATCTTATGTAACACTTTTTTTGTAGCCCTTCGTAGAAATACTATTTTTTGCCACTAAGTAGATCTGAACCTACGATCTGTTATGTGTGGAAGTGACAATTTGCCACTAAGCTAAGTTGATTCTTATTACAACTTTTGCTTTATTTTATACACACACACACACACACATATATATATATATAATATAAAAACAAGATAGCCACTAAATCTGGAATTTCCCGCCAAAAAATAGTTGCCAATTATAGAAATTGCTTTTAATTAATTAGTAAATGTATCTGACTCTAAATGAATAGTTAAATTAACTTATAAATACTCTTTTGGTTAAATGTTAAAAACTCATTGATTTTCGAGGTTGAATGGTAATTTGATGTTGCATAGGAAATAGAACCGATAAAAATCCAAGTTACTGTGCAACTCATTAATTAATAACACTTCGAATTTTTCTAACAAAAAATCATACTGAAAATACCATATTTACAGTTTAATTTAACTGCATATAAATGCAGTGGTTAAATGTTGAAAACTCTTCAATTTTCGAAGTTGGATAGTAATTAGTTGTTGTACAGGAATGGAACGAATCAAAGTTCAAGTCATTGAGCAGCTCATTAATTAATAACAATTCAGATTCAAATTTCTATCATACCAAAAATATAATATCTATAATTAAATTGTTGCATACAAATTGCAAGTTGTATTCACCAGCAATAAATTATCCTCGAAATTTGCATCAGGTGCAAATATAAATAGTCCACTCTCTATTGCAAAAATGTCCCAATTGTAAGCAATACAAATTTTTTAGAGATACTACTGCAAATTGATACAAAATATACAAGAAATTGTTAACAATTATTCCTTTTGTTCAGATTAGTGCTCTTGCATATGGTGACAACTAAACCATTTACAATCTAGAATGCATTTTCCATGATGTAGTGGTATGTTTTTTTTTTCCTTTTTTCCTTTATAGTTTTCAATATGTTTGTTAATCTCTTTCCTTTTTTGTCCCCTATTAGGAGCAATAATTCATGTAAGAGGACGAATAGGTGTCTTATCGAGGAGTTTTCATCTACTAGGAAGGACAAGATGGTGAAGGTTGAGAAGGAATGAATCTGTTGTATGTGATTTTTTTCATGATGCGTTTGAGTTAAATATGGGGATTTACTAGATTGGACGTGTTTGTTATGATGTATTAAGATTTTGGTTGAATTTAATATCTATTTTTGTATTTTAGATTTTACGTTTTGATCTGTTGTAAACTTAAATTTTGTAGCCTTTTTTTTACTGTTTTAATTTAATATTGGACATATTTATATTACTTACCTGTGTAGCAGATTCCTTGGTGTCTCCTTACCATAATCCGTTAATAACATTGGTGAAAATAAGTAGAAATAGGAAAAGTGTGGTCTAGACTTCAAATTAATAAAAAGAATAAGTAATTAAAAAGATTTTTTATATTTTATTTTAAATTCGGCTTTGTCATTGCAGAGATTCAAACACGGGCCTCTTAACTGAAGAGTAATACCCATGGTCACTGGGTTGTGGTTTAAGTAATTAAAAAGATTATCTTCTTACAGTTCCTGCAAACTAATTAGTATCAAGTAGTTCATTGTCATCTTATCTTTCTCTGGAAATAAGAAATATTAAAATTATCAAATAACTAATTTTGATATAAACTACCCCATTGAGTGAGGAAAAATAGGAAATGTAATCTGTTACTAATTTTAGAAAATGTTGGCTTCCATTTTATATCATCCTATTTATCTCTATGAAAAAAAATCATGAAAATAAGTAGTTTAAATATAAATGACCAAACAAATTAGTAAAATCAGGTGAACATAAATCTCTAAGGGTCCATTTGGATGATGAGGATTTGTGTAGGAATTTCAAATCCATCGTAAATTTTGACAAAAAAATTTAAAAGCTCTATTCATTTTCTTAATTGACATTTAATAAATAAAATAAAAGATATAATCATATTATTTTATAAATAATAATAATTTTATACACTAATAAAAATATGAAATATATGATTTTTATTATGTGTGAATATGTATGTGTGAAGATAATGTGTGCGAATATATAATTTTATTCGCTAAGAACTAAATACTATTTTTGAGAAATACAGTCCGTGCATCGCACGGGTAGATCACTAGTATATATAAAAATAAATATTAAAAGTGTTATATTATAGGTCTATATAATATATTTTATATAATAAATATTATATTATATCATATATGTATTAAATTATATTATACACCGTATATATCAAATTTTATATTATATAGTATATAGTTTGGAAATCATATTATGTTATATATTAAAGGACACAAAAAATTAAAAATATATAAAATATATAAAATAAATTTGTCGACTGATCAATATTCAATCGGTAAAAATAAAAAAATATACAAAAATATAAAATTAATTTACCGACAGATAGAAAGTTTTAACAGTAAAATAATTAAATAATAAAAAAATAATTTACCAACGGAAAAAAATCCTAAGTAATGACCGCCAACATCAATTTTCATTGGTAATTTTTTTAAAAAGTAAAAAAAAAAGGTTAATGATGAAATTAGTCTCCGTTAGTAAAAATTAAAAAATAAATAAATAATAATAAATATACATGCGCATTTTTCGTCGGTATTACGACAGAATTAATTACCTTCACAAAAAAAAGCAAACTAAAATACTTTATAAAAAGAACACAAAAATTCAGTAAAAAAAACAAAGACATGATGTCTACAATTTTGGGTTTGGTGGCTTTTTTTGTCTTCACCTATTTTTTGACATCAATTAATTAAATAAATTGTTGACATAATTTAATGATAGTTATATAATTTTGTGTTACTTAAATATAGCCTAAAAAGTGTTACAATTAATAAAATATAGTGTTGCCAAGAGTGCTTCTTAAATAAAGTGATATCTATTTGCGTTACAAAAGAAATAACAAAAAAAAGTGATACTCAAAAAGTGTTACTTATTTAAAAGTGTTACATATAAGCATTACATAATGATAAAGTGCTACAAAACTTTTACATAAATATTTGTAATGAAAAAGTGTTACAAACATGTGTACATATGTACCTTATGTAAAAAGTGCTACAAAGTTTGTGATACCTAATATCATTTACATTGTAGTTTAAAGCCACCAGATCTGAAACCAATCGGCCAGATCTGCATCAAAAAAGAGCAGATCTTGAGTCAAAAATGGCAGATCTGAAAAAAACATACCAAAACAAAACAAAAATAAACAACAAAATAATAAGTTCCCACATGGGGAAACCAAACCACTCTCATTCAGAGAGACAAAAGTCCCGCAAGGGGAAAAAAGTAATCCCATATTGGGAGAAAACCAAGGAACCCAAAGAACAAAAGCATTTTAATTGTTCCCCCATCCTCCTAAGTAGAAGAATGATAGAAAAGAGAAGTTTGTTTTGAGAAGGTGTAGAGAGAAGAAAGAACAAATAGAAGAAGAGGGAGAGAAGTTTAACTATTTCTTATATATTGAAGTTAACGAATTATCATTGAAAATTAGCATATTTACATGTTCAACATATATTTGAAAAACGAATCAAATTATTCGATATTTAATTTTATTTATATTCAATTCGCTGACTTAACAAACTAAAGTTGAATACATTTTTGTGTTCAATAAAAATTCAACTACAACTGAACTCGTTAGTAGAAAAATTAAAAAATAAAAATGTATGGGTAAATAGACAAAGTTATTCGAACTACATTATTTGATTCAATCAAGATTCGTTCAAGCTCAATTCAGTTAACAAACCAAATTCAAACATAATTTTAAAACTCAATAAAAGTAAAAAATCAAATTACAAAATTTCGGCTAAATTCAATTTATTTGTATGTTTACTTCATCCGCTACTTTTATAATGTAAAAATAAAATATATTTTTAAACATCCTTTTAAAACTTCATATCAAGTTAAAAAATAAAATTATAGAAGGGAGAAAATATTTCCTAGAGTTGCCAAAACTAGCCCAGCTCATTGAACAGGTCCGATCGCCGTTGGACAAGTTCAATCAGCCTGATGAAAAGGTCAATCTGGGTCGTCATTTCATAAATCTGAAAGGGACCAGTGGACTAGGCCCATTTGGCTTGAAGAGTGGGGCCGCCGACCTGATGCATTTTACTTTTATCTCCAAAATATAGGGTAGACTAGCTCCAAAAATGAAGGGCCAATAGAATTTCGACACGACTCGACCTGACCCCATTTCTCAACATTTCTGACTGTGATTTTGTTTTTTTTTGTTTCTTAAATGCGCACATGAAAAATGAAGCTATGTTTTAGAGTTTTTTTTTTTGAGAATTATGTTTTAGACTTTTAGTTATCGATTAATTTGCTTAGGGAAAATTATTGTACAATTCAAGAAAGAAAAAATATTGGATGAAGAAAAAAGTCACAGTATCAAATTTGCTCTAACATGCATATTAGGACTATTGTAATTTGTTTTTATTACCATAGTGATTTCTATTTTCTAATCTAATAGTGATGATATTATATCGATTTGAAAGGGTACAATAACAAATTGTTGGTGTTATTGAGTTGTCAATATAAATGCTTCATTAATTGTTACATTATGATAGTTTACACATAATTTTAATGATTATATGTTTTAAATTTTAATTAGTAACAGTATATATATCCGATTCTTGTCAGTGTTGAGTTGAAAAATAGTAATTTGAAGAAATGCTCTATCTCATATTTATATTCATAATTACGTATCATCAATGTAAAATACAATATAAATTTATTTTCACTTAGAAATATTATACATGGAACTACTATATATGCATTTTTCTATCTTACATTATTATAAAGATTATCATTTTTTATTAAAATGCAAAAGAACATATATTTCCATCGGATTGAGATAATGCCCAAAAATGTTGTATCTTCTTCATCTCAAATTTATTTCCTCTCACAAAAAAAAATTAAAAAAAGTAAAAAAAAGTTGTACTTTCTCTGTTTTTCATAGCTTTTTTAAATATTATTTTCTATGTATAGTTAAAGTAATGATGTGTGTCACTTCCATCAATTCCTATTTTGAAAATAAATTTATTTTTTAATTTTAGTTGTATAAATACACAAAATAGTTTCACTTTTTCCACTACTAGTGAAAGGGCAAGCGTGTAATGTACACACAGATAATCTCATAATTAGTTGTTTGGCTACAATTAGATAACCAACATTAACCGTTTGTACAATTAATTAGCTGTAATGCATTGCATCCATGCATTACAATTGTACTTTGCATGCTTTTTTTTTTGGCCCTTCTAAATTCTCAAATAAATTAGTTGGATTGGTACTCTTTTAGGAAAATTTCCAGAATGAAGGAAATTGTTTTATTGGTTTTATATTTTTATCTTGTCCTTAATTAGCTCTGCATGAGATTGGAGAAAATTGTACATTTAGTGTATATTTGTGTATAATTTTGGGAAGAAATACATTTGCCTCCCTCCCCCCCAAAATTTTCGAGAAAAAAATATTACACTTATATTCAAAAATAGGTTTATACCCCTCCCACCCCCCCAAAAAAATCTCAATTCTTGCGTCCACCACTGATTGCCCCATTTCATCTTTCCCCAAGAAGCCACTGGTTTCCAGTGGGTTTCCAACCTCCATCTTGCCACTGAAAGCAAGACAATAATACAACATGTATTATAACTTTCATAGCAATAAGGATTGTACGTACACTGTTGTTGCAATCATTATAGGCCTCAATACAAATGTCTATAATCATCTTTAATAACAATTAAAAGTTAATTCATATTATTGTAAAAGCAAAAGCAAATGTCACTTTTTGTTAGTGAACTCGGTCATATATATATATATATATATATATATATATCAATCAACAATAATTGTTTCAATTACCAATCAAGCTTTAACAATTAGTAACAACCCATATAGTTGTGTTCATGAAGTCTCTCGAGGTACGGGGCACATCTCAACTAGTTGACCAATATCTCAACTACAACTAATAGAAAATTTATGGCTTAGTTTGTGTCAAGCCTCTTAAGACATAATTAAGTAACAATAGCACACATATGCGTGCACTACTGAGTTGAGTCTGTCTCACAGTCCTTGCTTAGTACGATTTATTAGGTTGCGTGGTTTGTAAACTGTTACATCTCATCCTAGGATTTACCCAGTGCACGCCCGAAGGATAGTACCTGTAGGCCGGGTTCCCTCGTTATGAAAGAAAAGTAACAATGTTATATTGGGTACCACTACTACATTTATTTGTCAATTAAATAAAGTGACCAAATTCAAGAATAGTATTAAGCCCTTTTGGTGATTTTCCTCCAAAAATATCATAATTGGGGTTGTCACAATCTGCAGTTCTAGGATAATGCTTATGACGAGTTGGCCAAATAATCAAGTCTGAGAAGACCATGCAAAGAAGTATAAACTTGTCCAAAATCAATGGAATTGCCAAAAAGGACCCATTTTATCCTCAATTATTATCAGATGGGATTGTCCCTTAGGATGTTGGTTTGTCTAATCAACAAACACCAAAAATCACTTCAAATTATTAAATTTGAAAAATATCCTTTAATGGACAAAAACTTTGCACGAATGGAGATCAAATCACAAACTTTCTTGTGTACCAAACTCTTCTGATTCTTTGAATTTGTTTGCCATTTTAGCTTGTTTTTGGTTTAGGCACTTGGGGTGGGTACATGAATATCACACGATTCTTTTAATTTATCCCAATTGGTAGTTTAGGTGGATCAAGATATTGGCTTTAGGTAGTTTTGTCTGACCAGCAATTAATTTGAAAATATATTCTAACGATTTAGTTGTTCAATGTATATATTAATACATGTGTGTGGGTATTTGTTGGAGAATAAGTACACTGAACGATCCGATGGAAATTCTTAGTGGAAATATTGTTTGTGAATAAGAATTTTGAGTTGGATATTGATGATAAAAGATGTCAATGGTATAATAATGGGATCTGATATGAAAGTAAATATGAGAGCTTTCTATACTCCTTATGTATAGTCTTAATTTGACATTATGCCATATGACAAATTCTTGTTCTAGAGCTATGTCATTTTTTGGTGTGATCCAATACATCTATACATTTTTTTCTCTTAAGCCACCAAAAAATGATTTTTTTTGAAGATTGTGTAAAGTATTTTATTATTAAGTTATTATCACAAACACATTGAGAAAGTCACGTTGAGGGTGTCAATGATATAAAAGTACAAGTTGCTCAAATATGAGATACATTACTTGACTTGGCAGACCATACTGAAGATCCCAAAGCATATAATGAAGTTGAACCCTTGGCATTATATGAATTTGAGAATTTTGAGTTCTTGTTTAGTGTGGTAATTAATTTGGTACAAGTAGTTACTTTTGAATTATAAAGGTATTCTGTAAACTAGAGTACAAAAGAACAAAGGCTATCTATTACAAGAAATAGAAACAATAGCAGATTTGCTGAGGCGAGTTAGACTCTATCCGCAAGATAAACATGTCTCGTATAGTGTTGACGGAACAAACATGTTATCCCCAAAGATATAACAATAACTCGTCCTTAAAATAGCAGCACTCCAAATTTCAAGACTTTGGCGAACATAAATATGTAGACTGGGTACATTATGCAATATGTAAAAATGAGAGAATTCAAGTGTATCTAAACAACTATAATGCAGTCTTATTTATAGGACTTCTAATCAGATGAGAGTCTCTTTACGGACAGAACAGTAACTCCATGGGATATTAGGCTGAAACCTCTAAGTGGTGGGTACTCTTCAATGACTACTAAGTTGTAACTTCCAAGTAGTGGGCAAACCACTAAGTTAGTGGTGACAGTTTCAGCTTTTAAGCTAACTGTTTCTTTGTTTTTATTTTTCAGAAATAAAAACTAAATGTTTTTTGTGCAAAACTAGGCCTAGTCCGGTCGGGGCACAGGCCCGGGCTCGACCCCTGGCCCCGGTGCTGGGCCAGGCACGCGCGCATGTCGCCTTGTCCACCACACCTTACATGTGTGTAATTCTATCATCTTACACACTCTTGCACACACACTTATTGATATATTGAATTTAATCAATAATAATTTCCTACGTGGAATTTGTGACTTTTCACATTCCCAACATCCATTATCCCATTTCCAAGCGACTAATTTGTGTACTTTATTTCTAACTCACCACAAATTAGTTTTGAGAAGTTAAATATACTAAACACATCTACTCAAAATGTAGATTATTATTCCAATTTAATTTCTCAATAATTAAATAATTAGTCACTAAAAAATTGGTTAATGTTAGGTTATAACCCAATCTTATTAAAACCAATTTCCAACAATCCCCCATATTAGTGAAAATCAAATGCATATGAAAATGCAGACTCTTGTACTCAGTTTTAATGAAATCATATTGTATCAGGACATGTAGTTTGCGAATTTGAACCTTCCTTTATAAATGTCATCGGATATACCGGCAACCTAGTGGACGCAGTGACTTGAACTATTCCTCTTTCGTGTATACCTAGTCAATGACATTTACACAGTATGATCTCTGCCATATTCCATTCTTCAGTTGTGTTCGTTTCGGCCATGAACAAACACTTTGGATTCATAAGTGTTACATTAAAGTGGTCCTCACTTCTTACTTATATAGGAGATCTCAATTGGCCAAGTCAATTATCATTAAAAGTCATTACGACTTAACCTTACCACAACCAACAAATTTATTGCACTTGTTCTTCCTTCTAGGGATGGGTTGACTGATTTTCAAGTGCTTAACTGAACTTTCAAAGTTTAGTTTTCCCAATGAACCAAGATTTGGGATCTCCAGCCACCACAGTTGGTTACCACTTTGATCGTTCTTTAAATTGTGAATTTTAGACCCATTCCCTCTAGCAATTTACTCAATTGATCTCGGTTAAGCCCTTTTGTGAGTGGATCCATTATTTTATCATTTGACTTTACATAATCAATGGATATTACACCATTAGAGATCAATTGTCTTACGGTATTATATCTACGACTGATATGTCTAGACTTATCGTTATACATGTTACTTTGTGCTATCCCTATAGTAGCTTGGCTATCACAGTGAATCATCACAGGAGGCACTAACTTTCTCCAGCATGGAATATCCTCTAAGAAATTATGAAGCCATTCATCTTCTTCGCCAACTTTATCAAAAGCTATAAGCTTAGATTCCATGGTGGATCGAGCTATACAAGTTTGCTTTGTGGATTTCTATGATACCGTTATGCCTCCAATAGTAAATATATATCAACTAGTGGAGTAGAGTCCTTTGAATCTGAAATCCAACTAGCATCATTATACCCTTCAAGTATTGCAGGGTATCTTGAATAGTGTATACCATAACTTAGGGTGTATTTTAAATATCTTAATACCTCAGTTAGTGCTTTTCAATGCTCTTGGTTTGGATTGTCTGTAAACCTACACAATTTGTTTATAGGATAGGCAAGGTCTAGATGTGTACAATTTGTAATGTACATCAAATTGTCTATCACTTTTGAGTATTCCAACTGAGCTACCAGATTTATGCTCAAATCAGTGGGTGTTTTGGATGGTGGACCATCAAAAGCATTGAATTTCTTGAGAACTTTCTCCACATAGTGGGATTGTGTCAAGTTAATTCCTTCAGATGTTGATCCAAATAAGGTTGAAAGACTCGATGCATCAGATCCATAAATGTTGTTGGTGCGTTTGTCAGACCGAAAGGCATCACTACAAACTCGTAGTGTCCATATCTGGTCTGAAATGCCGTTTTGGAAACGTCTTCTTCACGGATCTTTAGCTGATAATATCCTTGTTGTAAATCAAACTTCGAGTACACCGTCGCTCCTTGAAGTTGATCAAATAGTTCGTCTATCCTCGGGAGGGGATATTTGTTCTTGATGGTCACGCGGTTAAGTCCGCGATAGTCTATACACAGTCTTAATGTGCCATCTTTCTTCTTCTCCTTAAATTTTTAACCTCATTATTCTAACTCCTATATTTTTTTGATATTCATTGACTTAGGGGCTGACCTAAGTCACTTCTTCATCAAGAGTGATTTATTCCATTTTTTCACCAACAAATCAATCTTTAAGGTGGGTGGAAAAATCCTTTCAACTTCTAGGTGTTTTACTTAAAAATGCATGTAGTATTTTGATTTTGAGCACTTGAGATATATATTATGTATTGCATGCTATCTGTTTGTATCAAGTTGGAAAAATTCTCAAGTGTTGCTCAAAAATGCGATTTATCGAAAAATAGGGCATACATGTACACTTTATTGTTATGCTTGATGAAATTTTGTATGAGAAGGATATGTATGTGTATGACTCTTGAAATCTATGTTTTGAATGATATATATCCTGGACAAGTCGAACATAATTGATTAAATTTCAACTTTTGGACTTAAAATGCAAAACTGGAAAGTTAGTGGACTTAATTGCAAGAAAATAAAACTTAAGGGACCCCTCTGCAATTTTCGATTTTTGGGACTGAACTCAGGTTCAAAAATTATGTTTTGACATTTTAATAAAGTTTTAATAGTTTTTAGAGAAATAAAATCAACCCTTAAAAGCCCAAGGACTAGATTGTAAAATTTTAGAAGTTTAAGGGCTATTTTGCGATTTTCGAAACTGTACTAGACCCTAATTTTAAAATTTAAAATTTTAACTCTTAAGGGACTGGAAATAACATATTTTAAGTGTATTCCAAAAATCCAAGTGTTTAGAGCTTGGAAAGTAATTTTATAAAAATTGCGGGACCAAATTGAAAAAAATTAAACTTGAGGACCAAATTACAATTTCCAGGAATTATGCAGTCCATGCACCTGTAAATACTAATTTAACTATAACATAATTATATCTTGGACCCAAGGTTCAAATTTCATAACAATTGGACCCCTAAAAGCCTTAAAGGCAATTATTTCAAAATGGGACAAAAATGAGATTTTCAAAAGTTAAGGGACCTATACTTGCTTCTTTTAAAAACTGCTTTTGTCCCAATATCTCACTGACCTTAGTGATATTTTACAACTTGAATCACATTAAAAGCCCTTCCGGTTTGTGAGTTCCAATTATTTTAAACTTAGAGCCCGAAATGACAATTTTAACAAATTTGGGGCCAATGTGAGAATTTTATAAAAACATTGACCGCCAAACTTTAAAAAACTGAATCTCTGAACCATTTAGAGAATTTAGGAACTGACCTCATAATTTTTCAAGGTCGGGACATTTATTTATTTAACTTTTAACCCCAAAAGTAGTAATTTTTACAAAACGGGGCTAATTGTAAATTTTCTTTTTAACAAGGACCTAACTCAAATTATATATATATTTTTTAAAGAAAAAGCCCTGCACTCTCTGACTTTAATAATGAATTAAAAATATTTTATTTTCTCAAAAATCCCTTGTCTTATCGGATCGTCTTGACCGAATAATACACGATCGCGGGGCGACTTCCTCGTCTTGCGATTTCAAATCTATAACGGGACTTATGTTCCACCTAATCTTCAAGATATCTAAGATTACCTACCCTCCCGATAATTATCTTCATCCAAATAACTCCACCAACGCCATAATTGTCACTCGCGATTTTTCGAAACTTTCCTAAAATACTTCCCTAAATCAATAATACTCGACTGCCTGGTTGACTACCTGAACGTGTACTTATTTTCCTGTCTGAGTCAACTTGGTGTGTCGAGCTCACAGTCAAAATGGATATGTCGGGGATGGAACCGGGCAGCTCGGCTGTTATTCTACTCTCTAGCCCCATCGTCCTAATCCCGCAACTGAGGGACGGAGTTTGTCCAAGTGAAGCGGGTCGTAGTACTTGAGGTATAATCATGATTATGACAAATCCGAGCCTTTCAAGCCCCAATGTGGATTTTGTCTTTGCCTATGGAGCGATAAGGTGACATGTCTTGGACCATTTTGAACGGGGAGTTACAAGGAAGAACGAAGAAATCGTTGTTTGATCCACATGATTCTGGAGTTAATCTAACCCGATTGGTTGGCGCTACAAATCCATACGCAACCGCTACTTGTATTGCATTGGTTGATGCTGCAAATCCGTACGCAACCTTTACTCATTTGCATAGGATTGACGTTACATTCAGTATGCAATCCTACCTGTCTTGCCTGAATCATAGTGCTTGTGTGACCATGAACTATTTCTTAAACTGTATAAGTATATTACTTAATATATATTTATCACGACGCTTGTGGACTATGTGTGAAAACATGCATCATACCTCACGCGTTTTCATACAACCGTTTTCTCGCATTAACTATATACATCACCACACTCTCACACGATCACCCCATCCACTGAGATTTTTGTCTCATCCCCTCATGTTTTCTAACCTTTAGATGAGGAGTACATTGAAGACGTAGAACCTACTACGGACTGAATCCCGTTCTCCGCCTGTCGTACTAGTTCCTATAAATATAATCATTGATGTCGAGCGACATTTTCTTTGCTTTTGTTATGGTTGAACTCCTTCGTTCTGTTTTAGTTTGGACTGTAAGTTTAAATTTGGATATTTTGATGGATTGTATTCGGATATTGTCGGACCTTGAGATATAATTCGCACTTGTGTGTATTTTATTCCGTTGCATTAGACTCTATTTCACTTGGAGTTTTGTATCATTGGTTTAAACTGTTGAATTATTTCTATTTAAGTGATTGATCGTCGTCGCGTCGCATTTGGGGCGTGATTTTGATTCCAAGACTCATATAAGCAATCCCCATATTTTTTATGTCAAAATTCCTTTTTAATATTTTCTTAGTGTATATGATTACATATCATCTATGTATAGACAAACAATAACAAATGCATTTGATGAACCTTTAACATAAACACACTTGTCACATTCGTTGATTTTAAACCCATTTGACAACATAGTTGTGTCAAATTTGAGATGCCACTGTTTTGGAACTTGTTTAAGTCAATACATCTATCTTATTAGTTTGCACACATTTTTCTCTTGACCAAGTGCAACAAACTCTTGAGTTGTTCCATATATATTTTTCTTCTAATTCACCATTTAAAATTGCAGATTTTACATGCATTTGGTGAATCTCAAGATTATGCAAAGCAGCAATCGCAAGAAGCACTCAAATGGATACAATCCTTGTTACAAGTGAATATGTGTCAAAGAAATCACTTCCTTCTTTCTGTTTGAAGCCTTTATTTATCAATAGTTTCATCTGCCTTATATTTCTTTTTTAGGATCTATTTACATCCTAAAGGTTTACTACATGCAGGGAGATCAACCAACTCTCAGGTATGATTTTGCAAAAATGGATTCTATTATTGATAGCTTCTTTCCAGAGCGGAGTTTCTGGACTAGACAAAGCCCCGTTAACTGTACTTGGCTCACTGTCTAACAAGTATGTGACAAAATCAGGACCAAATGACAGTTTTAGTCCTTTTACTTCGTCTTGGTTCTTCACTACCTTGTGAAGAACTACTTGTTTTCTCATGAGTTCTTTTATTAGAACTCATTTCAACCCTTTCTTCACAAGTATATATATTTTCAAGAAATATCGCATTTCTTGTTTCAATTATGATATCTTCAGATATTTCTGGATTTTCTGATTTGTGTACCAAGAAACAATATGCACTACTATTGTATGTGTATCCAATAAAAATACAATCAACCATCTTTGGGCCAATTTTGACTTGTTTAGGTTCAGGTATTGCTACCTTAGCCAAACACCCCCACACTTTAAGGCATTTACAAGATGGCTTATGATTTTTTCAGAATTCATAAGGTGTCTTATTTTTTTCTATAAGTGGAATTTTATTTAAAATATGATTAGCAGTTAGAATAACTTCCCCCACATGTTCTGAGGTAATCTAAAACTAATCAACATGACATTCATCATTTCTTTCAACGTTCGGTTTTTGTATTCAGCAATACGTTAGATTTTGGTGAATATGGAGCAGTAGTTTGATGAATTATTCCCCACTGGTTACATAATTCTAAAGGGTGCAACATATTCTCCACCTCTATCACTCTGAATTATTTTAATCCGACTACTAAGTTGATTTCCAACTTTAGTTTTATAATTTTTTAAGTCTTCTAAAGCTTCTTCTTTGCTTCTTAATAAATATAAGTAGCAAAATCTTGTGCAATCATCAATAAAAGTGATGAAATATGTTTTACCACATCTAGTTTGCAAAAATTTTAAATCACATACATCGGTATGTATCAATGCTAGAGGTACTGTATTTCTTTCCACAGAATGAAAAGTTAATCTAGCCAATTTAGCTTCAATACAGATTTCACATCTTTTTTTAGAATCAATTTTTGATGTTGGAAGTAATTCCAAGTTCATTAATCTTTTTATACATTTAGATTACACATGCCCAAATCTAACATGCCACAAATCTGAATATTCAAGCATATAAACAAAAGTATGCTCAATTTTTATTGTTGGATTAATCAGTTACACGGCGAACTATCATTACATTCATTTTGAACAATTCATTATAATGATAACATTTACCTAGAAACTGTCCAAACTTAGTCAAAATAAAATTTTCAGACTCAAACATCAGTCTGAAACCATGATTTACAAGAAGAGATCTTGACACTGCATTCTTCCAGATTTCTGAGACATGTAGAACATCATCTAAAAATAGCTCTTTTCCATAAGTTCACTTCAAAACCACAATGTCAAAACCTGCAACATCAGAAGATGAAGAATTACCCATATTAAGTTTTCTACCTATACAAGGGCGGTAGATAGAGAACGTATCCTTGTCAAAACAGACATGTCGAGTGGCTCCAGTGTCAATGTACCACTCTATTGGATTATCCAAATGGTTTGCTTCAAACACCACTGGAGATAGATCCATTTCAGTCAGCTCTTGGATCACACCACTGTGTTCAACCACATTAGCGTTGGGATATCTATCTTTTGGTTTTTAGGAAGCCAACAGTCCATAGCCATGTGCGTAGGCTTACCACAGTTGTGACAATTTCCTGTGAAAGGTTTTTTGTTTACAGGCTTCTTTCCCTTGTAATTGTTGTCACGTTTTCTTTTGTTGTTATTAGAACCACCACGTTCTAATAATTTTGCCTCTGCATAAACAGCACCTTTGTCAAATATCAAATCTAATTTACGATTAGCTTCCTCAATTCGTAATCACATAATCAGTTCTTCAAGAATTATTTTTTTTCGCTTGTGTTTCAAATAATTTTTGAAGTCTTTCCAACCAGCCGGCAATTTTTCAACCATGCAAGCCACTTGGAAAACTTCATCCAGTTGTATTCCTTCAGCACGAATATCGTGCAAAATCAACCGGAATTCTTGAACTTGATCCATGACAGTTCTAGAATCCACCATTTTGAAATCTTTAGAAACACGTAACCACGAGCTTCTTGGAACCAGTGTCCTCAATTCGGTATTTATTTTTCAAAGAATCCCAAAGCTCTTTGGAAATTTTCATTTCACTATACACATTGTATAGTGAATCAGACAGTCCATTTAGAACGTAATTGCGGCACAGGAAGTCACCATGTCCCCAGGCATCGAAAGCAGAATGTTTCTCCTTATTTGTCAGGCTCAGTGTAGTAAGGTAGAAAAATATCTTGGATTGTCATCTCTTGAAGTTAGTGCTAACGAATGTTTCTGGCTTCTCACCCTGAGCAGGAGCAGTTGAATGGTTACTCTTGAAGTGGACGTCATTGTTTACAGAAAAGTTGTTTTGTCTTGCGATGTTGAATTACAAATATATTTTGTAAACTGGAGTACAAAAGAACATAGGCTATCTATTACAAGAAATAGAAACAATAGTAGATTTCCTGAGGCGAGTTTGACTCTATCTTTAAGATAAACACGTCCCATATAGTGCTGACGGAACATACATGTTATCCCCAAAGATACAACATCAACTCGTCCTTAAAATAGTAGCACTTTAAATTTCAAGATTCCTAAGAAACCAAATATGTAGATTGAGTACACTATGCAATATGTAAAAAATGAGAGAATTCAAGTGTATCTAAACAACTACAATACAATCCTATTCATAGGACTTCCAATCAGATAAGATTCTCTTTACTGCAGGATAGTAACTCCATGGGATAGTGGGCTGAAACCTCCAAGTAGTCGGGACACGGGCACTCCCTCGGCCCGTGGCCCCGAGCCCGAGCCGGACAGGCGCACACACGCACGCGTGTAGCCTGGCCCACCACATCTCACATGTGTATAGTTCTATCATCTTGCGCACTCTTGCACACCCATTTATTGATATATTGGATTTAATCAATATTAGATTCCTATGTGGGATGAGTGACTTTTCACCTTCCCAACATCCATTATCTCATTTCCAAGTGACTAATTGCTTGTGTATTTTATTTCTCACTCACCATAAATTGGTTTTGAGAAGTTCAATATACTAAACACATCTACTCGAAATGTAGATTATTATTGGAATATTTAATTCCTCAAGAATTAAATAATTAGCCACTAAAAAATTGGTTAAAGTTAGGGGTGTGGCTATTTGTACCCCAAGATTTGATTAATACACCCCACTCCCAATATTTATAAAAATGCCATAAGTTAAAAAGACTATGATACCTTTAACATAATAAAACAGTGTAAATGCATTCCTTTAATCTCTAAATACACCCCATCTCTTTTTAAACATATAATATTCTTTTTCCTTTCACCCTCTCTTGTTATTCTTCTTCTCTCTACAAAATCGTCCAAAAAAATTTTGAAACCCTAAATTGGCCGCAAATTTTAAATTTTAAAGGCACGATCATGCCTTTTTTTCATAAGGCACGAAATGTGTTCCTATAAGATGGAGAAAATGGGTTGGGCCTTTTTTCATAAGGCAAATTATAAAGGCACGATCATGCCTTTTTTTCATAAGGTTCCTATATGTATTTGAAAGGCACGATGGGTTGGGCCTTTTTTCATAAGTCAGAATATACACCAAACTTGAAGGCACGATAGTTCCTTTTTCTCACAAGGCACGATAGTACAACAAATTATTTTCCAAAGGCACGAAAACAATGCAGTTAGCAGCTTCTTTTTAAAAAATAAAAATAAAATCCGATCGTGCCCAATTTTCGTGCCTACAAGAACATCAAAAACCCTTCAATTATCCACCACCAAATTCGACTACATACCCAATTTTTGTGCCTTATATTTGTAAAAAAAACTGATCGTGCCTTTATTTATAAAAAAATGATCGTGCCTTATATATATACACCGATCGTGCCTCATTTTTGTAACAAAATCGAAAGCAAAACGAGAACATTAACAGCAACAATGTAAGTAAATAGTGATAAAACTTAAAAAAAAAACTTACCTCTCCATTAGGTGCGGCCGCCGGTGAGGCTGCCGCCTCCTCCACCCCATTTCTTATATTCTTCTTTCTTCTAAAGTATGTCAACATATTTTGGAGGAGATTGGGGTGTGAGATTTGGGGTATGAGAAGAGAAATGAGAGTGGAGTGTAGGAATTTTGTGGGGTGTATGTTAAGTTACGTTTGTTTTGTTTGGAGGGTAAAATTGGAAATATAAGTGTGGTGTATTTAGTAATTAGATGGGTTTGTAAAATAAGGATAATGTATACGTAGAAATATGGTGTATTAATCAAATCTTGGGGGACAAATAGCGCCACCCTAAAGTTAGGTTATAACCCAATCTTATTGACCAATTTCCAATAGTTACATGCAATGAATATTGTGAGTAAACTTCTTCGATATGCAAACATTGACATTGATGTTCTTATCACTATTTTGTAAGGGCTTAATTCTTTTCTTGAATAGTGTAGAGAATATTGTTTTGATAATGTAATGAATGAAATTAAAGAAAGGGATAACTACAAAAAGTAGTCCTGAGGTTTGACCTAATTACAAAAAAACGCAGCTAACTTTAAAACTTACAAAAATCACCCCTGAGGTTTGAAATATATTTCAAAATCCCCCTTCATATTCGTAAAATCATTGCAGATTACCCCTTAATTTTAACACTAAATCAAACCTCAGGGGTACGTTTTGTAAGTTTTAAAGTTAGCTGGGTTTTTTATAATTAGGTCAAACCTCAGGGGTACTTTTTGTAATTATCCCTTAAAGAAATGACAAGTGATCACATTGAAGCTGTATTTTGAAAAAATGTATTGTTCAAAGCAATAATCTATTTGGCGAAAGAATTAATGAAAAAATAATACGTTTAGCTGAGGAATCTTTTAGAGTTAACTATTTTTCTTTATAATTGATCAAACTCGCTCTTCAATAGAAACCTGATTTGCACAATTTAAAAATATGAAGAAACTCTTGTTTTCTTTTTCTTTTTTTGAAATTTTTTTAGAGGTTGCAATATTCTGATGATGATACACAATGGTTGTTTTGACATTGATGATAATGGTTTGTTTTTGGAGTTATCATTCTTGAAGTGTTCTTTACCAAGATAAATAAAAACTGCAATTGATGTGGTATATTATTTGAAGAAAATGAGTGGATGTTTTCCCAATGCTACCTTATTTATAAATCTTGTTGACCATACAAGTTCTAAAGCAAGTGCATAAAGAAGTTTCTCGAAGTAAGTTTATCAAAACTTTTTCACGATCAACCATGTTATAAGAAAGATTGAATGAGTTAGTTATGTTATCAATTGAGAAATGAATTAATGAATAACTTTTATTATACTGACTTCATTAATATTGTTACCGCCAAAACTATAAGGTGTGTTGTATTTAAATAATTATTTTAATTTTGAATATAGATGTCATATTATTTTAATTATAATAGAATTATTTTATATATTGCATATTACTCTTGTTTTTGTTGTTTTATATTATCTTTAAGTTTGTATGAAAAAATAGGGGTCGGATTTTAAAGTTTGACTCACGGCAAAAAAATTGATAGGCTGGCCTGGATATCATTTAGGAACATTTACTTTATTGAATTGAATATGGTATTTTAATGTACGAATATCAGTCAGCAAATCCTTTTTCTTCTTCTTCATATTCATAGCTTATATTATCTTGGTTTGAAAAACTATTCTTTAATTTATTATGAATCCTTTAATTCATTAGTGAATTTCAAGTATTAAAATTAATGAAAGATCATATCAAATATTAATAACTTGAGTCACATTTGACTAAATAAAGGTGCAGAATAGAAATTGTTGGATATATATATAAAGTAAATATGAATTTATTTACTAAGAATTGATAAAAAAAAACAAATAAATTTTTTGGCATTTTAAATGATATTAAATCAAAAAGTGAAAAATAAAACCTAAAGAGTCCTCAATATTGTGTGAGAGCCGACGAACTTAATGAGTAATTGTCATACTTGCCCTACTTTTGTAAAAATACCACCAAATACGTTCATCTCGTTTTTGCACCTATTTTTTTCCTTTTTAACGCTCCTACATATTTTTTGATTATGTTTACGTTTTTTTTTTTGTGTGTTTTCTTGTTCCTGTATTGCTTTATATGTTATGTTATATATATTGTTTCAATGTTGTTTAAGTTTGTTTCTTTGTTGTTTCTTTGCTATTTCAAAATAACTTTTACCTATTTTTTATGTTGTTTTTTGTTCATGTATTGTTATGTACATTGTTTCTATTGTTTTTGTGTTGTTCTATAATAGTTTTAATGTTATTCTAATAATTGTTTTTGTTGCTTACATGCAGTTTTCATTGTGTAGATACATTTTTACATACTTTTAAGCTCTTTTTATTCATGTGGTGTTTTTAATATTATTTACGTTGTTTCTGGGTTATTTCCCTACCGTTTTTAATGTTGTTTTATGTTTCTTTATTGTTTCCACGTAGTTTTCGATGTTTAAATATATTTTTTACCTTTTAAGTTTTTTTTGGCTCATATGGTGTTTTCTATATTGTTTCTGGTTTGTTTCTATATTGTTTCTTGGTTGTTTCCATGTTTGTTATGTTTTTCATGCATTGGATCAAAAATTGAATTGTGTTTTTTTATTCATATGTTGTTTCTATACTATTTTCAATTTATTTGGTTTTATTATGTGTTGTTTTATGTGTATATTTTTTCTTTAAGATTTCGAGTATAAAATAGATTATTAATGGGTCCAAAAATTATTTTTCGTTGAAATTTTATTAGAAGAAACATGTTTGAAACAACAAAGAAACAACAACGTAAAAAATGTCAAAAATTTTGGCAGGAGCGTAAATTTATCCAAAAAAGGACGGGAAAATAATGTTGTCCAAAAAATACCAGAAAATGTAAGAACATGTGTTTTTTCAAGAAAAGCGGGGCAAAAGTATCCATAACCCGAACTTAATTATGATTTCTTAAGCCCAACTGCTGTTGGGGGAGTAATCCACAATGACAAACGTTTTCATTTTCAGAAGCCCAGTTAAAACAGTCCAATAGTCCATGTTCCCCCATCAAAATCTTTTTTTTTGGAGGGAATCCCCCATCTAAATCTAATTACAAATAAATTGCACCAAACGAGTGATAACGGAACTTTTATTTTTAAAGTAAATAATAGTTGAATCGAACTCGTGTCATTAAGGATGGAAATAGGCTAGGCAGGGCTGGGCTTTGCGTCGAACAACCTAGGCATTTTTTACATGTATTCGGCTTAAGCCTGGCATATTATGAATAGTAGGCATTTTTTCCAGCCCAAGTCTGGCCTATCTAATAAATAGGTCTGACCTGAACCTATTAAAAGCCCATTAAAGCCTACAAACCATATATATTTTATTTTAATATATATTTTATCGATTACAATAATTAAATAATTATATAAAAGTAGTAATATTAATATAATATATAATATATATTGTGGTATTTAAATTGGGAAAATTGCAAAATTGGTCCTATAACTAGAAGCAGTTTGCAATTTTGGTCCTGTAACTATTGAGTTTGCAAAATTGGTCCTGTAAGTTTGAAAATTTTTGCAAAATTGGTCCTATATGTTTTATACCTAAGCAATTTCGGTCCTGTAATTTTCAAGTTGTTGCAAAATTGGTCCTCTGGGGTTATTTCATATTTTCAAAATACCAAGAATACCCTAATGCACATAATTAACTTATTTGACTAAGTGATTTGCCTAATATGGTATTAGAGCCCAAGTTTATTAAGAACTTTAAGTTATATTTATTATTTTATATAATTAACAATTGGTGAGGAGAATTTTCTTCGAGAAAATGGATCTGGACGAGTGTCCAAGATGTATGCCTTACAAGAGATATTGTCAAATTTTTGATGATGTATGCACAAGAACACCAGGACAGGATAACATATTGGGATAATCAATATATTGAAAAAGAACTAGCGAGGAGCCGTTAGGGAAACCTTGAGATAATGCGGAAAAACAAGCGACATGTTGTCCGAGTATCACTTAAAAAAATCATGATACATACCTGCTCTGCTAGAATTTTTAGTTTTAAAATATATTTTAATATATATATATATATTGCATATATAATATATATTATAATATAAATTTTATGTATTCTAATATTATATTTAATATTTATAAATTGATAATAATAAATTTTATAAATAATATTTTATAAATATATATTTTTTCATTTTTTTAATTTAATTTAATTTAAAATGGGGCAAAATGGGTAGACCCGCCCCGTCCCGAGACCTGTGGCGGCTCGACTGTCTAGCCCATTCTAGGCATGGGGTGGAGTGCGGGTCTGTGTAACCCCTCATTGCCATCCCTATAAAATTGCTAACTTTAGAAAGATAAAGGACCAAAAATGCTATTTAATCACAAGGGCAAAATTGTCCAGGACCAAAACTGCAACTTTTTAAGATAAAGGACTAAAATTGCAACTACCCCAAAGTTACAGGACTAAAATTGCAATTTACCCTATTTAAATTTGTAGGTCTTAAATTGGCCGGCCTATTAGGCTTGAAAGACTTTTGTAAAGTCCAGCTGCCTATTTATCTAAGTAGAGCTTTAAAAGGCCAGGGTGCAGTCTATTTAATAAATAAAATAGCCATGCCAAACCCAAAGTAGATTAGGTCATAGGCTCTGGTCGGGTAGCTTGGCCTATTTCCACCCCTACGTGTCATTCACTCTCATGACACAAATCACAATCAATAGAACATAAGGTTGACTCCACAAGTGATTTTAGATTCAAGAATTGGAAATTTCAAAATGTTACACTAAAAACAAAAGGAAAAGAAAAATTAGTGTCGTACACAATGAAACTTGCAAATTACCAAGAAATCAAATGTTTGCTCGATATTACTTTATAATAAACAATATATTATTTTATAATAATATTAATCAACATAACAAATAAAAAATACAAATTTCGTAATTCTATATGGTAAGGAAAATATGCTCGATATATTTTTTTGCTGTAAAAAAAAAGATGTTTTTATTGTTAATTGAGTTTGACCAATGACCATATGAGTATTTTAATTTTTTGGCTTTTTCTGTTTTTATTACTTTCTAAACAAAACACACATTCCTGATTCCACTTTTTGATATCATCGATTACTTCTTTCTTGAAGCTAAATTCTATAGGATTGACATGTAATTGGGACAACAACACACACACACACACACGCACAAATTTCAAAAATATACGACTATTAGTTGCTCCATGGGTTGCTCTTCGTCGGTTCCAGGTGAATTTCAACATTTAGGGTTCAACAATTTTATCTTTTTAAATAAATTATGGTGATCCCCAAAATTTCCAAATTTTAGGTGTTTTTTTTTCTTCTTCTGAAATTGTGTGTTTTCCATCCGTTTCTTTGTTGAAAATACTAAACAAAGAAAGCTAAAGTTGGCGTTTGATCTCTCTGAGTTCTCCCATGGTATTGGTCCATTGACTTGTATAGTTTTGGCTTTTTTGGTGCCCATCACCTTGAAATTTGTGATTTTGGATGGTTTTTAGTTTGATTGACAGCTTGGTTTGCATATGTTTATTTGTCGAATTATGCTTTTTTTCAGATAGAAATACAGGGCGGGCCGGTGGTATTAATCCGGACAGTGGTGGTGTGATTGACGCGAAGAACCTTCGTGTTAAGGTAAAGAAAAGACTCTGCACATTAAGATTCCCAACTTATAACTTCTTTTTGGTCCATGTTATTGTGAATTAGCTACCTTTCTTTTTGTTGCCTATAAAGAGTGACTAGTTGGAAAGGATGCCTTTCCAGAGAAAATGGAAAGTAGCATTTTTTTATGGCAGAACAAATTGATCTTGAAAACTTGAGAAGTTGTAGAGTAAGGTAGAGAGAAATCTTGAAGAGAAGTTGACACGGGGACAGGTTTCATTAATTCGTTGATGAAATAACATAGTCTGCTCGAAGAAAGAATGGCTTCAGTTTAATTCCTGTGGTATCATAGTCGTGAATGGAATTATCAAGAGCAAATATTTGTTTCTTTTTTGACGTGGACTGGTTATAATAATACCAATGATCTTCTAGCAAGACCATCATATCATGCACGAGTACCTACATAAGTTATGTTACACAAGCTGGGTGTTAGCAGAACCCTCTGATGCACAAGTCATTTCAAAAATTATGCTTTATAGAAGAATAATCACGATGATTCCTAACAATGTGTGTTTTACCTTTTGATACATGACTGAATCCCTCCAAGATTAGATTTAGTTAAGGTAGGATTTTGTTTCCTTATCTCGTTTTAGGAACAGTCTGGTGTTTCATTTGATGCACGAGGTGCAAGATGCTCTGCCATAACAGATCTTCCCGAAAGCAGCCCAGTAATTAAGCATAATTAATATAGTACTCTTTGTAACTTAGCCAAATATCCAAGCTTATATACCAGGTCTACTCCAGGGCACATCACTATAGCTTGGACTTAATCGAGTGGTCTTCTTCTGTTTCTTCACCGAAGGGTAACCATTCAGGCTAGTATTAGCAGCCAAGTTCCTGTCAAAATCTGAAGAAAACTTGTCGCTAGAATTGCTTTGATGGTCAGTTATCTTCGTGCAAGTGATATAGAATTAACCCCTCAAGGATACAATTATTTATGATATTTCATGGCTTAATTTGAGAATTTTTTAACTATGTTTTTAGAATGAACAACTTGAAGTTGAGATTGTATTATGGGGTATGATCTGTACGGGATTGAATAAGAAAGCTTCTAGAGGTGGTGGGAGTGTTTGGATTTGAATGATGTTTTGTTTGCTCCCGAAGTGATTATTTGTAGTGAGAGGTTGGGTATGATGTTTCAGTTTGATAAGGAATATTAAATTTGAGCTATGATTTTCTTCACGAAGCCGTACTCCGTTTCCTAACTTTTGCATCTACTTAGGGTGAACTAGCAGATTGTAGATCTCTGTTTCTTAACTTTTGCATCTACTTAGGGTGAGATAATCCTGGGGCGCAAAACCCATTATCTTTTAGCTTATTAAGCCCTTCCAGCTGACATCCTTTTGAAGGCTGTGTAAATTTTGAACCCTTGCAATAATGTTCAAAAACTTGTGTAAGAGATAAAAATATCTAATCTGTTCCACTCATCATTTTTCCCATAATCTTTGCAGTTGGTGCTTTTAGGTGATTCTGGTGTTGGGAAAAGTTGCATAGTTCTTCGATTTGTTCGTGGTCAGTTTGATCCAACATCTAAGGTAATGAATAACATGACATTGCTTATGTTGGATCACTTAAGTTTATGATATATTTATTCAAACTTACAGTTCTTTCCTGGTTTTAGGTTACTGTTGGAGCATCTTTCTTGTCTCAGACAGTAGCCTTACAGGATTCTACTACAGTAAAATTTGAAATATGGGACACTGCCGGACAAGAAAGGTATTTTTCATTTTTTCTTTTTTTATTGGTCAAGTATCACTTGCCAAAACTTAATTTGTAGATTTAATCATTCTAAGGGAGGAATCTCTTTGCCCATGCCTACCTCCAAATTAAATCCCCCTGTTCCAGTTTTGGATTTATGATGTTTTGTTTAAATATTTAGCATCTTTTTGCCCTTATTCAGATATGCTGCTCTGGCACCATTGTATTATCGAGGCGCTGCAGTTGCAGTTGTTGTGTATGATATAACTAGTCCTGAATCATTCACTAAGGCGTATTGGGTCAAGGTATGTTCAATGATTAATGATGTGCTATGCATGATAGATAATACACTTGGCACTTGTAACGTACATTGATATCTAAAAATCAATGCATGCTCATGAAAATACAAAGTTGGCTTGTCTACTTAACCTGGTCATATTTCCAATGTCCATCCTAGTGCTGATGTTCAGAAATACAATTTTTTCAAAATTTTATAATTATGTTTAATCTGTACATTGTCCATTAAAAGGAAAACAATTTTCTTTTGATTAGCAGTTGGATTTTTTTCTTAGGAATTACAAAAGCATGGGAGTCCTGACATTGTCATGGCATTGGTTGGTAATAAAGCTGATCTCCAAGAAAAGCGAGAAGTACCAGTTCAAGTGAGCAGATATATTCTGGATAACCTTTTCCTTTTAATAGCATACTTTATTTTTCACTGTATCACATTTCCTTTCCCGTTTATGAATGATGGAATCGACTATGCTGAAAAAAATGGAATGTTCTTTATTGAGACTTCTGCAAAGACGGCAGACAACATAAACCAGCTCTTTGAGGTTCATCTCTCTATCTCTCTCAACTTTTTTTTCCCCTCGGCTGTGTTTTTTTTTTCTTTTCAATAATCTGTATACATCCATTGGGTGTAAGTCACTGTAAAACTTTGGCATCTTGCTGTTTCTTACTTTACTGATACTCGTAAATATTGCAGTTTCTACTTTTTTTTTAGATTCTATTAACTGCGGTTACTTTTGCATTTTTTATGTTACATCCAGTGGCAGACGTAGGAATTGAGATTTGGGGAGGGGGGGGCAAACCTAATTTTTAATACAATTGCAAGATTTTTTCTCAAAATTTTTGGGGGCAAATATATTTTTTCCAATAATTTATACATAAATATAAACTAATAACAAATAAAATAAAGAAGAAAAAAAATTCTGAAAAAATTTTGGGGGGCTGATCCGCCGGTGGTTACATCTGCATGGAAACCGACTCCTTCGGTGGATACTTTACATTTTTCATGTTGTTTTCTTGATTTGGTTCATCTTAATATTCAATGTTAATAGTAAAAAAAAATGACACTGGGAACGACGCTAACTTTAGTTTGTTTGGGAACAAAGAGAACAACTGGATGATGGCAAGGATGTGTGCTGGTGTACCCAATTTACCCACTTTGTAACTTAACACACTTACTGTATGTTCCTTCTATGACACAATTATTGGATCTTTGCTTATAAGCATAGTCGGACCACTCCTTTTTGTTAAATGTCATATCTTGATCAATTCGTATGTACAACATGCTGATGCCCTTTCTTTTTCTTTTTTCTGGTTTGTCAGGAAATTGCCAAGAGACTACCTCGCCCGTCTCCTACCTGACTGTCCTGTCCAAACATTGAAACCAAAATTATGTGTACTCCAGGTAGCTCCATCTGCCTGTATTTTAAATGTATATTCTACTTGTAAGCAGACATGTTATAATGGCACATCTAAATTTGTTGTTTTCCAACTTTGCCTTAAAACTTTTTAAGGAGTGTGCATTGTTGATGTTAAAACAGTTTGGCTTCTTTTACATGTGATGTGTCGAATTGGGAGCTACGGTTGGTCGATGTTTTTCGTGCATGGTTCCACCTTTGAATCAGGCTCTGTGTTTGGTGAAACTTATGAATCTGTGTTAGGGTGTATTATTGTACAGCTTGGGCTCAATTTGATAAAGCGCGTTTGGAAGTGAAAAATGTCGTGTTTTAGGAATTTGGTAGGCGAGCAGTTGCATATGTTATCGATGGCATTCTTAAATCTTCCAGATATGTGAAAGGGCTAACTTTTTGTGAATGTGAACTTAACCTTAATTATAATTCTGAAAAATTAATTTAAACTGAAATGCCAGTTTCCTTTTTTTTTTTTGGCGTAAAAGTTTCAATCAATGTCAACTGTCAAATGTCAAAAAAATTGTCATTTGGATGTCAAGTTCAAAAGAATTAGTTCATTTATGGAATGCTTGACAAACTTGGAGATTCTAGCTTAGTGGGAAGTTAAATTTTGAGGATTTTTTTCATTAATGAGCTGATGAATGTTATAATCTTTTTGCTTTATTACTGGTTAATGAATCAATATGAGCTATGAGCTAATTAAGCTCCAAGATTATTAAATGCCTTCAACTCTATATTCGAATTAGTAGTTAAATGTTTTGGAGTCTTTTTCCCCCCTGTATAAAAGCTAAAAAAATCAGTATTTAAAGTCTCAAATTTGATGGCCAATTTCTAGCTAAAACAGGTAGGGATGCAAGTGAATCAAGTTGAATCGGTGATATTATTATTTTAATTTATTTAAACTTTTATCGAGCTTTAAAAATTGTGTTTAAACTCAATTTAATTATTAATTGAATTGAACTTAAATGAGTTACTAATCGGGCTAAGCATGAATAGGATTTGATTAGGTTGATCTTACATGCATATATATTTTGGTTGAGGTTTAGATCTTGTTGAGCAAAACATATATTTAAGTTTGATTTGTTATGTTAGGATCCAAATTCAAACGAGCTCTTAGTGATTAATATTGGTTACGTCTCAAATGTTGAATAACTTTAAGTTTTAAGTGAATGTTTGTGAGCACTTGTACAAAATTCCATCAAGAAAATGAACTTCTCGATAAGTGAATTTTCAAAAATTCGCTAATTCTAATTTATTTAGAAATGGATTTTTTGGAGGACTGACTTATTCCAAAGTCCATTTTAAATTAAGCACTAAACAATAATTCTTACTGAAATGGCTTTTAGATCTAAGAATCCATATCAAAAGTGATAAAAAATAAGCACTAATAAATATCTAACTTATCATTCTCACTTTTGAGTTCACACTTGGGCTTGAGGGAGGGCTCATCAACATAGCTCCAACACTAAACTTAATTTATTTCATACTGAAACCTAAATTCTTAGTTGTATTTGAATATAATTTAAATAAACATTACACATTAATCTTCCACAAGAACTTGGCAGATCTTTGGTATAGTCAATTAATCAAAATCAATTTACAATTTTATTTTTAATTTTTTTTAATTCAAATGCTATTTTAAAGCAACTCCAAGTGAAAACCTTAGCCCGCTTTTCTCTCAAGCTCTCTATTTTTGCTTCTTTTTTCTTGCTCTTCATCATTGAGGGGGTGATATTTGGCCATTTTTGGCCTGAGATCACCCCATCTACATCTTTTTATTTTCATTTTCTAAATAAGTGTTTCCACGTATATCTAGGTTGTTTGTTTCCTTTTATTGTTTGTGATTTCGCCGTCTGGTACGGCGTTTGGTTTGTTGCCATCTTGTTGCGGTGTTTTTTTTGTGTGGGCGATTCAAACAAGCAAGTTCTCGATCAGACAGATGTGAATCAAATTGTGGTCTTCAAATATTGTAGATTTGGAATCATAGGTATTCTAGACATTATAGATTTCTCAAAATTGTAGGCTCTAAGCCGGTTTTGTTATTAACCTAGATGCTATGAATCTTTTCATAGTTTTATCTTTTATGGTTTTTAACAGATTTGTCTCTGTTTTTTGTCAATGTATTGCTAGTTTGAATTAATTAATAAAACTATTTCTCTGGTAAAAAAAAAAAAAGCAACTCCAAGTGGATATATTTGTTTGTGTTTTTTAGGGCGTAGATAGAGGTTTATTTAACTTGACAATTGACATTATTAATACTGTAGATAAAACTTCCATAAATTTAACTTTGCTGAATTTACAAAATTAAGACTTTTATTCTATATCGCCCAATAATTTTTTTTATTCTACTATGAATTAAGGACTTGAAGAAGTTATACAAATACTTTTATTCATTTTTCACAAATATAAAAGTGAATGTTTAATGAATATAATTTAGCATTATATATAATTCGCTAAATTGTAAAAATGTAAAAAAGTAGCAAAAATATCGTGCTCTGATTATAAATTTGTTTTCTTCTCTTTCACCTTTTTATTTTTTTTGAAATTTCTAATTGTAATATGTATTTGCTGGGTCCATTGATTCTGTTTAATTTCCACAACATCATTTTATATAGGGACGGAGCCAAAGGGGTTGGCGACGGTTTCCCACAACTTCATTTTTTTTTATAATTAATATAAATTTTGTATGAAAATTATTAAATGTTAGAATTTTGCCCCCTAAAAAAATACATCTTTATCTATTAGGTTTAAGAAAAATAAATTTTGTTCCCCTAATTTTCATTTTTCGGCTCCGTCACTGATTTTAGATATGTGTGAAAAAAATCCACTTTTTTTTTTTTAGAATTAGTGACTTGTTAAAAAAAAAAAATCCAAAACAAAAATCCCCTCAAAAAAACAAAATATGTGTAAAACCCAAAATGTTTCTAAAATTATTTTATTAATATCTAGTTAAATTAGAAATCAGATATAAGAGGGACCGAAATTGCTAAATATCCAGAAATATAGGAAATTATTTTGGATAGGAAAAAAAAAGATGCGTGTAACCATGTCTTCTTCACCACTGTCCCTCCCCATTTCACAAACCCACCACCACAAATACTCCGTCTCCATACTCCCAACCACCGCCTCGCCGCCGCAGCTCAGCCAACAAATGCCATGCACTTCAAATGATACTCACTACATCGACCACAACTCATCTCCCAAAGCCAAAACTATCCGTTTCCGTTTGAGCGAGCTCTGCAGGAAAGGCCAGCTTCACCTAGCCCGCCAACTGTTCGACGCAATTCCTCAACCAACTACTGTCCTGTGGAACACTCTTATTATTGGCTACGTTTGCAACAACATGCCCTATGAAGCTATATCTTTGTATTCCCGCTGTATCTACTCCATCAACTCATCTGACGATCGAAAGTGTGATGCTTACACTTATTCTTCTGTTCTGAAAGCTTGTGCCGAGACAAAGCAGCTTTTGATAGGTAAAGCTGTGCACTGCCATGTTTTGCGTTCCAGTGTATATCCCAGTAGGATTGTTTCAATTCTTTGTTGAATATGTATGCGACTTGTCTGCTGAGCTCGGGATGTGATTTGGTGAATAAAGTGTTTAGTACTATGCGCAAGCGAAATGTGGTTTCCTGGAACACTATGATTGCTTGGTGCGCAAAGACGGGTAGATTTGTGGAGGCAGTTAGGCATTTGGTGATGATGATGAAGATGGGTTTTAGACCAACTGTTGTTAGTTTTGTAAATGTTTTTCCAGCTGTTTCTGGTTTAGGGGATATTGAGATTGCTAATGTAATTTACGGATGGTTACAAAATTGGGTGACGAGTATGCTAATGATTTATTTATTGTGAGTTCTGCCATTACCATGTACTCGAACTTGGCTGCCTAGATTTTGCTAGGAAGATTTTCGACAATTGTTTGGAGAAGAATGCACATGTTTGGAACACTATGATTGGGGTTATGTTCAGAATAATTGCCCTATTGCTGCGCTTGAGTTATTTAATGAGGCATTGGAAGCACAAGATGATGATAATATAGATGAGGTGACTTTTCTTTCAGCACTAACTGCAGCGTCAGAGTTACAACAGTTGGATATTGCCCAGCAACTACATTCATATTTAATAAAGAATTCCTTGGTTTCTTCTGTTATTCTGCTCAATGCAGTTGTGGCTTTGTATTCAAGGTGCAACTCCATCGGTGATTCATTCACAGTTTTCAGTGGAATGCAGGAAAGAGATGTTGTGTCTTGGAATACCATGATCTGTGCTCTCGTACAGAATGGCTTGGATGATGAAGGTTTGATGCTTGTGTACGAAATGCAAAAGATGGGGTTTTCAGTTGACGATGTGACCATTACTGCTATACTTTCTGCAGCATCAAATCTTAGAAATCAAGAAATCGGAAAACAGACCCATGTGTATCTGATCAGGCATGGCATTCAGTTCAATGGGATGGACAGTTATCTCATAGATATGTATGCAAAATCAGGTTTAGTATCAGCTGCAGAAACAATCTTCAATAGGAATTGCAAAGGTAACAGTGATCTGGCCGTGTGGAACGCTATGATTTCTGGGAACACCCAAAATGGGTTGGTAGAACAATCCTTGATTATCTTTCAGCAGATGCTGGAGGAGAATGTTATGCCCAATGCTGTGACCTTAGCTTCAATTCTTCCGGCATGCAGTCAGTTGGGAAGTATAGCTCTTGGAAAGCTACTCCATGGTATTGCCATTCGCAATTTCTTGGACAAAAATGTCTTTGTAAGCTCTGCTCTTGTGGACATGTACTCAAAATCAGGTGCAATTGTTTATGCTGAAAGAGCCTTTGCGAAATCGGCTGAAAAGAATTCGGTCACCTACACCAATATGATATTGGGATATGGTCAACATGGAATGGGCGAAAAAGCTATTGTGCTATTTAGCTCTATGCGGGAATGCGGTATTAACCCTGATGCTATTACCTTTGTAGCAGTATTGTCTGCTTGCAGTTACACTGGTTTAATCAATGAAGGCCTTGAAATATTTGAGTCCATGGAGAGTGAGTATGGGATAAAACCCTCGACAGAACATTATGCTTGTGTTGTAGACATGTTAGGAAGAGTCGGGAGGGTGGTTGAAGCATATGAATTTGCCCGAAAATTGGGTAAAGAAGGTAATGTTTTGGGAATCTGGGGATCACTCCTTTCCGCCTGCAAAATCCATCAAGACTTTGAGTTGGGAAAAATTGTGGCTAATAAGTTGCTTGAAATGGAGGGGACTGATAGGATTACAGGATATCATGTTCTACTTTCTAATATACACGCCGAAGAGGGAAACTGGGAATATGTGAAGAGTGTGAGGAAAGAAATGGTAGAAAGAGGTCTGACGAAGGAGGTCGGTTGCAGTTGGATTGATATTTCTGGTTATGCTAATTGTTTCGTATCGAGAGACCGGAAGCATCCCCAGTGTGCTGAGATATATCAATTGTTGAAGCACTTGTCTGCTAACATGAAGGATGCTGGTTATACGCCTCCTTTTCTATCAAGTGAATGCTAGAATTCATGGCTGGAAGGGAAAAAATATTGCCCTCGATTTTCATGCTACCAGATGGAGTCAGTCGGCGCAGATGGATAGTCGGTTGGATCATTCTCCTGTTATTGCTCTACAGGTCTGGTAATTCATTCTAATACTTGTTTCACATATAAGTAAATACTCCACCATGATAATTACCTGCATATATACTCACTAATAAATACATATATGTGTGCATCTATATATCCTTCGGCATTATTGTTGCTGCTTTATGAGAGTAAACAAACGCTGTAGTTAAATGTAGTTGAGTTGATATATTATGGATCCTCTATTCATGTTCTTGAGCTGGTAAATATCTTATGAAGCTATCTGTCAGCCACCTGCAGCTACCCAAGTCAAGCATCATCAGGAGATGAGGGTGTTGCAATTAAAGGTCAATTGCATTATTTTGTTACTAAATGAACTCTCTATACCAATTTATATTTTGTTCAATTTTTATACGGGTTAGATGTCAGGTATTATAATAAAATGGGACACAAAGGACATTTTGCATATTTCATGAATGAATGGACAAGAATGTAATTCATAGTAAACTCCAGTGGATGTGCTTCTGAGGCTCCATTAATTTTATGATCTATTGATGCCAAGGAGGATGAGATTAAAAGGATAGAAACTGTACAGGAGAAGATAGGTTGAGGGTGAGCCGAGGAATATAAGTTTCAGTTGCCTTCAATAATGTAGGAGAAGTGAGTATCCCCTGAAAGGCAAGTACACTCTACTTGATTAATTGAAGGACAACTGAAAACATCCTTGTTAGATTTCATACACTGGAATCGGGCCAATCCTTGATAAAGGTGTTACAAAAACCCGCTTAAGGTGTTACAAACACCCCCAAAAGGGGTGTGATTTGTAAAATAGAAACAAATGTCAAGGAGGTGTTTGTGATTTTGAAAGATAACTAAGTATTTTTCTAATTAGGAAACCTCAGGGGTAGCTATTGTAGTTATCTCTAAAGATTATCTAGCAGCAAAAAGAGGAGAGAAGATGCTGCATTAGACTAGAAGGTCATCAAAGCGAAGACGGGCGAATATTTTCCAGAGGTGGTGAAATCTACTCACAAATCTTACTCTTTGCTTCATTATATAATTTGCAGCTATGCCTTTGAAAGAATATCATGATTCTCACATCAACACGCCACAAGTTAAAACCATCTTTTTTCCTGAAATTGTGCCAATGTATGTCTTGTCATTTATCTGTCTTACTTATCCAGGTTTTACGTATAAACAGCACACATGGGTTCCAATGGTGGACAAATTGCACGACATCATGTCGAAGATGAGAACGAAACTATCCAACACTTCTGATGATGGGAAGAGTTTGAGGTTAGAAAATATATCTTTGCCTTCATATTAACTGTGGTGGTCGTTCACTTTTTTCATTTCAATTTTTGATTTATTGCTTTAGCTTATATGGAATGCAAAGCCAGCCAACCATCGGACAATCTTGAGTATAGGCTGTTGTTACTGCTTCAGAGTTGGGAGAAACAAGGCAAGCTGTCTAATCACGCTATAAATTGCGGAAGAATTACAAATACTTTCATTGAACTTTAGCCTAATTACAAAGAAGATCCAGGGGAAGTTCGATGCTACCTACTTGGGTTCTACCCAATTCCACACGTGTATTGTTCAACCGCAAAATTTTGTATCCAACGGTGTAAACTTAACTTGATTTTATTTTTGGGAAAAGAACAATACACTTGGCAATTGATGGATGAAGTTGGGTAGAACCATGTGGGAATTGGGCAACATCAAATTTCCCAAAGATCTAGTTATCTTTCAAAATTACAAATACCCTTTAACATTATTTCTGTTTCACAAATTGCACATTTTGATAGGGTTATAAAACAAACACAAACCTCAATGAGTATTTGTAATATTTCACTAGCGGTGGAAATCGCCGACAGCACTCGAAAACACGACTCGAGCCTAACACATCACAAGTGGGTTAGGCATGTTGAGTTTGGGTCAGAATCGGATTCGACTTGACTAACACGAATAATAAACAGGTCAATTTCGGTTGGACCCAAAATGACCTATTTATCCCGTGTGTTTGAAAAATGTCTTGTATATTCAACTTATAAATTAATCCAAAGACCCCACAAAACCTGATTGAATCCGAACTTGACCCGAATTGTCAGCCATATATTTCATGGAGGTATTTGTAATTTTGAAAGATAATTGGATTCTTTTTGTAGGTAGACCAAACCGCACAAATAGTTTTAGCAATTTAACCCTTAAATTAATTGAAGACTACCATTTTGGCACATTTTCCTCTTTTGTTATGTAATTTTTTGTCATGTTATTCAAAGTGTAGGGTTTCTTCAAGAATTTGGGGTGAACTTCAAACAGCTCCACTCGAGATATCTATCTCTAAGCCATCATGCTACTATCCTCCTCAAGTTCTCCAATTCCGGCATCTCATTTTATACAACCATTCTATCTCAAATCAGAGTTGGAGTTTAACCTGACTAAAGCATCCTCTGAAATTTTGTAACCCACTTTTTATGATAGGTTTTTTTCAGTACAATGAGGGATAGTAGGGGAGACACACACTCATTTGGGATCGAATCCGGTTTAATCGCTATACAACACAAGCCTACTGATACATCCCTTTTATGATTTGTGATTATAATAGGTAGATAATATGTGATTTTTCTGCATTTTATTTAGGTTGAATTACAAAAAGTAATACGGAAGAAAGAAAGAGAGAAATAGCCCGAGACTTCAGGACCCAATGGGTTAGGCATGACAATAACTCATTTAAGCCTGTTTTACATTATTTGGCCCATATAAGGTCCTGATAAATTGTTGCTAATCCCTTTAATTCAATGTCTCTTATTAGCATTTCAAAATTAACTGAAAGAGGTTTATTTTTATTTAATTTTTTTCCCAGATAGAGACATCAGATTGAGTACTTGATGACTTGAATTTTGGAAAATAATTTCAGGTTCTTTTTTTACTTTCTTTTAAGGAAAACCTTTTAGAACTAGAATTCCAGCTTGCATAAATAACTAAGTCCATATTCCATACCATGCATGCTCCATGGTCCATGCAGCATCATCATCTCAATGAAGCATGGACCATGCAATTTTGCAATATTTCAGAAAAATGAATAATAAGAGGGTGTTTGGCTGAGCTTATAAGCTCTTAAAAACAACTTATAAGATGTTTAAGAGCTTATAAGCTCTTAAAATGTGTTTGGTAATTTTTTTCCAAAAGAGCTTATAAGCTCTAAAAAAAAGTGTCGGAGAGCTTATAAGCTCCTAAAAAAAAAAAAAAAAAAAAGCCTCCACCCCAACTTTTTTTAAAAGAGCTTATAAGCTCCTTATTTTAAACATTCAAAAAACAAAAATATACTTAATAATTTTATAAGATATAAAAACAACTTATAAGCTCAATTATCTTATTTTATCCAAACACTCTGGCAGCTTATTTTTAAAATAAGATCTAACATCTTATAAGCTCCTAAAACAGCTTATCAGATGTAGGAGCTTATAAGATGTTTTAATTAAGCTTAGCCAAACACCCTCTAAGTAAACCATGCGGTTAAGTGTATCATCAAATGAATATTCTACAAAATTATTGATCAATATAGTAGAGACGGACGCAAGAATTGGGGGAGGGGGTGCAAAATATTCTGGTTTATATTTATATACAATATATTAATTTATTAAATAATATATTATAGTGGTTTAATCACAAGGTGAGGAGGGGCCGATGGCCACCACCAGCACCCCTGTGTCCGTCCCTGAATGTAGAGTATTTATGTATACTTGATGAAGAAAATACATTTCCGACATTACTTTATGCAATAATTCACTCGTATATGCTCAAATTTTAGCAACCATTTTCTTTTTCAAGTTCACCACGCTACCATTTCTAATTGAGAAATGATTGACCTAGGCTATCCCAATTTTCTCTCTGTTGACTTATCAATAGGCAAATAGCATACAATTCCAGAAAAAAAATAATTATTTGGAACATATGTTTTCATAGGTCTGCCGTCCACGTTACGGCCTGGCAATGGTCAATTTGTGACTGCCCAGCCCTACACACAAAAATACAAATGAATTTAATTATATATACCTATATATATATACAAACACAGTAATATAATATAAATATACTTGTGACTTGATTGCCAGCTGCCAAGAGCCAAGAGGGCCTGCAGTTTTATGCCAAAACTGACCAATTCCATACCGCCAAATCAACTATTTTTTTGTTGGTGTTTCTTTCACATTCAAAAAATCAACAATGTTATGCTTTCTCCCACTTTACCCTAAAAAAATAAGTTTATTAAATTTTATTTATCTTTTCTCCCCCTAATAATCTTCATATATAGCACCAAATATATTTGTTAGAATGTTTTTTGGCTCCAATTTATCGTTAGTAGTAAAGTTTATTTAATGACACCCATTGCACCTATTATCAATCACGTCCAATCAAGGGCAGAGCTGAGCCCCGTCCCTCAATTTTTTTTAAAAAAATAATAAGAATATTTTTGAAAAAATAGTTATAATTTATATGATTTTTCTTTGATTTTCTATCCAGCCACCCTACATTTGCATATTGGTCCACCGCATTTCAATCACCATTTTTCTAAAATAAAATATATCACAACTCATCAACTGACATCATTTTTATACTAATCTAATCATACTCTCAAACTAGATGCCTCTATGTTTGAATTTCACGCCCATGCACTCAAAAGCCACATAAATACAAGTTTTTCACTAGAAACAATTAAATAAAAAAATAAAAATGGCACGAGTGGCAAGAAAATTATTGAGCAAGAACCCTTGACCATAGCAAAGTCATACAGTGAAAATTATAGTAATATGAACAATTAATTTCGATGCATATATTTAAATAAAAATTTGCATTAATGGTCCTTGAGACTTGAGAGTTGTGTGAAGAGCCTCCACAAAAGTGAGTAAGAAACCATCAGAACCATGTTTTGCAAGCAAAGAAACTGATATGGGGAGACCATCTTGCATCCCTAATGGTATGCTCACCTGTTTCATTGCATTTCTTTTCATCAATATGCAAAATTAGACGACGTCTGTGTGTAACGAAAGAAAGCGAAAAAGCAATAGGGATAATTACAAAAAGGCCCCTGAGGTTTGGGATATTTACAAAATAACCCAGAGAAGTATCAAGATTACATAAACCACCTTGAAGTTTGATTTTGTCTTACATTTTTACCCTTCATGAGCAAAGAACATTTCAAACATCCCCTTATATTTATAAAAATATTACAATTATCTCCTTACATTTAAGACGGGACCAAACCTGAATGGGGTATTCTGTAATTTTGAAGCTTCTTTGGGGGGTTTTTGTAAATATCCCAAACTTTAGGTTTTTTATTTGTAATTATCCAAAAATATTAATACGAGAAATAGAGAGAGAAACCTGGCAAAAACCAGATGCTCCAGCTACAGATGTCAAACTAAAGGCCTTGGCACGAAAGCTTTCAAGTGCCGTCGGCTCTGTTTGTAGCTTCGGAGGCGGCCCTGGAACTGTAGGCATTGCAAGGATGCCAAAATCCTGTGTTTTTTATCGTACAAGAAAATAAACTTACATGTATCACAATGTTCTTGCCTTATAAGCCAAAAATTAACAGCAAGTTCCAACATTTATGTTTCCAATATGCAAAGTGCATTTTTGGGTGAATCTGAAACTGAGTCTCATTCATTGGATCGGTTTCAAACCCATTCCTTTTCCAACTTTTCAATTAAAAAGAGAAAAAAAAATCTCTTTAACCTACCCCTTTGACAAAACTTGAAATATCATAGATTTAAGCTTGAAACTCGACTATATGGCAGCACGAAAATATAGACAAAGGAATGGAATGATATATGTGGTACGAATGTGCAAAACAGACTGAAGGCATAAAGAGAGCAAGAGAGTACCCCCAATAGATCACTGAGAGCTGCACGCATTTCGCTATTCAAAGAATAGCACGCGTCTATATCGTCATCTGTTGTCCGAAGGGCTTCAGATACTCGTTCTGATATTCCAGGGCCTAAACTAGGCTTAACCGAACGAACCCATTCACCGTGATTGTTCTTCAACTCGTACCTGATTTTCGTGTTATAGTTGTAAGGGTCAAAATAACAAACAAAATTTATCAGAAAATAGTAGCATACCAAATATAAAAAATGTAACTAGAAAATGCTCTTCATAATCGGCACCTTTGAAGTAATGACGTGGCACTTGAAAGAGCTACCAATGATGGTATATTATCGTCTTGTGTTTTAGTACCGTTGTCCGTAAAATGCTTCAAACTTGGAACTTTGGTCTCGACAAAGTTCCCTAGATTCGTATATTGTATTTTGTGACCTACACAAAATCAGGTTTGCTCAACAAAATTTGTTTTGTCAATGAATGTTCTAAAGCACTATTTGTAAAATTATGTAATTTTCCGATTTTAGGAACTCATTACATTATTTACATTTAAAACAACAGAATTATAGAAACTGGCTTACTTCCATATAGCTTTTCGACTGAGCCGATTAGAATATCTGTCAATCGGTGGGAAGGGAAGTTTAGAAGCTTGAAACAATCTTCTGCAATGATAAGTTGACCGAGTGTAGCTGGATTATCATCTTTCAATTGCAATAGAACTTTTCCGACTTTCTTCAAGATCACTGGATCTCTAGCAAACCATCCTGAAATGGCATCAAGTTAAAGGTCAACTTGTCATATAGGTATTTTGTAAGGCTCAAAGGGGAATTATTGAAAGTTGGAATTCAAGTTTGTTATATTCTTAATCTTAAAAGTTTTAACTTTTAAGACATCGCTTTAAAATCCCGTCTCATAAAATTGTGGTTAGATAAGACATAACAGGTCATTTCAGCATGAAACATGACTCTTGAGCTAAGGGTCTTAGTTAAACCTTTTCGACACAGTTCAATGAAAAGTGACCGATTGTTCTAATCATTATTTTTGTCGAGTTCTTACCAACTGTATCGAGACTCTGCGCCATTGGTATTACTCCAGATGTCGAAACAGTCCCATGAGACGGACGAAAACCGAAAATCCCACAATATGATGCAGGAACTCTTACACTTCCTCGAGTGTCAGTACCTGATGAATAGGATAATCGAATTCAATTGATGATGATAAAAAACCATAAGGTTTAGGAATAATTACAAACACTATCCCAGAGGTTTCGCCTAATTACAAAAAAGACTCAGTTATCTTTCTAAATTACAAATACCACTTGACATTTGTAATTTGTTTCTATTTTACAAATTGCACCATCAAGAGGGGTATTTATTAGGGAAATACAAATCTCAAAGGGGTATTTGTAAGATTGAAAGATAATTGACGCTTTTTTGTAATTAGACTAAACTTCAAGGGTAGTATTTGTAATTATCCCTAAGATTGAAGAACAAGAAAATTTCACCTAAGGAGAAATCAGCAAGCATTGCAGCAACGGCGACAGCAGATCCACTAGACGATCCTCCAGGCACTCGATCTGGTGCACATGGATTAGTCGGTGTTCCATAATGTATATTTTCTCCATTTATGCTGCCAAACAAAGTTTATTTGTACCCAATTTTCCTTTCAGTGCAGAAAAAATTGGCCAACAATATTTAGCAGTAAAAAAACACTAGTTGAAATGCTATCATAAACACTTTAGCTCACATCAAAGTGTTTACGAGGATCTCTCCTCGTACGTCGACAAGATTTTTTCAAAACATGTCGCAATAGCTACAAGAATCACACTGACCACTATAATTCTGATACTCTGATTTGATTAAACAATAATTGTAATAAATATTCATGACTATGCAAAAGTAGCTGCACAAGTCAAACTAGCTGGATATTTAGTTACTCATATGTCCTGAAATTAGTTAGAAGAATCTAATTAAGTTCCTTAACTTGAGTTGACTGTTCAATATGTTTTAATAAAAGAAACCTGAATTTCAGATGATAGGTTTGATGAAAACCTGTAAGCCATTTCATCCATTACAGTTTTACCAATACAAGTGGCACCTGCCTTCAGCACGGACACAACAGCCGGTGCAGTCGATGTGGCTACAGAATGTGTCCTCGCCCAGTCCGGATTGCCAAAACCAGTCACATATCCCTCCACATCAAATCTGGGTACACCAATACATTTTTCCAATCAAGAACACACAAGTTATAGCAAAAATAGCATTACTACCCTGATGTTTAGCTTAATCACAAAAAGGAAAAACCCAATTATATTTCAAAATTATAAATTGCCCTCACACTTGTTTCTATTTTACAAATCGCACTATCAAGCGATCAAGAGGGGGCATTTGTAACACATTATAGGGTTACTTGTAATTCTGAAAGATAACTGGAGTGCTTTTGTAATTATCCCTTATTAAAATCATAAATACACCCAAAGAATGATAGGGAAACCAAGATAAGTTGAGGATTGAGCTTAATGTTTGAATTTGTAGTGTCATAAATGGAGGGGATATGTACATTAAGTGGATGTCATTATTGTACACGTGATGTCACGTATCCGTATCCTCTACTTGTAACTAGTTCACATTTGTCCCACTTTGGTTAGAAAATTAGTCCTTAGATAAATAAATCTTTTCAATTGTTCCTCCTAGTATATCATAGATATGTATTAGCATGCAGAAATGCTGTCAAGAGAAGCATCTTTATTGAACCTAAGATATGAAAACTAAAATTACTTGTTGGTAAGAACCTTGCACATTTGAACCACCAGATTGAGTTGACAACCAATCAATATTTCTTTTAAATATATATAGGGATTATTACAAAAACTACCCCTGAGGTTAGTCTAATTACGAAAACATTATCTTTCAAAATCACAAATGTCCCATTAAAGTGTTACAAGCACCCCAAAATTTTGTATATATCTAACAAATACCTCCCTTCTTAGAGTGGAATTGTAGAAGAGTATTTTTGTGGTGATTAAGCTAAATCTCAGGTAGTTTTTTTAATTAATTAACCCTATATATATGTTATGATAATTACAAAAAATTCATCGAGGTTCAGGCTAATTACAAAAATACTCAGAAATTTTTAGAAATTACAAAAAAACCCTTTAAGTTTGATCCGTATGACATTTCCCTCCTCATATACAAAAAACATTTAAAAACTCCCCCCAAGATATTATTATAGTTACCTCTTAAATTTAAGTTACATTCAAACTTTAAGTTTTTTTTTTTTTTGTGATTTTCAAAAACCTCTTGGTTTTTTTGTAATTAGCCCAACCGTTAGGGGGTTTCTGTAATTATCACATATGTATTGTAAAAACAAAGCTTGCTAGCTACCCACCCTATTAAATATCAAGGCACATAATATATTATATCAACAGATAAAAAAAAAAAAAAAGGAAGAGATTTATGGTGGGAGAGGACTGACATGTCTTTAACAGCAAAGGTAAGGCCATTTAAGTGAAGTTGAGCATGAGATGAAGGTTGAGGCAACAGAGTGAATTTCTCCATGAAAGCTCCATTATCTGCACATACTTCTAAGCTTTTCGCCATTCCCCTCTCTGTCTCTCTCTCTGTTTCTGTGAATTATGTCTTAGAAAATATCTTACCTGGAACGGACAAATGAGTTCCTAGTACATGACAATATTACAATACACTTGTTTTAATGTTGAGTCACTTACGTGTATAATTCTTGAAACCCTATCCACATTTTGTGTCAAATTCTCTGTTTAAGGGGTTATTGTTTGCCATTTTTAGTCTTAAATCACCCCATTTATTTTTATTTTTATTTTCTAAATAAATATTTTTTTTTACGCAGATCTGAGTTTATTGTTTTTCTCTTATTTGTAATTTTATCTTCTGGTGCGGTGTTTGGTTTATCACCGTCTTGGTGCAGTATTTTAATTTTTGTGCAGACAATTTAGACGAGCAAATTTTCAATTTGATAGAGATAAATCAGATTATTGTATTCATCATGGTGCAAATCTGGAATCATAAGTATTCTAGGCATTTTCAAAGTTGTAGGTTTTAAGGCAATTTTTATTAACCTAGATGCTAGATTTTTTTTTTATAGTTTTATCTTGTATGGTTATTAACAGATTTATTTATGTCTTTCTATCGATATATTGTTAATTTGAATTAATTAATAAAATTATTTTTTTGTAAAAAAACACGTGTCATTCCCAAATATATCTTTTGGGGGTTAGCAATGTTTTAAAATTTCGGTGAATAGATAGAAAGAAACCAAATATAATTGCAACCAGTGACGAGGCCACTTAGGGGCCAAGGGGGCACTGGGCCCCGCTGAAATTTTTAAAAAATAATAGGGGTATTTTGGTACTTACAAATTTTAACGTTAAAATAAATATAAAAATAGGAAAACTAGAAAAAAAATCTTCAATTCCTTCATTCTTCACTACAAGAAATCCCTTCCCATTTGTTAATCTTGAAAAATTGAGTCTTGGTAATTTTTTTGTTTCTCAAAATTTTGAACATTTTCTTTTACTCCACCATAAACTTGAACTCGAATTTTTGCACAATTCTCTTGCGTCTCTATTTGTCTTTTTAGGGATGATTTATGGTTAATTTTCAAATTTTTATTAAAGAATTCAATATTGGAGATGAGTTATTGAATGACCGTTTTGTAACACACATTGAAGAAGATATTTTTCGAAATATTAACAATAAAGCTATTATGCAACTATTTCAAAATATGAAGAACATAATAGATGTTATGGTATATTTAATGTAATTATAGTTTTTTATTTATTTTTTAATATTAAGATGCATGAATTAATACAATGACTTTATCAAAATTGGAATTTATTTATAGTTTTATTTTTAGAGTTGATGTATTTTTTTTTTCATTTTTATTCAATGTTAGTTAGGTCCGTTGTTCTGAAAAAACGCTAAGCAGACTGGGGCCTAGCGCCTAAGCAGAGTTTGGGTGGGGTTAGACATGGTCTAATTGGAAGAGAAATATAGGCGGACAAATGACACTATAAATAGGGATTTCGGGGCTAGACAAAGATTTTTAGAACAATAATTAGGCCCCCCTAAACAAAATTCCTGGCTTCGTCACTGATTGCAACAATTCTGTTTTTATTTAACAATGAAAATAATAAATAAAACTACTCTTCCAAAATAACAACCAAAATGTAATTGTAATAATAATTAAAAGGGATAATTACAAAAACACCCCTGAAGTTCGGGTTAATTACAAAAACCCAAAGATTTTTTAAAAAATTGCAAAAAAATCCATTGAGGTCTGATATGTCTTACTTTTTCGGTTTTTCCCCTTTATAAGAAAAAAATATGTCAAACCTCCCTTGATATTCATAAAAACATGACAATTATCCCCTAAATTAGAACATAATCAAACCTGATGTTTTTTTTTTTTTTTTTTTTTGTAATTTTCTGTAATTAATCCAAAACTCGGGGTGTGTTTTTGTAATTATTCCTACATAAAATCTCTCTCTCTCTCTCTCTCTCTCTCTCCAAAAGTTTCACCACTTGGTCGGACTTGACCTCCTCCAATGTACACACTCAAGACTCAACAACAACCCTCCATAATTACATTCCTTCACATTATTAAATCAATTTATTTGTCTTCGCTGGGTTCTTCGTTTCTCGCCCTTAAAAGCCCACAAATTCCTCAAGAAATTCGGGTTTAGCTTTTTCTCCACCACTCCACCAATATCCATCTCCGATCATCCCCATTTTTTTTCATCTGGGCCTATCTCAAAACTACGAAAACCTCCAATCCACGCGTTTTCTTGGAATTTTTTATTTCACCGACGATGGCGGAAAATTCAAGGGAGGAAACGGTACTGAGTCAGCTCAGTGAATCGGTCAAGGCCATCACCGCGTTGCCAGAGTGTAGAACGGTTTCCAGGAAGATGTACTGTAATCTGGTGAGGAGAGTTAAGCTTTTGAGCCCTCTGTTTGAGGAGTTGAAGGACGGTGGAGGAGAGGAGGAGGAGCTTGGAGACGACGTCGTTTTGGGGCTTGACTCGCTCAGAGTCGCTCTTGATTCGGCTCTTCAGCTGCTGAAATCGGTCCATGAAGGCAGTAAGATTTTTCAGGTATATTTATGTATAGATTGTCGAATTTTTTTTAATCTTCTATGTTCGATAAAAAAAAATGATTCTGCTGGTGGAGAATTGTCATGTTATACCTTGCTCTATGTTTTTTTGTTTTCTTAGCTAGCTAGCTCTACTTTTTTTTAGCTCAATATTTTTCATTTACTTCTGTGTGGATGTGAAAATTAAGCTTGGATTAGTAGAAATGGACAAATGTTTCTTCATATGGGGGTGTTGAGCTGTTGAATTCTGATAGTTTGTTGTTACTAGAATATGAAGTTGTTTGATCATTGTAGATCATTGATCAGATAAAATGAGTTATTTCTTGTTTTGGTCATTATAATTTATAGTTTCTATATGAACTTGTTGTTTGTGTGATTGGTTTTATGAAAAATGAAAAGTTATACTACACCATAAGTTTGTAGTTTTAGTTTTCTAACTAGGATTGATGAGGTATCAAGGCTTGACAGAAAGTTATCATTTTGTTCTATGTACATTTTGGTATTGTAAATCAAGAAACATTCAGAGAAAAACGACAGTGAATTAAGGTTCTTGTATTACTTACTGTTCAAAAAATGTGTTTGAAGTTTGTGGAAATAATGTTGATTGTGATTCAATTAATTTTTTTTTTTTTTTGGTGAGTACTGCCTGCACTGCCTTGTACTACTTTGTTTTATGTTTTCATGGAGACTGATGAAGTTTCTGGAATGAATGTTTTAGCAGCAACCCTGTCTATGTTGTAGATATGTGCTCAATTATTTACATTCTGACAAAAGGTGCAAATAATTTTGAAGGATGAAATTGTGAAAATTTATGTTAACCATACTCTTTTAAAGGAATAATTACAAAAACTACCCTTGGGTTGTAACCTAATTACAGAAAAATACCCTGTTATCTTTTTAAATTACAAATATTGCTCTGCTGTATGTTTCAGTTTTACAAATTGCACCTATCGAGGGGGGTAATTTTTATAAATGCAAACCACAAGGGGGTTCGTAATGCATCAAGGGGAATTTTGTAAATTTAAAAGATAACTAGATTCTTTTGTAACTAGATTAAACCTCCGGGGTAGTTTCTGTAATTATCCCTCTTTTAAATGACCAAATGAACATGTGGATAAATGTCAATGGAGGTAGATGTGAGTTTTCCACCTAAATGAATATTTTATAGAACAACGTTTAGAAGTTATTTTTCCATTGTTGCATTTTTGTGGTATAATACATTAATCGCAGACCTGCTTTAATCACGTTTCAATGTGCTAAATTTATTTCCACCTATCGTTCTTATTTTGTTACAGGCTCTGCAAGTCGACAAAATTGCAAGCAGGTTCGAAAATATTACTAAACAGATCGAAGCTGCACTAAGTCAGATTCCCTATAATAAACTTGATATACCTGAGGAAGTTCGAGAACAGGTAAAAAAGGGATAATTACAGAAGAAAAACTCTTGAGTTTTGGGCTAATAAAAAAAAAAAAAAACCAGAGATGTTACAAAATTACAAAAAGGGCCCTTAGGTTTGATTATGTCTTAAATTTTAGGGGGTAACTGTAATATTTCTATAAATATTAGGGGTTTGAAATGTTTTTTGCTTTGAAGGGAACCTCAAGGTTTTTTTTTTTGTAATTTTCAGAAACCTCTGGAGTTTTTTGTAATTAACCTGAACCTTAGGATTCTTTTTTGTAATTATCCCGGTAAAAAAATGTAATCTGTATGCCTTATACGGTTTGCGTAGTTATGTGATTCCATGGTGTTTCGCCTTTATTCATAAATACTTTTTTTTTCCATTCTACAGATTGAACTCCTACATGCACAATTTAAACGAGCAATAAGCCGCACGGAGTCACCTGATTTGCAACTGGTGATGGACTTAGCCGCAGCACAAATGGAAGACGACCCTGACCCCATGGTTTTCAGACGTCTTTCAGAGAAGCTGCATCTCAGGACCACAACAGATATAAAGAGAGAGTTGCTCGCGATCCACGAGATGGTCATCTCGTGTGGTGGTGTTCCTGATGGAGTTTCGGAGGAGTATATCGAGACTATGTCGTATCTTCTGAGGAAGCTAAAGGACTGTGTAATGACGGATAATCCGGACATTGATACCCCTGAAAATGACAAGAATTCAATTAAGCATAGATCTCCGATCATCCCTGATGACTTTCGTTGTCCGATATCACTAGAGTTGATGAAAGATCCTGTAATTGTGTCGACTGGACAGGTTTGAACCTTTGAGTTGCTTCTTATAGAAAAAGGGATAATTACAGAAACCCCCAAGGTTTGGGCTAGTTACCAAAAAAACTTAGATATGTTTCAAAATTACAAAATGCCCCTTTAGGTTTGCTTTTGTCTTAAATTGTAGGGGTAACTTTAATATTTCTATAGCGATCAGGTTTTTTTTGAAATATTTTGTTTATGAAGGAGGAATGTAAGACGGTCAAACCTCAACGGGTTTTTGGCAGTTTTCAAAAACCTCTAGCTTTTTTTTTTGTAATTAGCCCGAACCTTAAGGGTTTTTGTAATTATCCCAAAAAACAATCACTCTTATTTTTTCACTGGAGAAACTTTTTTGCCGGAACTCACGAGTGCTTATGAAAATTTTATAGAAAAAAAGTCAAATCAATTATTGTTATTACACTATCATCTCACAAATTACGGTATTCACTCACTTTCATCTTTTCAATCACGAATCATATTCAATTATTATTTTGCTATTTATATATCACGTTAACTATTATCATCGGATTTTCATCTCATATCCAATTACACTATCAAAATTCATTCTTTTTATTTCAAAAATCTTAAGCCACTTTTCTCCAATAGAAACAAAAAAATCAATATGAAAGGAAATGAGAGTGATTGCTTGACCTTTTGTTCCTCATTTCATCTCATTTCTATTTTTGGAGAGAATATGATGAAAACATTGTTCGAAAAATTGAGAATGAATTTTGAGAGTGTGATTGGAAATATGATGAAAACGTGACGATGATAGTTGTTGTGGTGATGCTTTTAGTAAAACAGTAATTAGATGTGATTGGTGAATGAAAAAATAAAAGAGAGTGAATAGTATATTTCTCGTATGATTGTGTATGATTATAGTGGATGTGATTGATGATTGAAAGAGTAAGAATGAGCGAATATTGTATTTTTTTAAATTTCACGAACAATTGCATTCATTCATAAGTTCTGAAGCTGCTATTCAGTTAGTGTTTTCAATTGTTTCCGATGCAGACATACGAAAGATCCTGCATTCAAAAATGGTTAGACGCAGGGCACAAGACCTGCCCCAAGACTCAGCAGACACTATTGCACACCGCCTTAACCCCAAATTACGTGTTGAAAAGTCTTATTGCTTTGTGGTGCGAGAGTAACGGAGTCGAGCTTCCTAAGACACAAGGCAACAATTGCAAGAACAGACGATCAGGAACCGGCAGTTCGGACTGCGATCGTGCCGCCATCGTCTCCTTATTGCAAAAGCTCGCAAACGGCAATCCCGAACAACAACGAGCAGCTGCTGGCGAGCTCCGTTTGCTAGCTAAGCGAAACGCTGATAACCGAGTATGTATTGCGGCCGGAGCCATTCCCCTATTAGTTGAGCTTCTAGCCTCTCCCGATTTGAGAACTCAAGAACACGCCGTTACTGCCCTTCTCAACCTCTCGATAAACGAGGCCAACAAGGGCATTATCGTAAATGCCGGCGCAATACCGGATATCGTAGACGTGCTGAAAAATGGAAGCACGGAGGCTCGAGAAAACGCCGCCGCAACCCTTTTTAGTTTATCGGTCGTCGATGAAAATAAAGTCGCGATCGGAGCTGCCGGGGCTATACCGCCTCTAATCGACCTTCTCTGTCAGGGCACTCCGAGAGGGAAAAAAGATGCGGCCACGGCTATATTTAATCTTTCGATTTACCAAGGAAATAAAGTGAGAGCAGTACGAGCGGGAATCGTCCCGCCGTTAATGAGATTACTCAAAGATCCTGGAGGCGGAATGGTGGACGAGGCTTTAGCAATATTGGCCATTCTTGCTAGCCATCAAGAAGGGAAATTAGCTATCGGACAGTCCGAGCCGATCCCCATTTTAGTCGAGGTTATCCGGACCGGGTCGCCTCGCAATCGGGAAAATGCGGCCGCGATATTGTGGTCTTTGTGCACGGGTCATTCGCAGTATTTGAAAATTGCTGGGGAGCTTGGGGCCGAAGAGGCACTAAAGGAGTTATCGGAAAACGGCACCGATAGGGCCAAGAGAAAAGCGGGAAGTGTTCTTGAGCTTCTCCAGCGAGTCGAAGAGGTAATTATCATTTCATGACAGACTGTGGTTTAATATATGGGGAATTTAGCATTTATTTTATCAAATTGAATTTTCCGGTTAGAGTAGTTTTGTCAATCTTTTTACACGCCCGTGGTATCGATTAATGCAGCAATGTAGTTGTGTAAAGTTATTAGATACAGATTGTCTAAGATTTTCCTACTGTTTTGCACCTTTGTGTGAGGGTTTGGTTGGAGATTGTATAGGGGAATCGTTGGAAGTATATACATGTATTTATTTGCAGGGATGTAGGAGGTGTTGAACTGTTCTTTGAACTGTACTATGTTTGTTGAAATTTGATAAGTTAGATGTATTTTTATCTCATCATATAAATTAGGGATGACAAATACTTTAATCGTGTCAGACACGATAATGACACGACATGATAAGTTCAATCACGAATACGAACACGAAAATGAAAATTTTCAAGTTGACATGACACGACACGATTTGACACGATAAGTCGTAAAAAAAAGCTAATTAAGTTTGAGCGATACGATATTACACGGATACACGATAACACATTATATGTAGGATATAAACGATACGATCCGGGCCGAGCCGAGTCGAGCCAAGCTTTAGCTTATTTGCCAAATGCTCGCTTAATTTTACACGAGTTCAAGCTCGAGCCGAGCTCTCTTTAGATTTTAAAAATCTTGTTCGTGTTCGTTTGATAAAATTATTTAGTGTTTGAATTTGTTTGTAAACATGTTCGTGAACGCGTTGTGTTCATCGCATATTCGTGAACATTGAATAAATTATTTCGAGAATACAAAACAAACAAAATTTCTTTTGATGAATTCGTGTTCATTATATAATCGTGATTTTTTTTTAACTTTAATTCATTTGTTAATGATAAATTTTAATTATAACTTTAAATCTTTTTAATATTTATCAAATACTATTAGAATTATATATGTTTAACTTCTCAATATTTATATTTAACTTATATGTAAAATTTTAATTTTAAAATTAAGCTACATGAACTTTTTCATGAACATTTTATAAACGAACACTAAATGAGCTTGTTCACGAGCTATTAATGATCGAGTACACAATTGTTGAAGCTCTGATCGTTTATTAGACGAGCCCAATTTGTTCATTATATGTTTGTTAACTAAATAAACGAACATAATTCGAACTTGTTCAAGAGTTGTTTGTCAAACGCTATATTCGTTTACGGCCCTAATTATATGACATCACATATATAAACTACAAAGTATCTAATAAAAACATATAAAATATCAGATTATCGTTCACTATCGTGTCATTAACAGGTACACATGTCATTATTATGTACCTATTTGGAATTAGCTTGTGTCACTAACAGATTGGCAAACTGTTAACGGATTAACATTCCGTCTATTAATTTTTATCGTGTTTATCGGATTGACATGAACACGATACAACACAATCTTTTTTGTCCTTATTGCATCAACATCATAGGGACATTATCACGATAAGGCTAAGCGCTAACCCTTTATTTTCTTGTCGTATTATCATGTCGTGTCAAAATATGCCATTCCTAATATACATTGGAGGAGGAAATAATATCTTGAAGTTTATTCTAATTATAAAAGAAACTCAACTATCATTCAAAACTACAAATATCTCATTTGTTTATATTTGTACAAATTGCGCCATTGGAAGAGCGTATTTTGTTAATCAAATACAAACCTCAAGGGGTATTTGTAATACCATTTATATTTGTTTCTATTTTACAAATTGCATCCTCATGAGTTAGGCATTTGTTAAGTGAAAATACAAACCTCAACGAGGTGTTTGTAATACAATTAGGAGTATTTGTAATTTTGAAAAATAACTGTTTTTTTTAATATATATAATTAAGCTAAAAGCTTTTTCCGTAGTACCAGAAATTCGAACTACCCCAAGGCCCAAACACAGTAGAACTCTTTTTTGAGACTTGAGAGAGATCAGAAAAGACAAGAGCGGTATGAACGAAATGAATTTTAGGGGTTCTAATTAGAATTTTCGAAGAGTTTGGGCAGTAACACTACTTTTGCAAGAGCAAGTCTCTTGTGAGACGGTCTCACGGATCTAAATAGATCCGTGAGATGGACCTCCTAAGGGCCCCGTTTTGAGAACATGAACCATGAAAATAAATTTAAAAATAATAATGAACCATAAAGAAACAAAAATAAACCCAAAAAAATGAACCATGAAGAATAAACCCGAAAAACAAAAATAAACCCAAAAAATAAAAAATAATCCCTAAAAAAACTAAAAAATCCTAAAAACCCAAATCAATTAAAAATAAACCCAAGAAACAAAATAAACCCTAAAAAAACAAATATAAACCCTAAGAAAAATAAAATCTGAAAAAAAACTTTTAAAACTTTGTTTAAGGGCTTCGTCTCATGCAAGTTTTTGCCCTTTTGTAAAATAAGGTGACTGGACAGACACTTGGTAATCGGTACTTAATGGACTGCCGCGTGACCGCGTCTGTTCAGCGTGGATTGAAAGGAAATAAAAAAATATACTCCATCATATTCACACTAAGTGTCTTTCTTTAATAAAAACACACATATTAAGGAACATATTAAAATACTCAATATACCCATAAAAAATAATAAATGTTGCTTTGAAAAAAAATAAAATTTAGGCATTAATATTAATAAGTATGAGGGTAATTTGGAAAAATTATTTTCTCATTAGTCTTGAAAACATCAAAAAGACATTCTTTTTTTAATAACTTTTTGTGTCAAGAAAATATTTATTGTGAATAGGAGGGACCGAAGGGAGTATATAATAAAAATGTTTATTGCATGGGCTAAGCAAGCTCAGCTCAATAGGTTTTGTACGTCTGGGCTTCGATCTAATCCATTGTTATAAAGATTCTCATCTAACTAGCTATAGGTTCCCCTTGCCGGCTATATTTTTCCAAAATATAATCCACTTAAATTATTAATTAAACTGGATCAAAAACTCAATTTTTATAAATCAATTTATTACAAAACAACCCCTCTTGAATTCTTCTTTTTTCTTTTTTTAGAAAAATACGAAATTTCATTAAAATTGCTATAAACGGCCATCAGCGATTGACAACGAAGAATCGAGTCAACAATCAAATCGATAAATTATATTTATCTAATTAATCGACCGGACTTAAACATTAAACTATCATAGATGAATATCAGTAAAAACAAAAAGTTACGATTGTTGGATAAATCTCGTACCAATGAATTTAATGTGAGATTGATCCCAAATTTTCATGAAAACCCATCAACACAGATTGTATTTAGATAACAACATTTAAACAACAACACAACAACCGAATCTTCTGAATGGACACCATATAGGATAGAACACCACTTATTATGAGAGTAAAACTCAATTTATTAAGGGACACAAACACCTTTGGAGGAAACTTGAAACTCTAATAAAAGGAGACAAACAAAAATTAAATAATAATAACAAATAAAAAGATGATTTTCCGTCATTCTTCCATGGAGGAAGATGATGAAAGAAAGGAAGACGCACATGACTTAATTAACACATGCTTGCTGTGTTCTTCCCAAAATCTCATCTTTGAGTGAAAATTTTGTGGAATGTGTGATTGTTTGTCGAGAAATAACTTTTTTGTAAAAAAATATAATTCTCCTCCAAAATTAACTCACTTTTCTCTTTCTCCCACACATTTCTCAATACCCAACTATACTATTTATTATTCATATAAAGAATTTTGGTAGTTTCTTTATTTTATCACTAATTTTATTATTGTTCTCTTAATCTTGCTAACAAAAGGTATAAAATGAGATCCATATTGCCATTTTCGGTTCAATTTCTCATTTTTGTTCAATTTTCTTGCATTATATTTTACACTATTATTTTCATAAAATATTCCATAAACAATCAATATTTCTAAAGAATTTTCTATTACATTAACACAATTATTACTCTTTCTCTAAACATCTAACTTTCACTTTTAAAAAAATATTCACCATTATTCACTCAAAAAATTAAGATGAACCGAATAAAAAGACAAGCAATCACAGTGTTCAATTCCTTGTGAATGCAATTCTAGTACACACAATTCATGCTCTCTGTCAATTCGCATTAGTTTCTGCCCATCCCACATCCCCACTCAATTAAAATTACACCACCGACGAATATTGTGAAATGCCCTTTTCGTGATCCAAAATTTGGGGAATTTCTAATTAATAATTTGGGCAAAGAGAAAAAATTATTATGATATGTGTTTTAAAGCGTGTAATATTTTTGTTAAAGTATTACCACCCCACCCCATCAACATGCATAATATGACAAATTATTTCTACGACACGTCAAGAACTTCTCAAAATAATATTTATTAGCGAATAAGCGAAAGAAATATTATGGTAAAAATTTCATTTGTAATATTAGCTATTTATATAAAATTTTACACGATTTGTGACCAACATATTTCCTTAAAAATGTCATTTCTTGGATAAAAAATATACAATTTCCAATAAACATTTATTCCAAAACAAATTTATTGGATAAAAAATAGGGCAAAATACATTATACCCCCCTTGAACTTGACCTAATGTATCAAACACGCCCCTCAACTTACCAATGTAATACTTACCCCCCTCAATCAAAGTGTATGGACAAAATTACCCTTAATAACAATTATTTTAGCATTTTTAATCATTGGACCTTAATTTTGATTTTATATTCTTTATTTAAATTATTTGTTTTTAGAAAAATCAACTAGTAAGTAAACTAGTTCAAAATTAAAAACATTTGAAAAATAGATATTTATAATAAATACACAAAAATATTGAATTTAAAATTTATTTTGAATATTTGGGTTCTATGTATTTAACTCTTTTAAATAATAATAATAATAATAATAATAATAATAATAATAATATTTTTGTATATTAAAACATTTGAATAATAGATATTTATAATAAATATACAAAAATGTTGAATTTAGAAATTATTTTGATTATTTGAGTTCAATGTATTTAACTCTTTTACATAATAATAATAATAATAATAATAATAATAATAATAATAATAATAATAATAATAATAATAATTTTGTATATGGAATAACTATTTTTTATTTGTATTATTTAACTCTTTTTGTTGATGTCAACTTTATACAAAAATATTGAATGTAAAAAAAATTTTGATTATTTGAGTTCAATGCATTTAACTTTTTTAAATAATACGAATAAAAATATTTTTGTATATTATATAAATTATTTGAGTTCAATGTATTTAACTCTTTTAAATAATACTGAATAAAACTATTTTTGTTATTATACAAAATCTGTATAAACAAAGAGTTATGCAAAAAACATTATGCAACACCCAAGAGTGACAACTAAAGAGACTTAATGATGAGATAAGAAGTGATTAATGGTTTAACTTGAATGATACATTTTAGATCCTCTCCATGACTGTTCTCTCTGATTATCAGTTCAAAATTTCAAATTTAAATCGAAGAGTTTTAGCAGCAGCTTGCCCTTAAATATTAACATCAACATTTTTTCTAGTTTTCATACAATTGTAACAGACTCGTAATTTAAGTTGCCAATATATATACAAATAATTTCTACATTCAATATTTTTGTATATTTGTTATACTATCTATTATTAAAATATTTGAATATTTGAACTAGTTAAGTTACTAGTTGTTTTTCTAAAAAAATAATTCAAACAAAGAATATAAAATCAAGGTTATGGTACAATTATGAAAACATGCTGGGGGGTATAATGTATTTTTCCCTAAAAACTATATAATTTTAAATAAACACTTCCAGAAAAACAATTATTAGATTATAACCCCTCATTGCAGATGTGTCATATAAGTTAATTAATATTTCATTACTATTATAATCAATACTAAGACATAACAATTCATATAGGAAATTTATATTAAATAAGGATAAAATTAGGGTGAACATTTGCATACTTTTTAGGGTTAGAATTAACTTTACCCACTTGTACAATTGACTTAATTTACATCAAATACACTCATCTACTATTAAAACCTACGAATAGGCCTAAACCAATAACAATTATGTTGATGGAGAAAAGCGCCTCTAATTTAAATAAAAGGAAAATTAATTTGCTACTTCTATTGTAAACTATAAATATTTTTCCCCTATAATAAATATCAATTGATTTGATCCCAAATATTACAAAGCTAATTTTACTAAATAAAAATAACCGTAAGTCAAATTCGAAATAAGTAAATATCAAAATATAACTTAATATTATAGAGTAGATAGACTAACTTTTCCTAAAATGTATTGCAAAATTTTAATAACTATTATTTATATATATAACATTAGTAAGTAAGTCATAAATTAAGAGCCAAATTGGTAAATATATATTTAATTGTGAATATACGTCTATTATGAGTGGTGCGCATGTGTAATTCAAATATATTAAAGGATCAAATTGCAATGTGTAATATGTGAAAGAAAATTCAGTATTGAAAACAAAAAGAAATACTCTTAGGCTTCATTTGGATTGATGGCTTTGGAGCGAAGGATTTCAAATCCATAATAACAAATCCATTGATGATGTTTGGATTAAGTCATTCTATAGTGGATTTCAAATCTTTGAAAATTATTTTTGGAGTCATTTTGGAGGATTTCAAATCCTTGTTATTTGGAGTCATTTGAAATCCTTCCCCTAAATCCTCTCCCCAAATCCGAATTCTCCCATCCAAATGCAACCTTAAAATATTGTTCTAGTTAAGAAATTTTCATGTGAAGAAATAAAAAAAAAAAATCTAAAACATGCATTCTAAAAACAACATAATATAAATTTATATGATATATTCTTTAAATTCAATGTATCCTTTTATGTTATTAAATATGTGTTAGCTATTTATTTATTTAAATATTAATTATGATTAAATCTCATAGAAAATTAATGTTAACTAAATTAAGTCAAATTATTGATCTTATTTTTCGTAGAGAATTATAATATTGTGTATTCTATGTTTTGTAACTTCAATTTTCTGTTGATAAGTAAATTCTAAATTAGTTAGTGCATATTGGGGAGCACTTATGTAATAATTAGAAAATAAATTTTTTAATAAGTGATTCTTCAAAGAGTCTCAAATTATAATTTCTCTAGAATTAATTTTTTAAAGAATTGACTTATACAAAAGACCATTCAAACACCAAACAATTGCTACTATTATGAAAAACTGACTTTTTATATTCAAAAGCTCATTTGATATTAAAACCAAAAATATAAAAGCTGAAAAATGAATTTCATATCATATTGCTCTGTTAATGTACAGAGGACTAGTATTTATATACAAGTAAAGAGAGCAGTTAGCTATTATGTAACTAACTAACTAGAAGCTAACAAACTATAATAGAATGTAACAACATAACTGCTTGATGTAACAGAAGAGAGAAAATATATTCTAATACGCCCCCTCAAGATGGACGGTATATGTTAATGACGGCCATCTTGGAGAGAAGTGAAAGCAGTGTGGAAGAAGGAAGAGGTTTAGTGAACAAGTCCGCAAGTTGAAACTGAGAACGCATAGGAAGAAGCTTGATAGTGCCATCCACAACACAATCCCGAACAAAGTGGCAATCCAGTTCTATATGCTTGGTCTGTTCGTGAAAGGTTGGATTGTTGGCAATATGTATGACAGCCTGATTGTCACAAAATAAGGTGGAGGTACCAACGAGATAAATTTGAAAATCCAGAAAAAGTTGATGAAGCCATAAAAGTTCGCTAGTGGTGGCGGCCAAAGCTCGATATTCAACTTCGGCGATGAGCGGAGACGGTTGTTTGCTTTTTAGATTTCCAGGAGATCAAGGAGTCACCCAAAAATACACGAACCAGGTTGTAGAACAGCGAGTATCAATGCAAGACACCCAATCCGAATCAAAGAACGCCTTTAAATGCATGGATGAATGAGAGGAGAATAAAATACCTTGACCGGGGAACCTTTGAGATAACGTAAGAGATGAAACATAGCGAGAAGGTGAGAAAACGAGGCTTGCAACGAATCGATCGAGGCGATGAACGACATAAGCGATATCATGACGAGAATGTGTGAGATACAAAAGACGACCAACAAGTCGACGATATTGGGATGCATCCTCCAAAAGGTCACCATCGAGATGCATTAAGCTTGAGTGTAGGACCCGTGGGATGAGGGGCGGGTTTGGCAACGAGCGCGGACTAGTATCATCAAGAGTTGCGGTGTGTAATGGCGTTGGGTTAAGAAAATACCCTTGGAGGATCGAACAATTTCAAGGCCCAAAAAAGAACTTAAGATGTCCCAAATCCTTCATTTTGAACTGATTCTGAGAAAATCTTAACTTCCGAGATTATAACAGATGAAGGACCAACCACAATGATATCATCAACATAAAGTATAACAACAAATGAAGAACCCGAACCCTTCGTAAAAAGGGAATAATCAGACTTAGATTGAAGAAATCCAAACTGTAACAAAACGACAGTAAACTTTGAATTCCATTGGCGTGAAGCCTGTTTGAGACCATAAATGGATTTGTGTAAACGACAAGCAAGTTTACATGAAGAATCAAGGAATCCGGTGTCCCGAATAACTAAGAGGCATGTCCATATACACTTCTTCAAAAAGATCGCCGTTGAGAAACGCATTGTTGACATCTAACTGCATAAGAGACCAGTTATGTGTGGCTGCCAATGCAAGAAGGACTTTGACAAGATACTTGAGTTTAGCAACGGAGAAAAAATATCAAGATAATCCACACCTTCCTGTTGATTGTAGCCCTTCGCAACCAAACGATCCTTATATCGGGCCACCGAACCGTCAACAGCATATTTAATCTTGTATATCCAATGACAACCAATCGTGTGCTTTTCAGATGAAAGTGGGACAATGGACCAGGTGTGATTTGCCTCCATGGCATCAAGTCTTCTTGCATTGCTATTCGCCAATGCGGAAATTTGACTGCTTGGTGGAAAAATTGGAGTTCAAATGTAGAAGAAATAGAAAGAACAAAGTGTTTATGGGCTGAGGACAAAGAATCATAAGATAAGACATGTGTGAGAGGAAATGGAACATCATGTGGGGGAAGGAGAAGTGGCGATAGGAGATTACAATGAAAATCTTGGAGGTAAGTGGGAGTTTTGGAAATTTTAGTGGATTTACGTAAGATAGGAAGGGGTTCTTGAGAGGAAGATGGTGCGGCCAGTTCAGGTGGGGGAATAGAGGAGACATGGGAAATATCCGGGGAGGTGTAACACTAGGAGAAGGGAGAACCAAGTTATAGAAAGGATCCGAAACGGGAGGGGAATGACTGGGATTATGAAAGGGGAATATGTGTTCATGAAATACAACATCTCGAGATATAAAAACTTGCATAGTATTAAGATCAAGTAATTTATATCATTTGACAGATGGAGGATATCCCAGGAACACACAAGAACGAGCCCGAGGTTGGAATTTGGTGCGATGAGATGCCAATGTCGAAGCATACACCAGACAACCAAAAACTCGGAGAATGGAGTAGTCAAAATCTCGATTATATAGCTTGTCAAATGGAGTGTGAAACTAAAGCAATCGAGATGGAGTGCGATTGATAAGGAAGGTAGCCATAAGCACACAATCCGACCAATAGGTAGAAGGAACCTTGGGCCGAAAATAAATGGCCCGAGCAACATTTAACAAATCTTTGATGTTTGCGCTCCCACCAACTGAATTTTGTTGAGGTGTTTGACGCAAGTGAACGATGCAATATTCCTTTCTCACCAAAATAATCGTTGAATTGCAACTCCTTTGCATTATCCGATCGAATTATTTTAATAAGTTTAACACAATTATCTTAAAGAAATAAGGAATAATATGACAAGCATCGATTTATTACGCAACAAATATACCCAAGTAAACCGAGTACAATCATCAACCAAAGTAAGAAAATAACGATGCCCCGTAATATGCGATGTAGGAGAGCACGATCCCCAAATGTCACAATGAACAATGTCAAAGGCTCACTAGCAAAATGATTATTAGACTACAACATCGACGTTTGTTTAGCTAAAGGACGATAGAACAAATACCCAAATCATGGAGCTAAAACGTTGTAACTTGTCCGTGATCGGCATCAAACTCTTGGATGAAGGATGACCAAAACGATCGTGCCATAGGCGAGAAGAGGTTGCGATGAGAGATAACATTAAAGCATTAATGGAAGCGGAATGGTCGAATGAAATGGAAGCAATGGACAATAAGATTATTGTCATGGGCGGAGCATCGACGGATAACAAGTTGAACTTGAATTGAGGAATAAACAACACATCTTTAAGAACCAAGGTGCTGAGCCCAAACGAATTTTCCTAGATAAACATGTCTCAACCGAACTATTATTAGGCGTTATAACAGAGGAAGGCGGAGAACTCAACGAAATAAATGCATCACGATTGCGGATATATGCTAGAGGCACCAGAATCCACTATCCAAAATCGAGTGTGAACAAGACACGAATCCGGAGAAATAGAGATGCAAGTACCTGCAGTGTGCGATGGAGTCTGGGAAGGAGGTTTATCTGTGGAAAATGTAGATAGTTGTGACGATAGCATAGCAATTAATTATTGACATTGATCTGGATTCAAAGAAGACAAATGATCCTCTGAAGTCGAAGAAGGACGCTCAGCAATTGGAGTAGAGATTTGATTAACACTTCCAGAATGAGAAGGCAACGATCTAAAACGGGACTTATAGCCGGTGGATAACCATGTAGCTTATAACATTTGTCAACGGTGTGACCATGGAAATTACAATGGGTGCAAAAAGGTCTATCACGTTTTTGCGATTTAGAAAACTTTCCGGGAAGCGACTACGGGAAGAAGTACCTTGGCGTATGTTATTAGTCGAAGCCAAAAGGCCAAGTTATTACCCGAAGAATCCTCTGAAACACCAACTTTGTGTTGATGTTCTTCCTGAGAAACCAGGGAAAACACCCGATTCATAAGAGGTAGAGGATCCATAAGAAGAATTTGACTTCGAACTTGAGCGTAAGACACATTGAGCCCCAGGAAAAAGCTAAAACATATTCCACTTGGTAGTGATCAAACATAGACGTATTCCACCACGGGTGCATCTTCCACATTTACATGAGGGGCAAAAATGCCCTAATTCTTCCCAAAGAGCTTTCAATTTCGTAAAATAGGCACCAACTGAAAGCTGGTCTTGGCGGAGATTGATCAAATCTCACCGGAGTTGAAAGAGACGTGGACCATTACTCTGTTGGAATCGTTCTTCCAGATCTAGCCAAATATCTCTTGTAGAATCAGAGAAGAGAATGATGGCGCTAATCTCCTTCGATACAGAGTTTAAGATCCAACTGATGACAATGTTGTTGTTGCGAATCCAGGAATAGAGGAGAGCATCAACCGTTTCAGCTGGTCGCAACAGTGTACCATCAACGAATCGAAGCTTATTCTTGACGGAAAGAGCAATCGTCATTGCTCGGCACCACGAAGCATAGTTGTCGCCTGTCAATGGCTGGGATACGAGAATCAGCCCAGGGTTGTCGGAGTGGTGCATGTAAAACACACTCGAAGAATCCTCGATTACAGAGGAACTAGAATCAGAAGTCATGGTGAGAATGATCACCGGAAAAACAGGCACAACGGCTGGAGAAGGATGAAAGAAAAATGATAGGAAACGAGGAAATGAAAACCCTACTGATACCATATTAGAACCAAAAATATAAAAGCTGAAAAATGAATTTCATATCATATTGCTCAGTTAATATACAGAGGTCTGGTATTTATATACAAGTAAAGAGAGCAGTTAGCTATTATGTAACTAACTAACTAGAAGCTAATAAACTATAACAGAATGTAACAATATAACTGCTAGATGTAAACCACTAGATTGTAGCTCAAGTGGTATCACTCACCCTTTGTAAGGGTATTGGCCAGGTTCGAACCCGGTACCTTTCGATTTATTTGAAATTTATCCCTCCTCTCCAACCAAAGATCCCAACTTATTAAAAAAAAAAAAAAAACGCTAGATGTAACAAAATAGAGAAAATATATTCTAATATTTGAAAAGTGCTCCCAAATATTGTTAATATGTTTGACCTACAACGCATGCACATCTTATATAATAGAAAAATAAACATATTTAAACCAATATCAACTAAATTGACGTAAACTTCTAATCTTAATTATTAAAGCAATGTATACATAAATCTTAAACACACATAAAGTTAGTAAATTATTTATTCAAAAGAATTATTGTCACTTCTCTATATTGTTAAAACTTTTTTTTGTTTTATATTATTTCAATTTAAAATAGGTAAAATATTTAGTTCGACAAGAGTTAAGTAAAATTAAGTTGAATCAAATTAATTGATATTAATCGTAATGAAGACAAAATATGTAATGTAACATTTTATAAAGTTTAGGGTATTTACATCCATTAATATATAAATTAATTGAAGAATGTGTGTATATATGTATGTGTGTGTTTAATACGTAAAGTTGATCTTTATTATATTACTGAACTAGTACTCAAAAATAAAGTATGTTACTCAGGGCGGAGCCACATGGTGGCTTGGGGCCCCCTTTACTCCCCCAACTTTTCTCTTTTATTTTTAGCACCTATATTTTTGTTATTTAGTATTTTGGCCAATGTCCCCCAATATATATTGAAAGAAAATTATAAATTGTAGATAGTTTTCGTGATATGCAAAAGAGACTCTAAACAAGTTAAGTTTACTGATGTATTTTGTAAAAATTTACTAATGAATATTAATATATTATTTTGATACAAATATAATATATATAAACTTTATTATCTTGTATATATACACAAATGTCATCTTTTGTTTTTTACTCTTGGCTAGAGGCGTCAATTTCTGACATGACACGATAAATCGATACGAATTTAATATTTTTTTAATATTTATGTATTTTGTATTTGTAATTTTAATTTTTTTCTCCACTTTTTATTTTTTTTTTTCGTGTCAACTTTAAATTATATAGGTTTTTCGTGTCGTTTCGGATTGTCATAAACGGGTTGTGTTCGTGTATCTTGACACAAATAATTAAGCGGGTCGTGTTCGGTGTCGAACACGACCCGCCAACACGAAATCTCGGCCCCCTTACCGATTATCCCGGCTTCGCCCATGATGTTACTTAACTACTATTATAATCAAACAAAAAGTTTGATCAATTTCTACCAATTAGTTAGTACTTCATAACGAAAATTGATAATTATGAATATTTTTTAATTGAAAATCAAACCATATAAATATGATATAATATTTTACGACCATATCATGGTTATTGTAGAGTTATGATAAACTAATGCCATTTTGAGCTGTATTATAGGAATCTTTGAAAAAACTCTATGGAATGTTATGTGAAAATATGGTTTATATTGGATACGGAATATATGAGAATCCAAACCTTGCTTGATTCATCCACAAATTTGAATTTGCAGATTGACTCGAATTCGATCTGGAAATCGAATATTAAACTCGAATTGAATGTAATTGAATTAGGATCAAATTTCGGATTGAGGTTTTCAAATGCCCATTCAATTAATTTGATTCGAGAAAGTCGAAAAATTCGAAACTCGATTAGTCCCCTACATATAGGGGTATATATGAGCCGAGCCGAACATAGTAATCTTATTCAAGTTTGTTTGAATTTTAATTGAGCTTCAAAATTTGTATTTGAGTTTGGTTTGATTATTAACCGAATCGAGCTCGAACAAACTTTAGTCGAGAACACGAATCGAGCTCGAGTAAATTGATATTTACACATACTTTATTCTTTTTTACCAACCAAGCCGAGTTTTACATCCGATCAAACGAAAAAACGTGTTCATACTTGGTTTGTTATGTTAAGGAATTGAGGTCAAACGTGCTTTTAACGATTGATATTGAATCGAATATCGAGTAGCTTGATTTTTTTAGTGATAATTGCCCAAATTGCACAAAACAAATATACGTAACTCTTTCTTATCACTTTCCCATAAAAACTCTTTCTTACATAAAAAGGAGGTGTTTTAACATCTTTACCTTACTTAACCCAACCCCATAGTTAGTTCTCTCTATCTTCAACACACATTTATTATAATTTATTATTTTAAAACTGTATACGTACGGTGAAACTATATATATATACCGTGAAACTAAGTTTATATTACCGTGATATTAGTATCATACTGTGATTCTACATCTATATAGCGTGAAATTACATATAAATGTGAAATCATGCCTACTGTGAATTGATTGAGCATAATATTGTGAAGTTACATGTACCGTGATATTATGCAAAATCTGATAAGTACAAAGTACGTGGACTTTTTTAAAGACTTGTCTAATATCCAGATTGTCGCATTTATTATTTGTTTATTATTATTTTTGCATATGAATTGATTCGAGACAACGCGGATTTGCAAGGACTTGAATATGCCAGTAGACAAGACGAGATAGAGTTATTCATGATGGATATAATTATTTTTTGGACCTCGTAGATACTGTGTCGATAGACACAATTAATCTATTTGCACGCCCGATAAGGTCTTTTATGCATGTTTTATGTGTATATTTGAGTAGAATTCGAGTGATTTTATTGTTAGTTTTGTAAATTTTTGATTGTACATAGTTCATATTACTCCGAGGTGATTTTATTGATGTAGATTGACCATTCGGGGCTAATTTTGGTGAATTTCGGACCATGGATTCATGTCAAAACATACCGGGGAGTTTAAGGATGCAAAAACGCTCGAAATTCCAAGCCAAACGCGTCATTTCGGGGCCTTTTTGGTCCAACACGGGTAGGGGTGTCGGCAACACGGCCGTGTTCACGGAGCCAAAACTCGAAATTTTTGCACAAAATGACCTCCAACACGGCCTGGCCGTGTTCCCCAACACTGATCGTGTCGAACACGGCCTGGCCGTGTTGGGAAGCACGGCCATGTCAGGTTGAGTCCTGTGTGATAAAACAAACACACGGCCCGGCCGTTCGGGCGACACGGGCGTGTCCGGACCTCTTTTTGCAACTTTTCTTTGCGAAATTTGGGAAAACTCACCAACCAACCCATTTTGGCCACTTTTGTACACTTTTAACACCCTATTTTGTTGAAACATGTCTCCATGTCCCCCCCTCATCACTTGTATACAAGAATTCACCAACCAACAAGGAAAATGAGGGTGATTGTTTAATAAAAAGAAGTACTATCAATGTATTGGTTGCCTATAAAAGCCAAGGGTTGAAATTGGGAGATTCATTCATTAGATACTCGGAAATATTCATTGTATTCATTTCATTAAGTAGAATTGGGATCAAGGGGTCTTGGAGGAGAAAACTTGGGGCAATATTGGAGAAGAAGGCTTGGAGCAACATCATCAATCAAGAAAGAAGTCAATTGAGATTTTGAGAAAGATAAGTACACCATGTCTACAATACTTAAATCTTCTTGTGTAATTTATTCTTTGGTCAAAATCATGTGTAGCTAAACTCCTAAAGTGTTTGAATGTAATGAACTCTAGAATGGATTTGTGATTAAGGTGTGTATGTTTTTAATAAAATCTTCATATTTTGTGTGATTCACTTATATTATGCTTCGTTCATTCAATTGATATATGCGCAATATTGATTTGAAGTTTATTTTTCATCCGGAAATCGAGAGATTCATGGTGAAATAGAACCTATATAAGTGAAAAGAGTTGCATGCAATCCTAGATATGGGACGACATAAATCTTCCGGATTAGGGTCAAACCTAATATGGGAATTCACAAATCGTTATAATCTTTGTCTTGGGGGTCTTAACTAGAAAGAGATTTCAGTTAATCAACTTGAGATTAGAAGTTTTTCGCCTTGAGGAAGGGTTTAACTTAAATTGGGAATTTCTACGGTCCACAAGACATGAGATTTTATTAAAAGAGGTTGGTTTTGCTTAAGGGCTTACGGTTGTATTTTTTAACTTGTCAAATCACAAAAACATTCTAGAGGGATTTACATTCAAACACATTTCTATCTCTTGATTTCTTATTTTACAAATCTTCCTTCATTTTTACAATTTATAATTTGTTTTCCTTTTTCATCAAACAAAAACTCTGAAAATTGTTAGATTAAATAACAAAAAGACGGTAATTATTAGTACTTACAATCCTCGTGGGAATGACACTCGGTACTCAATAATCTATACTATAAAACGATAGGTGCACTTGCCTACGGTTTTAAAGGTAGCTTTTGAGCCATCAACGCCACAATTACACTAAAGATAAAAAAGCAAAAACAATTGCACCATAGTTTTTACACTAATTCTTAAAAATAAATATTTATTATTTTAAAGTTAAAAAATAAAAACAATTCAATATAATTCCAATCAATTCATTCTAATATATAGCCAAATATTATATTAATAAAAAACATGATTAGAAATATGTGAGTCCCAATTTTAACAACGTAAGATACGGTGTTATGTAGTGATTATTTATTCGGCCGTGTATCACGAACCTATTATTAATGAAATGCGACTCTACTTTTATTTACTTCTTCCAACGTCAATTACGCATTTTGCATTTCTTTAGCTTAGCAATTTTATATTCTCCTCTAGTATTAATACTTGATCGAATGACTACGACTTTAGAAATATTAGTCCTTCAACAATTTAGGAGTACATTTTAATCCTTATCCTAATATTTTATCTTATTCTATAATTCATCCCAACCAATTTCCCAATCAATTTTTTGTTTTAAAAAAATAAAACAAATTTCTTATTTCACATCTTTAATTTTTAAATTTCTAAATATTTAATTATAAAAATTTATACATTTTATTTTCTTTCAATTTTGTATAAAAAAAAATATTTTTTTTATATTTTTTTTAAAAATTCGAAAATTACCCATTATAAATGGGGAGGTTGTTACATATTCTTTTCAAGACCTACAATTATATATATATATATATATACATATATATTATTATTCCCCAACTTTTGGTCACATGCCTAAAGGAGAGACAAACTTTTCTTTCCACCAAATTCTAATAAATAAAAATACCAACACCATGATTATTATTCCCTCCAACTTTTGGCTCCTTGTCTTAGGGGAATCAATCACTTTTGTTATTTTTTTTATTTATCAACCAATATTCTTCATTTCATAATTATCATAAAAACCCAAGACTTGCTTCCATTTTCCTCTCTAAAGGATCAAATTCTTCAAGCATAAGGTAAGAAAATCTTCATTTCTCCCAACTCTATTTTTCTTCTCCAATCCCCAACCTTATACCTTCACCATCTAATAATGTTGAATCCTTCTTTTGAGGTACTCCTAGAAAAATTTCTTGAAGAATTAGAGACTGGATTTGACTACAAGCTTGAAGAGAAAATTCAAGACTACACATTATTAAGGTGAGAAAATTATGATTTTAGTATTTTTCTCTTGACAACATGAAGAAATAATTTTTGACTCAATAATATGAATTTTTGGAGCTTAGGGGCTGACCTACATCATCTCAAGTTGAGGTTAGAAGCTTGAAGGAAAATTTCCATTTTGAGACTACTTGAAGACATTAAGATGAGTAGTAACCATTTGGTCCTAGTATATATTTTCTTTAGACTTGAGACTTTAATTTTAACACCAAAATATTGGTTTTAATACCATTTAGGGGCTGATCTTCAAGAGTTTGAATCAAGAAGTTGATTCAAGAAAGAAGACTACATTTTAGATC